>OX392413.1:11169125-11661806 GCA_947623395.1 Synanthedon tipuliformis | reverse complement strand
ACCTAACCTAACCTAACCTAACCTAACCTAACCTAACCTAACCTAACCTAACCTAACCTAACCTAACCTAACCTAACCTAACCTAACCTAACCTAACCTAACCTCTAACCTAACCTAACCTAACCTAACCTAACCTAACCTAACCTAACCTAACCTAACCTAACCTAACCTAACCTAACCTAACCTAACCTAACCTAACCTAACCTAACCTAACCTAACCTAACCTAACCTAACCTAACCTAACCTAACCTAACCTAACCTAACCTAACCTAACCTAACCTAACCTAACCTAACCTAACCTAACCTAACCTAACCTAACCTAACCTAACCTAACCTAACCTAACCTAACCTAACCTAACCTAACCTAACCTAACCTAACCTAACCTAACCTAACCTAACCTAACCTAACCTAACCTAACCTAACCTAACCTAACCTAACCTAACCTAACCTAACCTAACCTAACCTAACCTAACCTAACCTAACCTAACCTAACCTAACCTAACCTAACCTAACCTAACCTAACCTAACCTAACCTAACCTAACCTAACCTAACCTAACCTAACCTAACCTAACCTAACCTAACCTAACCTAACCTAACCTAACCTAACCTAACCTAACCTAACCTAACCTAACCTAACCTAACCTAACCTAACCTAACCTAACCTAACCTAACCTAACCTAACCTAACCTAACCTAACCTAACCTAACCTAACCTAACCTAACCTAACCTAACCTAACCTAACCTAACCTAACCTAACCTAACCTAACCTAACCTAACCTAACCTAACCTAACCTAACCTAACCTAACCTAACCTAACCTAACCTAACCTAACCTAACCTAACCTAACCTAACCTAACCTAACCTAACCTAACCTAACCTAACCTAACCTAACCTAACCTAACCTAACCTAACCTAACCTAACCTAACCTAACCTAACCTAACCTAACCTAACCTAACCTAACCTAACCTAACCTAACCTAACCTAACCTAACCTAACCTAACCTAACCTAACCTAACCTAACCTAACCTAACCTAACCTAACCTAACCTAACCTAACCTAACCTAACCTAACCTAACCTAACCTAACCTAACCTAACCTAACCTAACCTAACCTAACCTAACCTAACCTAACCTAACCTAACCTAACCTAACCTAACCTAACCTAACCTAACCTAACCTAACCTAACCTAACCTAACCTAACCTAACCTAACCTAACCTAACCTAACCTAACCTAACCTAACCTAACCTAACCTAACCTAACCTAACCTAACCTAACCTAACCTAACCTAACCTAACCTAACCTAACCTAACCTAACCTAACCTAACCTAACCTAACCTAACCTAACCTAACCTAACCTAACCTAACCTAACCTAACCTAACCTAACCTAACCTAACCTAACCTAACCTAACCTAACCTAACCTAACCTAACCTAACCTAACCTAACCTAACCTAACCTAACCTAACCTAACCTAACCTAACCTAACCTAACCTAACCTAACCTAACCTAACCTAACCTAACCTAACCTAACCTAACCTAACCTAACCTAACCTAACCTAACCTAACCTAACCTAACCTAACCTAACCTAACCTAACCTAACCTAACCTAACCTAACCTAACCTAACCTAACCTAACCTAACCTAACCTAACCTAACCTAACCTAACCTAACCTAACCTAACCTAACCTAACCTAACCTAACCTAACCTAACCTAACCTAACCTAACCTAACCTAACCTAACCTAACCTAACCTAACCTAACCTAACCTAACCTAACCTAACCTAACCTAACCTAACCTAACCTAACCTAACCTAACCTAACCTAACCTAACCTAACCTAACCTAACCTAACCTAACCTAACCTAACCTAACCTAACCTAACCTAACCTAACCTAACCTAACCTAACCTAACCTAACCTAACCTAACCTAACCTAACCTAACCTAACCTAACCTAACCTAACCTAACCTAACCTAACCTAACCTAACCTAACCTAACCTAACCTAACCTAACCTAACCTAACCTAACCTAACCTAACCTAACCTAACCTAACCTAACCTAACCTAACCTAACCTAACCTAACCTAACCTAACCTAACCTAACCTAACCTAACCTAACCTAACCTAACCTAACCTAACCTAACCTAACCTAACCTAACCTAACCTAACCTAACCTAACCTAACCTAACCTAACCTAACCTAACCTAACCTAACCTAACCTAACCTAACCTAACCTAACCTAACCTAACCTAACCTAACCTAACCTAACCTAACCTAACCTAACCTAACCTAACCTAACCTAACCTAACCTAACCTAACCTAACCTAACCTAACCTAACCTAACCTAACCTAACCTAACCTAACCTAACCTAACCTAACCTAACCTAACCTAACCTAACCTAACCTAACCTAACCTAACCTAACCTAACCTAACCTAACCTAACCTAACCTAACCTAACCTAACCTAACCTAACCTAACCTAACCTAACCTAACCTAACCTAACCTAACCTAACCTAACCTAACCTAACCTAACCTAACCTAACCTAACCTAACCTAACCTAACCTAACCTAACCTAACCTAACCTAACCTAACCTAACCTAACCTAACCTAACCTAACCTAACCTAACCTAACCTAACCTAACCTAACCTAACCTAACCTAACCTAACCTAACCTAACCTAACCTAACCTAACCTAACCTAACCTAACCTAACCTAACCTAACCTAACCTAACCTAACCTAACCTAACCTAACCTAACCTAACCTAACCTAACCTAACCTAACCTAACCTAACCTAACCTAACCTAACCTAACCTAACCTAACCTAACCTAACCTAACCTAACCTAACCTAACCTAACCTAACCTAACCTAACCTAACCTAACTAACCTAACCTAACCTAACCTAACCTAACCTAACCTAACCTAACCTAACCTAACCTAACCTAACCTAACCTAACCTAACCTAACCTAACCTAACCTAACCTAACCTAACCTAACCTAACCTAACCTAACCTAACCTAACCTAACCTAACCTAACCTAACCTAACCTAACCTAACCTAACCTAACCTAACCTAACCTAACCTAACCTAACCTAACCTAACCTAACCTAACCTAACCTAACCTAACCTAACCTAACCTAACCTAACCTAACCTAACCTAACCTAACCTAACCTAACCTAACCTAACCTAACCTAACCTAACCTAACCTAACCTAACCTAACCTAACCTAACCTAACCTAACCTAACCTAACCTAACCTAACCTAACCTAACCTAACCTAACCTAACCTAACCTAACCTAACCTAACCTAACCTAACCTAACCTAACCTAACCTAACCTAACCTAACCTAACCTAACCTAACCTAACCTAACCTAACCTAACCTAACCTAACCTAACCTAACCTAACCTAACCTAACCTAACCTAACCTAACCTAACCTAACCTAACCTAACCTAACCTAACCTAACCTAACCTAACCTAACCTAACCTAACCTAACCTAACCTAACCTAACCTAACCTAACCTAACCTAACCTAACCTAACCTAACCTAACCTAACCTAACCTAACCTAACCTAACCTAACCTAACCTAACCTAACCTAACCTAACCTAACCTAACCTAACCTAACCTAACCTAACCTAACCTAACCTAACCTAACCTAACCTAACCTAACCTAACCTAACCTAACCTAACCTAACCTAACCTAACCTAACCTAACCTAACCTAACCTAACCTAACCTAACCTAACCTAACCTAACCTAACCTAACCTAACCTAACCTAACCTAACCTAACCTAACCTAACCTAACCTAACCTAACCTAACCTAACCTAACCTAACCTAACCTAACCTAACCTAACCTAACCTAACCTAACCTAACCTAACCTAACCTAACCTAACCTAACCTAACCTAACCTAACCTAACCTAACCTAACCTAACCTAACCTAACCTAACCTAACCTAACCTAACCTAACCTAACCTAACCTAACCTAACCTAACCTAACCTAACCTAACCTAACCTAACCTAACCTAACCTAACCTAACCTAACCTAACCTAACCTAACCTAACCTAACCTAACCTAACCTAACCTAACCTAACCTAACCTAACCTAACCTAACCTAACCTAACCTAACCTAACCTAACCTAACCTAACCTAACCTAACCTAACCTAACCTAACCTAACCTAACCTAACCTAACCTAACCTAACCTAACCTAACCTAACCTAACCTAACCTAACCTAACCTAACCTAACCTAACCTAACCTAACCTAACCTAACCTAACCTAACCTAACCTAACCTAACCTAACCTAACCTAACCTAACCTAACCTAACCTAACCTAACCTAACCTAACCTAACCTAACCTAACCTAACCTAACCTAACCTAACCTAACCTAACCTAACCTAACCTAACCTAACCTAACCTAACCTAACCTAACCTAACCTAACCTAACCTAACCTAACCTAACCTAACCTAACCTAACCTAACCTAACCTAACCTAACCTAACCTAACCTAACCTAACCTAACCTAACCTAACCTAACCTAACCTAACCTAACCTAACCTAACCTAACCTAACCTAACCTAACCTAACCTAACCTAACCTAACCTAACCTAACCTAACCTAACCTAACCTAACCTAACCTAACCTAACCTAACCTAACCTAACCTAACCTAACCTAACCTAACCTAACCTAACCTAACCTAACCTAACCTAACCTAACCTAACCTAACCTAACCTAACCTAACCTAACCTAACCTAACCTAACCTAACCTAACCTAACCTAACCTAACCTAACCTAACCTAACCTAACCTAACCTAACCTAACCTAACCTAACCTAACCTAACCTAACCTAACCTAACCTAACCTAACCTAACCTAACCTAACCTAACCTAACCTAACCTAACCTAACCTAACCTAACCTAACCTAACCTAACCTAACCTAACCTAACCTAACCTAACCTAACCTAACCTAACCTAACCTAACCTAACCTAACCTAACCTAACCTAACCTAACCTAACCTAACCTAACCTAACCTAACCTAACCTAACCTAACCTAACCTAACCTAACCTAACCTAACCTAACCTAACCTAACCTAACCTAACCTAACCTAACCTAACCTAACCTAACCTAACCTAACCTAACCTAACCTAACCTAACCTAACCTAACCTAACCTAACCTAACCTAACCTAACCTAACCTAACCTAACCTAACCTAACCTAACCTAACCTAACCTAACCTAACCTAACCTAACCTAACCTAACCTAACCTAACCTAACCTAACCTAACCTAACCTAACCTAACCTAACCTAACCTAACCTAACCTAACCTAACCTAACCTAACCTAACCTAACCTAACCTAACCTAACCTAACCTAACCTAACCTAACCTAACCTAACCTAACCTAACCTAACCTAACCTAACCTAACCTAACCTAACCTAACCTAACCTAACCTAACCTAACCTAACCTAACCTAACCTAACCTAACCTAACCTAACCTAACCTAACCTAACCTAACCTAACCTAACCTAACCTAACCTAACCTAACCTAACCTAACCTAACCTAACCTAACCTAACCTAACCTAACCTAACCTAACCTAACCTAACCTAACCTAACCTAACCTAACCTAACCTAACCTAACCTAACCTAACCTAACCTAACCTAACCTAACCTAACCTAACCTAACCTAACCTAACCTAACCTAACCTAACCTAACCTAACCTAACCTAACCTAACCTAACCTAACCTAACCTAACCTAACCTAACCTAACCTAACCTAACCTAACCTAACCTAACCTAACCTAACCTAACCTAACCTAACCTAACCTAACCTAACCTAACCTAACCTAACCTAACCTAACCTAACCTAACCTAACCTAACCTAACCTAACCTAACCTAACCTAACCTAACCTAACCTAACCTAACCTAACCTAACCTAACCTAACCTAACCTAACCTAACCTAACCTAACCTAACCTAACCTAACCTAACCTAACCTAACCTAACCTAACCTAACCTAACCTAACCTAACCTAACCTAACCTAACCTAACCTAACCTAACCTAACCTAACCTAACCTAACCTAACCTAACCTAACCTAACCTAACCTAACCTAACCTAACCTAACCTAACCTAACCTAACCTAACCTAACCTAACCTAACCTAACCTAACCTAACCTAACCTAACCTAACCTAACCTAACCTAACCTAACCTAACCTAACCTAACCTAACCTAACCTAACCTAACCTAACCTAACCTAACCTAACCTAACCTAACCTAACCTAACCTAACCTAACCTAACCTAACCTAACCTAACCTAACCTAACCTAACCTAACCTAACCTAACCTAACCTAACCTAACCTAACCTAACCTAACCTAACCTAACCTAACCTAACCTAACCTAACCTAACCTAACCTAACCTAACCTAACCTAACCTAACCTAACCTAACCTAACCTAACCTAACCTAACCTAACCTAACCTAACCTAACCTAACCTAACCTAACCTAACCTAACCTAACCTAACCTAACCTAACCTAACCTAACCTAACCTAACCTAACCTAACCTAACCTAACCTAACCTAACCTAACCTAACCTAACCTAACCTAACCTAACCTAACCTAACCTAACCTAACCTAACCTAACCTAACCTAACCTAACCTAACCTAACCTAACCTAACCTAACCTAACCTAACCTAACCTAACCTAACCTAACCTAACCTAACCTAACCTAACCTAACCTAACCTAACCTAACCTAACCTAACCTAACCTAACCTAACCTAACCTAACCTAACCTAACCTAACCTAACCTAACCTAACCTAACCTAACCTAACCTAACCTAACCTAACCTAACCTAACCTAACCTAACCTAACCTAACCTAACCTAACCTAACCTAACCTAACCTAACCTAACCTAACCTAACCTAACCTAACCTAACCTAACCTAACCTAACCTAACCTAACCTAACCTAACCTAACCTAACCTAACCTAACCTAACCTAACCTAACCTAACCTAACCTAACCTAACCTAACCTAACCTAACCTAACCTAACCTAACCTAACCTAACCTAACCTAACCTAACCTAACCTAACCTAACCTAACCTAACCTAACCTAACCTAACCTAACCTAACCTAACCTAACCTAACCTAACCTAACCTAACCTAACCTAACCTAACCTAACCTAACCTAACCTAACCTAACCTAACCTAACCTAACCTAACCTAACCTAACCTAACCTAACCTAACCTAACCTAACCTAACCTAACCTAACCTAACCTAACCTAACCTAACCTAACCTAACCTAACCTAACCTAACCTAACCTAACCTAACCTAACCTAACCTAACCTAACCTAACCTAACCTAACCTAACCTAACCTAACCTAACCTAACCTAACCTAACCTAACCTAACCTAACCTAACCTAACCTAACCTAACCTAACCTAACCTAACCTAACCTAACCTAACCTAACCTAACCTAACCTAACCTAACCTAACCTAACCTAACCTAACCTAACCTAACCTAACCTAACCTAACCTAACCTAACCTAACCTAACCTAACCTAACCTAACCTAACCTAACCTAACCTAACCTAACCTAACCTAACCTAACCTAACCTAACCTAACCTAACCTAACCTAACCTAACCTAACCTAACCTAACCTAACCTAACCTAACCTAACCTAACCTAACCTAACCTAACCTAACCTAACCTAACCTAACCTAACCTAACCTAACCTAACCTAACCTAACCTAACCTAACCTAACCTAACCTAACCTAACCTAACCTAACCTAACCTAACCTAACCTAACCTAACCTAACCTAACCTAACCTAACCTAACCTAACCTAACCTAACCTAACCTAACCTAACCTAACCTAACCTAACCTAACCTAACCTAACCTAACCTAACCTAACCTAACCTAACCTAACCTAACCTAACCTAACCTAACCTAACCTAACCTAACCTAACCTAACCTAACCTAACCTAACCTAACCTAACCTAACCGACAGACAGACAGACAGACAGACAGACAGACAGACAGACAGACAGACAGACAGACAGACAGACAGACAGACAGACAGACAGACAGACAGACAGACAGACAGACAGACAGACAGACAGACAGACAGACAGACAGACAGACAGACAGACAGACAGACAGACAGACAGACAGACAGACAGACAGACAGACAGACAGACAGACAGACAGACAGACAGACAGACAGACAGACAGACAGACAGACAGACAGACAGACAGACAGACAGACAGACAGACAGACAGACAGACAGACAGACAGACAGACAGACAGACAGACAGACAGACAGACAGACAGACAGACAGACAGACAGACAGACAGACAGACAGACAGACAGACAGACAGACAGACAGACAGACAGACAGACAGACAGACAGACAGACAGACAGACAGACAGACAGACAGACAGACAGACAGACAGACAGACAGACAGACAGACAGACAGACAGACAGACAGACAGACAGACAGACAGACAGACAGACAGACAGACAGACAGACAGACAGACAGACAGACAGACAGACAGACAGACAGACAGACAGACAGACAGACAGACAGACAGACAGACAGACAGACAGACAGACAGACAGACAGACAGACAGACAGACAGACAGACAGACAGACAGACAGACAGACAGACAGACAGACAGACAGACAGACAGACAGACAGACAGACAGACAGACAGACAGACAGACAGACAGACAGACAGACAGACAGACAGACAGACAGACAGACAGACAGACAGACAGACAGACAGACAGACAGACAGACAGACAGACAGACAGACAGACAGACAGACAGACAGACAGACAGACAGACAGACAGACAGACAGACAGACAGACAGACAGACAGACAGACAGACAGACAGACAGACAGACAGACAGACAGACAGACAGACAGACAGACAGACAGACAGACAGACAGACAGACAGACAGACAGACAGACAGACAGACAGACAGACAGACAGACAGACAGACAGACAGACAGACAGACAGACAGACAGACAGACAGACAGACAGACAGACAGACAGACAAGGGGAAATCCATCATTGGATACCCACCGGCCCGGGGCGGTCGATGGGTTATGCCGGACTCCTACCGGCTAAAACCACCTTGGCATTCCTACGCGCTGCAAAATGGAGGGGACTGGGGAAAATGAACCGACGTCCGTCCGAGAACCCCACCAATGTTTGAGTGATTTAATTTTATTAAAGTACTAGTAAATGTGATGAAGTGGATTAAGATGACCTTCCGCTACTATAGTCACTGCTTATTATACTATAGCAATGCAGTGTCAGCGTATACTGGCCCCCGCCAAAAGCAATATAAACATTTTGAAATATTTATAAACATTTTGCACGCCCATAATGTAGGCAGCTGTCTACAGTATAAAGGCAGAATGAGAATGAAAAGACAGGCGGTGTACGGTAGGCATTTATTAACAAGGATCGGTCTGTACAAGAGAGGCGTTGGCGAAGAGAACGCTCGGCTCCGGCTCGTCCAGGTCCAGCGCCGCGTCGATCATCGTCGTGTCCTGCAACAGCTGCAGCCGCGACGCGCTCAGCACCGCCTCCGCCTCCGCGCTCGCGCCCGCCTCCGCCACGCTCGAGCGCATATCGCGCAGCGGCACCGGCTCCGCCTCCACGCTGCGGTTGGTGTAGGCGTAGCGCGGCGCGAGCGCGGGGGCGGGGGCGGGCGCGGGCGCGGGCGCGGGGGTTGCGAGCGTCACCACGAAGGCGGGCGGCAGCTCGTCGCGCGCGTCCGGCGAGAAGACGCCGCGGCGGTCGATGAGGCTGGGCGCGAGCGGCGCGCACAGCACGTGCCAGCAGTTGGCGCACGCGTTGCCGCGCGAGTACGGGTTGGCGTCGGCGCCGCCGCGCCGCGTCGAGAACGAGCCCTTGATGTCCTCGTTGGTGGTGCGGTCGGTGGAGGCCAGGTACGTGTGGAAGCCGGCCAGCCCCAGCACGGACCACACGGATAGGAAGCACACGGCGGCCACGACGGCCGAGGCGGGCGAGTCGCGCAGCGCCGCCGCCAGCCCGCGCTCGCGCCCCAGCAGCGCCAGGTGCGCCACCGCGCACGCGAACACGAACACCGCCAGGAACGAGAGCGACACCACGAACGCGTAGAAGTAGCGGTAGTTGCGCTTGCCCACGCAGTTGCCCACCCACGGGCAGTGGTGGTCGAAGCGGTCCACGCAGTTGTCGCACAGCGAGCAGTGCGAGGCGCGTGGCGGCCGGAACATTTTGCATGTGAAGCAGTACTTGAGCTTGACGGGCCGTCCGCGCACCAGCACCTCCTTGGCGCGCGGCGGCGGGCGGCCCGCGTCCGGCGGCTCCAGCGCCGCCGCCTCGGCCGCGGCCGCGCGCGGGATGATGCCCGGATCGGACAGCGCCGTGCGCAGCAGCGCCGACAGCGTCGCCGCGAACAGCGCCGCGCCCAGCGCCGGCACCGCCGCCGACACCTGCGCGGCCAGGAAGGGGCAGTCGAAGGCGAAGTGCAGCGCGCACGTGCCGCAGATGAGCGCTAGCGTCAGCGCGAACACGCCGGGGTGCGGCGCCGTCATCAGCCGCCCGCCGCACCAGAAGCGGTTGCGGCCCGCGAACACCTCCCACTTGCGCGTCACGCGCCGGCTGGCCATCACCGCATCACCCGCGCCGCCACCGCGTCCACCGCTCCCTCCGCTCTCAGTGCTCCCAGTGCTCCCAGTGCTCCCAGTGCTCCCGGGTGTGGCCTACGTGGCCGCCGGCACGTCCATGCCCGACACTCTGACAAAAGAATGAAACACTAGAGATTGGTAAATAAATGTGACATATAATATAAGCACTACGAATATATTATATTCGTAGTGTTTCATACTAAAGAATGAAAAAATATGAAAGCTTTGAATAATTTGAAATAGTATGATTGATAGAAACTGTATCAAAAGTGAAAACTAGTTTATTGAATGGCAAATTTATATTTTTTCTTGAAGACTGAAGTGAAAAACAGAAGAACACTGAAGAAGTGTTAAATTATTTAAAGTTGATGAACAAGTCATTTAATTTTCACCTCTCCAGCACGAAAAAGGTGCTTTTGGTGCCTAAAAACTATTGTCTTAACAGTCTCAAAAGAGCAGGTTGTCGAAACAATCCCTATGAAAAAATCTCATTTTAAAAGGGCAGAGAATGTTTTATATCTCCAAAAAATTAATGGTTGCATTTTTTGTTCATGTAGGCAAAATAATGCGTTTAATTTGTGTTGTTTTCTTTAGTTTTTATCATGAGCTTTATGATGGTACAAGTAGGTATAGGTTAATATTAAAACTATTCTGATTATCACAAGTCCAATTAACTAATTAATAAAAAAGAGTATTTAAATAAATAAATAAAGCCTTTATTTCTGACAATATTTCTGGTATTTTTTTTCTATTTTATTTTCTTCTTAGGAGCTATCTATTTGGTTTTCCTTTTCCAGTAGTTATTTAAGAGTATTTTATTATGTGATTATAAGTACAGTGTTTAGTAAAAGCTGATTTTAAGTCATGTATTTACCCTGGCCTACTAAAAAGTAACTATCATCACTACATAGTATAAAACAAAGTTGCTTCCGGCTGTCTATCTGTCTTTATGTATGCTTAGATCTTTAAAACTACGCAACAGATTTTAATGCGGTTTTCACTAATGGATAGAGTGGTTCTCAAGGAAGGTTTTAGTATATAAGTTACAAAGTTACGCAGGCGAGGTTGTAAGTATTAAACAACCGTTTAATTAAATTAATGTTATTGACGCGAGATGTATAAAGTGGAAAAAACTGCAAAATTTTCAAAAGTTTTTATTGAAATTAATTTCGAAAATTAAGAGTCATCCTCGTCCATGGTTCTGACACCTGACATTTTAATTTAATTTGTGTGTTTGTTTGTTTGTTTTTGACGTTATTTGATTATTTATTTAATGGACGTGACATGTAATGTAACACTATACAATATGTATTTCAATTATTTATTCCCATTTAGTAGATAGATTAGACTTAGCTAGTACATAGGATATTGCTTGGAGCTTTTACTGGTGCATGCTGAGCTTCCTAAAAATGTGTTGACATCCACTTAATGCCAATTATTTTGAACAGTATATTTTATAGTTAGATGCCTGCCTTGTTGGGGGCCTTGTATAATAAATAAATAAATAATATTATAAACTATTTGTTATTGACACATTCTCATACCAAGTTCATCTCTTATATATCCACTATCCTCCTATCTTTTAAGTATTTAAAAAAAAGGAATTCAGCTCCTTACTTTATCTGTTTAAAGGTAATTAATCTAGTTACTACAGTACTTTTTTACTTTCAAAATACAAAATAGTAATTTGGATTCCTCCTGATTTAAATAATGAACATTAAAGGATTTGTAACTTTGCCTAGGAAACACCAACCAGTCAAATAGACAAAGAAAGGCATATTTATTTTATTTGTTTTATTAACTTGAAAACCTCGACCGCGTGCAACCCGAGGGATAATAATTAAATGAATCCTGAACATGATGTGAAAGTTAATAATATGTTTGTCTGTTACAGCTAAACTACCCACTGTTGTTCAATATAGTTGGCAGGTAGGTACATAAAGTTAAGAAAGAGACCTCACTAAATAAAAACTTGGCCTTAGTAATTAAAAACACTGTTAGACCTCTGAGATTTCACCATCACAGAAAGTATTTAAAACAGATGGAGTGGGTCTATTACCTCTAATTTTAATTTTACACATTGTCTAATAAATACTTACATTTATATAATCTCAGTTTTGATAACACCAGCTATTATTTATCACAACTAGATATCTGTGATAGATTGATAAAATGCACTGTTGAGCTAAATTATTTACAGTAGTTGACCAAAGTTATATGGAACTTTTAAAATTGGCTTAAATTTATACAACTCAGTGTTCTGACTACGACGAACATTAAAACAATTTTCTACAATATCTTTAAGCAGTTTAATGTTAATTAAGATATAAATTAAATAAACTCTTATAAAAATACGAGACTGAATTTGTCTAAAATCACACACACAGCAAAGGCACAGCAGTGAGTTCGATTCGAGTACACTGTACAGTAGATATATACTATGTTTATGGATATAGACACAAGCCAAGTCAATCAAGTTGACAATAACAAAGACAATCTCTCAATAAAGCTGTCAACTGTCAAGTAAGATAAGATCACGAAGAACACAGAATAACAGAACAATGCTAACAATTCTCAGAGTAAGTATTGTTCTTGGGTCAGAGTAACAATTATTGTTTTTTTGCAAAAGGACACACTATTTTTGAAACGGTCACGCGAATTCAGTGCTTTTTCCACTGACCACAGATTTTGTCTATGTTGTTTCCACTGACCCTGTAATATAAGCAATGACCACAGACTATTACGCTAACACTCGAATTTTGAAAGGCCGCCGTTCAATATAATAAACTTCATTGAGCGTGGCGTGACAGTCACGCGAGTTGAGTGTTTTTCCAGTGACCAACGTGCCTAATAAAATTTTCAATTCAAAAATGGTGAGCCAAAATTAAATATCGATATGTTAAATCGATTCGGTAGCTTATGCATTAGGATGTCATAAACTCGGTAATGTTAAATTGCGATTTGAATATTTTTTAGTAAAACAAAAAGAAATTTAAAAGTAGAGTAGTTAGCATAGACAACTCGCGTAACATATGTGTTGAAATGGTGACACGTCTCTATCGGTTGACATGACGATGACGTTGAACATTAATGACATGACATTGACAACAAATGAGAAGTAAACAGGAGTCGGGATTTCGGGAAGAGGACAGGATTTTAAGTGCCTAAAATAGTAATCGTAAAAATAATGATAATTTTTAGTATTTGTAGATAGATTTTAAAGAAACGACGATGCGTCGTTGTCTTAAATGAAAACCTAGTATGTTAAGATGCCGCTCATAAGATAGAACCGTTGAGGTAAGAAGTTCGATTGGAATTAGCTAATAGCGAAGAGTAGAGAAGTAGAACGAGATGGGTCTGGACGGATCGCGAAGAGAGTCACTGATCGTGGTGGGGCTGTGCGCGGTGTGGTACACGGTGAGCTCGGCCAGCAACGTGGTGGGGAAACTAGTGCTGACGGACTTCCCGTACCCGATGACGGTGACGATGGTGCAGCTTTTCTCCATAGTGCTGTACAGCGGGCCGGCGTTCTCGCTGTTCGGAGTGCGGCGCGAGACGGAGTTCCCTCGGCGCTACTACTGGCGCGTGCTCGTGCCGCTCGCCTTCGCCAAGTTCTTCACGACGGTGTTCTCGCAGGTGTCCATATGGAAGGTGCCGATCTCGTACGCGCACACGGTGAAGGCGACCACGCCGCTGTGGACTGCGGGGCTGGCGCGGGTGCTGTTCGGCGAGCGGCAGAGCGCCGGCGTGCAGGCGGCGCTAGTGCTCATAGCGCTGGGCGTCGGCGTGGCGTCAGCCACCGAGCTGCACTTTGACGCGCTGGGTCTGGGCGCGGCGCTGGCGTCGGCGGCACTGCTGTCGCTGCAGCACCTGTTCTCGAAGCGCGTGATGCGCGACACGGGCGTGCACCACCTGCGGCTGCTACAGGCACTGGGACGGTTGGCGTCGGCGCTGTTCCTGCCGCTGTGGTTGTGGTGCGACGGCGTGGCGCTGGCCTCGGGCGCGGCGCCGGGGTGGGGCGCATCGGCGTTGCTGGCGGCGGACGGCACGCTGGCGTGGCTGCAGGCCGTGGTGGCGTTCAGCGTGCTGTCGCGCGTGTCGCCGCTGGCGTACGCGGTGGCGTCGGCGGCGAAGCGCGCGGCGGTGGTGGGCGCGTCGCTACTGCTGCTGCGCAATCCCGCACCACCCATGAACCTGGTGGGCATGTCCGTGGCGGCGTTGGGCGTGCTAGCGTACAACCGAGCCAAACTGCGCGCCGCCCCCTCCTCCCCGCACTCCCGCCCGCTGCTGCCCCTCACCGCCGCTCAGGTCTGACCTCCGCACAGGGTATTACTAGAGTGTACGTCAATATTGGTACCTAAGTTTTCACTGCTCAATCGCTGAGCGACCCCTGTTTGTTTGGTGGCAAACTAGCAACTAATTGGAAAGTCGGTATCAATGTCAATAGTAAAATAATTTTCTAGTTAGCGAATTTGATGTCGGTCTATGATGAGAAGATATCTCAGAGTATTAACTTTGTTTATGTTTTATAGTTTTATGATGTAATATTGCATGACCATTTAATGGACGGCAGACATTATTTTGTTTGGTTTTTATATGACTCTATTGTATATCCTTTTTATGATTACAATATGCAGTTGAGAAAAAAAATTACTATCCTTTGAAATTTGATTGAATTAAATATATTTATTTATTGAACATCTTGAGTTTTCTTTTTAATGATTAAAAGGGTATGTGAATAGGGCACTGAAGCACTGGCCTTATTTGATTATAGTCTAGTACTGTACTGTTCTTTGTGTTACACTGACCACAACGTGGAGCAGACATTTGTATAATGACTACACACAAATGTCAACTTTTCAACAGCCAAAGTGAACCCTAAGCTTCAGCAATCAGAGGAACTATTGGTTCTCTAAATCCTACGGTATTATAATAGCAGAATACTCACCTACTCAGAAGTGCATAAGAATGCATAACCTACTTAGATGTGCAGTCAAATCAGTAAGTTATAAAATCTTTTTTTGATGTAGGTAAATGATTTACAGTTTGCTTATCACTTAGACATTTATTTATTCTTAATCTATTGTAAAGGGTATTATTGCAATATTTTCAGTTTGCATAATTCAAATAATTAGACTGGCTTTTACAGTATGAAGGGTGAACTTTTTTGCTAAAATCACATTGCTTAGGAATAGCATACATAATGCAAATACAACTCAAGTGAGAGTTTGATGAACTTGTTTAGTAATTATAGATGTAGAAGAGGCTTTCAAAAATTCAAAAAAAATACCACTCAGATATTGGTAATGTATATCCCCACTTGTCTCTGATGATGGATCTGCCGGTTCGGCGGTATTCTGAGATTTCCATCTTAGTTATGTAGTTGAAGTGAATTTTTATTACCATCCTCAAATGCTGACAATGTCCGCAAATCCTCTCAGCGTGACAGAGAAATGGAGAAGCCTCTGGCGCAAAGTAAAAGGGATTGAACACAAATAAAAGAGTAAATTAATTTTTTAAACTTTTATATTAAATCATCAGTACTGTAAATTAAATATATTAAGTGGAATTGCACTCCCGCCTTCCGCCATCACTGCATTCACCAAAATCACTGAAACGTTTGTCCTCGCGTCTCGAGGCGCAAGGTTCTCAAAGTCATCGCGACAACGAAACCCCACACACTACAGCTCGTCGTGCTCCGCGTCCACATCGTCGGAGGCGTCCGCCTCGGGCGCGTCCGCGTCCGCCTCAAGGTCGTCCGCTTCGAGCGGCGCGTCGGCGGGCAGGCCGAGCTCGGCCTGCAGCATGCGCTCGACCGTCTCCGCCAGCTTGAGCGCCTGTCCCTCCTGCAGCAGGTAGCCCGAGCGCAGCGCCGCCGAGCGAAACAGCGTGTCCGCCGCCTGCGCCGTGGACGCCGCGTCGGGCTCGTCGCGCACACGCCGCAGCAGCTCGCGCACCAGCGGGTGGCGCGGGTTGATTTCCAGCAGCTTCTTCTGCGTCAGGTGGTGGCGGCGCTGCGCGTCGTCGGCCTTCTGGTGCGCGTTGGACATCGCCAGCCGCTCCATGTTGCCCGTCCAGCCGAACGCCGTGGCGACGAGCGCGGCGGGCGAGCGCGCCAGTCGTCGCGACACGGCCGCGCGCGTGATGTAGTCGCCCAGGTGCTGGCCCAGCCAGCGCGTCAGCGGCTCGAACTGCTCCTTGTAGGCGGTGAAGCGCTCCTTCTGCGCCTCGCCCTCCTCCAGGTCGAACATCTCCTTGGCGATGTTCTGGAACTTGTGGCCGTCGAACTCGGGCAGCGAGGAGAGGCAGTACTCGTCGACGGCCTCCGTCAGGAAGAGCACCTCGTAGCCGGCGGCCACGAGCCGCTCGGCGAACGGCGAGCTCTCCACCTCGGCGCGGCTGGAGCCCGCGATGTAGTAGATGTGGCTTTGCTTGGGCTTCATGCGCGCCACGTAGTCCGAGAGGAACGTCATCGAGTCCGAGTGCGACGAGTGGAAGCGCAGCAGCTTGGCGAGGCGCGAACGGTTGCTCGGGTCCTCCATCACGCCCAGCTTGATGTTGGTCGAGTACTCCTTCCAGAAGTGCTCGTACTCGTCGTCCGAGATCTTCTTGAGCATGTCGAGCACCTTGCGCACGAGCTTCTTCTTGATTATCTTGATGAGCTTGTGCTGCTGCAGCGTCTCGCGACTGACGTTGAGCGGCAGGTCGTCCGAGTCGACGATGCCCTGAACGAAGGCGAGGTAGTTGGGCATCAGGTCGTTGAATTCGTCCGTGATGAAGACGCGGCGCACGTACAGCTTGATGTGGTCCGTCTTGGTGCCGTAGCGGTTGAAGCTGTCGGCGGGCTGCACGCGCGGCACGAACAGCAGCGCTCGGAAGGTCACCTCGCCCTCCGCCACGAAGTGCACCTTCGCGAGCGACGGCGACGCGTCCTTGGTGAGGCTCTTGTAGAAGGACTCGTACTCCTCGTCGGTCACCTCGGCCGGCTTGCGCGTCCAGATGGGCTTGTTGTCGTTCATCAGCTCCCAGTCCCATACGGTCTTCTCGGTCTTCTTGCGCTCGGCCTGCTCGTCGGCGTCCTCGACCTGCGCGTCCTCGTCGCGCTCGTCCTCGGCCTCGGGCTCGGGCTCGGGCTCCTCGACGGTCTCGGTGCGCGAGGCCCACAGGCGGATGGGGAAGTTGATGAACTGTGAGTACTTGCGCACGAGCGCGCGGATGGTGTCCGGCTGCAGGAAGTCGGCGGCCTCGGGCTTCATGTGCAGGATGATGTGCGTGCCGCGGCGCAAGGTGTCGCCGCGCGGGTCGGGCGCCACGCTGAACGAGTTGGCGTCCGACTCCCACACGTGCTGCGCGTCGCCGTCGCTCTTGGAGATGACGGTGACCTTGTCGGCGACGAGGAAGGCGGAGTAGAAGCCGACGCCGAACTGGCCGATCATGTCGTTCATCTCCTGCGCGTCGGCGTTTTCCGTGTCCTGCATGCGCGACAGGAAGTCGGCCGTGCCGGACTTGGCGATGGTGCCTAGGTTGTTGACGAGGTCGTTCTTGGTCATGCCCACGCCCGAGTCGATGATGTGCAGCAGCCGCTTTTCGGGCTCGGCCTTGATGCGCACGCTCAGCTCGGGGTTCGACTCGAGCACCGAGCGGTCCGTCAGTGACAACAGCCGGATCTTGTCGAGCGCGTCTGACGCGTTCGAGATCAGCTCGCGCAGGAAAATCTGGAAAATCGAAATTGTCACACTGAGTCTCGACATGTTGAGATGGGTGGATAAGTTCAATGCATTTTCCAAATTCAACTTATCTTAGTAGCTCAACTTATAACAAGGACTAATAATAAAGTAATAATAGCAATTTGTTTTGGGTGTCAGTTTTCTTCTGTAATGACTACGGTTCTGAGAATATTTTAGTTTTATACAATTTGGTACATTCTAATGGAAAAACAGAGAAAACAATGAATTTTCAGAGTTGACTTAATAAAACATCTCTTAAATGGATTGTACTTTTATATGAGTGGACTCACCTCCTTATTCCTGTAGAGGGAATTGATGATGAGCTTCATCATGCGGTTGACCTCCGTCTGGAAAGTGTAGTTGGAGGCTCGCTCGCGGATCTCGCGCATCTGCGCGACGCTCAGCCCGTCCGGAGAGATCGCCTCTTCCTCGCGCAGCACCGCCTCCGCATCTGACACAAAACACCCTCCGTCACTACGGTTGCGCGGCGACGCCTATCGACCAAACACCGACATAACACGGCAATGAGCCCGGAAGAGTGTCGTCGCACCGCCACAGGCGGAGGAGGGACATCCGTCGAAGATGTGTCGGGACGGCCACTGCACCCCTACTCCTTCAAGCTGCGCTTCGCTCCGCAACACGAGCTCGGCCGCTCCAACGTGTCGCTCACCAAACCGTTAGGCCTACGTGAGATTTAAATCGACCGCTAATGGGCGAGTGTACTTTATGCTGAGGTAATGCGTTTCTTTTGGGTTTTAGCGGCGACGGTGAGTGGCAAGTTCCACTGCCTGGAGGAGCCGGTGGACGAGGAAGCGATGCGGAGAGCCGAGCGCCGCGTTCGCTACTTGTACGAATGCAACCCCACGGACAGACCCGCCCCCTTGACCACGGCACACCAGTTAGTATCTATTGCTATACTGTGTTGTGCAACCGTTAAATTAGTGTCGAGATATTTAATAAGTTTTGTGAATGCAGGTACGGCTGGTGGAATAAAGAATTAGGTCTGAACGAAATGGCAATGCGGGCCGACCGACGTCTGAACCATCACATACGCGACTCCCACTGGCTCAAAGAGAGATTACAAATACTGGCCATGGATAATAAGCTCAAAAAATAAGTGATTTTAATACTATGTATTGAAACATGAAAACAGCTCTTTTATTTACCATATACAAATTAACCCAATTATTAATTAATACACTTCCAACTTGAGATTAGATCAGATATGAAAAATGTATTTTTTTGATAAAATTCATAATCCACTAGGAATCCAGCTTCCTCAAAGAGATAAGCCAAAGTGATAATGTGTGACACCCAATAATGTCAAAGATAACAGGTATTCCTTTCAAATTACATTAATTTAATAAGAACACACCACTACAAAGCTTTTTGTGTAATAAACACTCTAAAAGCCAAGTAGTATTAAATTTCTAACATTTTTTTTGTGGTCATAAAATGTAGCAAACTGCATAGAGCCATTTCTATCTACCCTTTAAGATTAATAACCATCATACCCTCTGAAGTTGTCTTATTCATAGACAGAAAATTTACTAACATTGTTACATATTTATTCTTGTGCCATGAACAATCCTACTTTACATAAGCATTCCTACATTATTGTTTACTATATTTTTGAACTAGCGACCGCCCCAGGTTCAAATGATGATACAATATTATCATTTGAGTCCACTGAGATTTATTCAACATTTCCACATATTTTCAGGCATAAATTTCTATGTAATACAAGTAATTACTGTTTCATATCAATATTAAAAATTGGCTCCAATCCAGGTGGATCCAGGTTGCTTCTGACTGGTCCTATTGGAAAATTATGGGGGAGGCCTATGTCCAGCAGTGGATGTCCTGCGGCTGAGATGATGATGATTAAAAACTTCATTGAATAGGCATTTGCATGACTGGGATTAGAACCTGCACCATAATTTTGCATTATAATACAAACATAACATTTACAAAAAAATCAATGCAACTTGCTTCAGTTGAAACCTTATTTGTTTGTCTATGAAAACATACATTTACATAGGATGTTAGAAAGATGTAATAGAAAAATGCTCACCTGTGCGAGACGCCTCTCGCGACGAACCAAGGTCTGCATCGAGTGTCACTTCTTCAATAGTGCCGACGCCTTCGCCGGCGTCTTGTGCGTGACTCCATCCTATAACATTACCATACAAATGCTATAGGATTCTTTAGTGGTGCTAGGTCACTTTCGAACACATTAAATAATTTCATGCAGTTTCTCATATTCAGTACACAGTTAAGAAGAATGTAGTTATAATAAATAACTACATTCTTTTAAACTACAATACAGATACAAACGTGAAACTCCGGATACCTACGTGTAAGTAAAATAAATTATTAGATACTTACCCGAGAGGCACAGTATGCAGACTGCTAGTAAGAAATAATATTTCATTTTAGAAGATTCCAATGCAGAGCTCGGTTTTATGTACTTTTTTCTTTTAGGAAAAAAATATTAACTGAAAACCGGCTCAACAGCGCAACCTAAAATAACGCTTCTTGCGCTTCACTCAAACTTGCTCACTAATGTAATGTGACGTGACTTTTAATTCCAACTCAGAAAAATGAATAGATAAGTTTCTTTTGTGACAGACGGCTGCCGCCAGAAAGACAGCAATTTCAACAAATAATGTATGAAAGAGATATAACAAGGAGCAGCCTGATTCGCTTATTACGATTTCAATATTTCGACCACCAATCACTCTTTAACACGATAGCTTTTTAACAAATAGTAAGAAACGAGAATACAAATGTTCCTTTTCTATTGGACAATTCATAACACGTAATCTTTGTACCGATTGGGTCTAGATTTGATTGGTTGGTTGGTATGGTATTAATGTAGCACAGATCGCTATTTTATTGCGTTCAATTGTCATTCGTTTGGCGTTGACAATCGAAAAGACTCATTTCAACACAATAACCATATAACTTTATAATCTGTGACAATAACACATTACAATCTAAAACAAAATCGTAATTTGAAATATTTAAAATATTAAATACTTATAAAGTCATATGTACCTATTGAATTCCCAATCATTGGATTTGTTGTATAATACAAAGGATTGTAGCAAATTTAATTTTTTTTTCATTTTGTCCTATAATTTGACATGGTATCATAAATATCGATATGTCCAAGTCTGTGTCTGGCTTAAAGGTCCAGCTACCAGGCTATAAAATTCCAAAAAAAGACGTGTAAGTCAAGTTCTCAACCAATTCTCACTCAACTCAAGTGTCAAATATGAAATTTCCATAATAAACAACAATGTCATGCTCGTCCTCGTTTATTATCACAAATAAATTCACAATTAAACTGAATTGAAACAATGGAAGTACAACAGAGCGCTCCAAGATGTATAACATCGCGACGCCGTATTAAATACAGACCCAGTACATGGAAAACGCATAGTTTCGAAGTATGGAGCGGAGAACTTATTTGCAAAGTGGCTGTAGTGCACATGAACGGATCGCTGATGGTGTGGATCGGAGGTGCGGGGGATCCTGAGCTGAATGAACTAGCATTGGGCGTACCGGCTCCCGGCCAAGGCGACGGAGGCCGCGACGCCTTCGCCACGAGTCTCTTGGGGGCCGAAGGACCCGCCACATCAATGGTGCGCCGGCTAGCGACTGCCCTGCGACAACCCGTTTATATGGCTTGCGGCAGTACCTTTGATCGCTTCACCTTGCCTCTTGTTGAACGTGGACTCGTAACTGAAATTAAACATAGTCAAGATTGTCAGAACAATATCACCTTAAGTGCTGGTACTTTTTAACACATTAAAAGCGTACAATAAGTATTTGTATTTGTTATGTTTAAGTGTGTGGCTGCATATAGTAAATAGTACTTAACCAGTAAGAACTGATTAAGTACTGTTTACTCTATGGTGGGATAATTATAAGCAACTATTTTCATTTTGTACAAACAACTGATGTTGGTGACTTATTTTCAGCAATCTAGTTTGTTGCACTGCTTAATTACCAAATAAACTTTTTACTTTTATAACACTTTTTACTTTATTTATTTCATCTCTGCAATCAACACCTTGTTTAACACATTTCCTGTCCAGCATATCCATTTGGATAAGTACCAAAACTGTGATACCCTGGAGTCCATGAGTCCTTAAAGGAAGCATAAGATGTGAAGAGCTATCTAAAGCTTAGATCAAGTTTAGATATAATAAAAATAATGACTGTCGATGAAGGCGGATGTATTCAAATAGATTTTTGGATACACATAAAAATTATAAAGATATCAGCATCACAAAGAAAAGACAGTTATTATTGAAGTGGACTTGAAGAGCAAATTTTGTTCTTTGTATGGTGGGTAGGGAATGTGTTATAGAAGGTTTATAATGGACAAACTTAATACATACAGTATAGTCAAGTATTATCTTTATCCCTATCCCCCAGTGTCGCATAATAATGTAATTTGTATATATTCATATTGTCTGAATTAAGTCTTAATCTTATTATAAAATATACTTCATCAATCATCATCATCAACTCAGCTGTAGGCCTGTAGGTCAGTAGGTCCTTCCTAAATAATTTCCCAGATTGACTATCGACCTGTAGTTTACCAATCTGAATTGTATAAAAAATCTCAAATATAATAATTGGTGAACTTTATGCACTAAGTATGTTTAATCTATTGACTTACATTGAGATTTGTTTCCTTTGTGTGACATAAAATTTAACCAGGAAAGAACAGATATATTTCTTTATTAGTGTTATGTTCATAAGTTCAAATTGGTGTTGAATTTTTAAAAAGCTCGTAAAAATATGTGCAAAAAATAACTAGATTCTGAATTGTGTCTAGAAAAATGCATTTAAATGTTTTACCAGCGCTTAAAAAGTGACATATTAAGATTGTTATACACAATTTAAGATGAAAAAAAAAAACCATTTAGTTTTTCACTAAGAACCCGAAAACTATACCTAAGCGATAACGGATATCAGAAAAAATATTCTTAAGACGAGGACTAACTTCAGACTGAACACAATTTTTACCAAATAAGCGCAACCTTATATCCTATGAATAAGGTGTAAATTTGCACAACAAATTTTTTAGCTTCCCGGAGACAACCGAACAAATATAAAATTGGAAGGTTTTTCTGAAATATTGTGTAAAATATGAAAAAAGAAATAAAAGTAGCCGATTCAAACTTTAGTGTAGAACTTAAGTTAATTAATAAGCCTAAAAACAAAAGTAGTTGTCACGGAAAATTCTTATTTCTGTGAACAGTAAGTTTTTTTTGGCAGTATTTTACTAATTTTTTTTCTCAGAAAATTGACTTTTTTTTATAAATCTGTCCGATTCAAACTTTTTGCAATATAGTCTATTATGCACTGTATTTTTATCTGACTTGTAATTTTACTTTAAGAAGCCAAACTAGGCGACGAAAAAAACGCTTTTCAGCTAAGTCCTCGCCTTAAAGGGGGAAATTCCTGACAAAAAACTCCCAATTTCCCGGATCTGGAGCTCTATATTCCATCGAAATATTCTGAACTAGTGTGGTGGTGGTACCTACGGACGGTGGGGCCGCGATGGCAATGATAGAAATTTTATTATATATTTTTGCGCTTATAAAAAAACTTTTATTGATTCATTTTTATTTATTGGGATTTTATGACTAGCAATTTTACATACCATAGACAAGTTAGATACCAGTGTTGCCAATTATTAAAAAGATTTTTTTTAAATTGCTGGATGAATGAATGAATGAACTTGAATGAACCGAATTTTAAAATTATAATAGATAGATACCAATCAAGTATGTTTGGGGCTTTGGGGGTATCATTTGGGACACAGGGACACTCATCTCGCAAGTTGTGGTCTCGCAATAAAAAACAATTTTTTTAATGGGAAGAAATAGTTTTACTGTCGTTCGTGTATTTAAAATACAAATAGAAATTATATCTACTTTTTACAAGGAAAACTGTAGGTAACTGTAAACGTTGGCAGTTTTAAATACTTACCTACATAGGTACGAGTAGGTATATGCCAAAAGTTTAAGTTTATGTTACGGACCCAAAGCCATTTATCAAATTATCATTTTTTGGCGGCCTCACCCACCTACATAGGTAACCTATAATGTACCTAATATAAAAAAAATGTAAATTTTATAATAGGTTACCTACTGCAAGATCAGGAATCAGGATACATAGAGTTTGGTTTTATTTTTAGTTTAATAATCAGATATCACTATTCACCTGGCCATCCATTGGTAACGATCGCATCAGATCAAACTTTAAACTATAATACGACCCTCAACAGTAGGTAGGTACCTATTATTCTCATGCTAGCACGATAGGTCTGTAGGTATATCTACTTAGGTAGGTACCTAACTTTGCTGGCTCAAATAGCCCGTGGTGCCCCGAATTGTCGCCAATTAGCGAATCATATCGATACCAACGCCTTGCGACCTCGTGAAATCCGAAGACTAAGACCCTCTCGCTAGAGAGTCTATATGTTCCTTGCTAAGACCTATAGGTATGTATAACTAGACAAAACAGGGCCAATGAGGTAGGTACCTATTACCTAACCGCCAAGTATATTTTACAATCATTGTCCCAATAATACTTATCTACTTGCTTAGTTTCGACACACCTCAAGAGTCAGATCCTAACACTGCAGACCTTACCGACTAGCTAGAACTTACCTACTTATTTTTACCGCTCCATAAATCTATAGGTACCTACTACCTAGCTTTATAAAGGTCCAAAAATTTCCTTCGGCCGTAGGACGTTAAAACTGACAGACCTCCCCCAAAAGCGATCAAAAACAGTCAGGATTCCTGCTGTCGACCAGCGACCCTTAGTATTTGTATAGTAGGTACCTACCTAAGTAAGTAGGTAGGTATAAGGTACCTATACTTATACCTACTTACTACACAAATACCTACTCATATTCCGTAGGGTCTGATCAGGTCTTAAGAAGTTAGCGATTTTCAGGGTTCATCGTCATTCGTCGTGTTACAGAAAGGCGAGAAGAACTGCCTGCACGCACCACTTGGTTTGTCCGGTCCAGCACTTAATCTAGGTGTCACCTAGAGACTATTCATTCCTACAGACACGGTTGCACTTGTCCTTGTCCCAGAACAGAACCCTAGGGGCAATGTAGGTACCAATGTACCGATGTACCTACTTTAATACTTGCTCCATTGGTTGACGATGGACGAGCGTGGGAACTTAGTAATGGGTAAGTAGGTATTTGGGAGAATTTGTTGTCTCAACTTACCTACCCTACCTACTATAGTTATAGGTAATGCTAATAAGTAGGTAATAACCTAAGACAGAATGCGAAGCAACACATTCAACTAGCGAAACATACGCCAGCAATTCCAATATTTTAGAAAATAATAACGAGAACTCAACCAGCGAAAATATAAAATAAAAAAAAAATAAGATAAAATAAATTTAAGTTTTTTGTTTCGATGCAAACCTTCATATTATGTCTCAGAAAAGTAATGTTTTTTTCATGTAGGTAGGTTTACTACGACCAATAACAGGTAATTGGTAAGCGGGGTAAGCCGCTCGAGTTGGAAAGTGGCCTCTTAATACAAGATTAATAATTATGTTTCCCTAATACCTATAACTAAAATAAATAATAAAACAAACTATAGTGTAACTTATCTATCTGCGCATAATTATTAAGATTGCACTTGCATCTATTTTTGGTTCGTTTTTATATACCTACTTTATAAAGTGTTTTAATACTTAGATACCTATAACTAGTTGATTATTTATTACCTAAATAACAATACCTAATAGGTAAATTACCTTTACATTTTGGAAGAGGTTCATTTTAAAGAATTCGACCTTTTATATTAGGACTAAGAACTGATTCCATTTTATGTTTAGAGAGAAATAAGTTTTTTTATAGATTTTGACCAAAAATAATAGGTACCTACCTACGTATTACCTATCTATATTTAGACGATTATAATGAAACAATGAAATATTACCTACATCGGTCTCTGTTCTCACGTTTGATGAAGAATGAGGAAGTAGGTAGACTTTCATTGCTCAAAGGAGTTAAACTAAGTACTAAGTAGTTATGAATGAATCCCAGTGTGGCGAGGAGAGCCGAGTGGCGAAGTAGTGTTGGGGGCGTGGGCAGGGGCGGGGCGAGAGGTGCGTGGGCCAATGGGGTGGGCCGGCGGTGGGCCGGCGCACCGGGCCACCGAGGCCACTGGCTGGCCGTGTAGCGGTGTGGCGCGCGGCAGGCAGTGATGCGCGGCGCGCCGACCGAAACGCAGCTGCGCGCCTTCCTTCTGCGCAGTGGCGTCGCGAGTGAAGTGCTCCCTCGCTGTGATTGTGCTGTGCCCTCCTTCTGTTCCCAGTGAGTGGAGTGATCAGAATTCAGATCGGACCTTGCGTTCTCCTTTCTGCGAACGCACCATCACGAGACATCACTACTGAGGTGAGCTCATTGTACCTACACTGCACTGACTGCACTGACTGCACTGACTGCACTGACTGCACTGGCCACTGGATGCTGGATGCTCACCAGTTGCCATCAACTGGGAAAGTAGATGTCAGTAGTAGGTAAACAATGTATTATTTATACTTATTTCAATAGAACCCAAATTCATGTACCTACCTACCTAGGTAGCGCACCATTCCACTAATAAGTAGGTACCTAGGGAATCTATACCTACCTATCTACCTATTAGGTACACACACCCAAACTACACCTATCTACTAACTAGGTACCTACTGATTGTTTCATTGACTCAGATAAGTCTCGGATACTTACCTAGGTAGTTGATTTGTCACGGTTCCAATTGAGTTTTGTATCTACCTATAGGTATTCCTTTGACAAAAAAACATATAGGTAGATAGACCTACCTAACTTATGTAGGTAGACTACCTATTTTATGTAAGTTAAGGATATCGAAATCCATTTTATCCTATCCTATGCCCACCTTGTCCCCTGAAGAAAGTCGCAGATAAGTTACAATTCTCCTTTGACCCTTGACCCTGTTAAGCCTATTTTCTAAAGTGACTAAGTAGGTATTACATTATTAATTACCTAACCTACCATTACAGGTACACAAAACATTGAGGTACAACCTAATTCGAATAAGTAACCTAATTAGATTTGCGCATGTGTGATATTTATTTATTTATTTATTAAACAAAGCACACAGACAGAATACAATTAAATTTGTGAAAACAAGGATACATGTGTAAAATTATTAGCTAAATTGTATTCCCAAATTGAGTGCCTAACATGATTAACTTAATACTAAATAAACACTAATTAGAACAATTAAGTAACTTAACTAATTAACACTAATTATTAAAAGTAAATAAAACAAACAAAACATTAGCCTACCTAAATAACAACCCTAATCTAGCTTTAAATAAAGGGAACCTACTGTCAAATATGTCAATATCCACCTCAGATCCAGTCACCATGTCATTGTAGGTTCGACACATCCTAACTAGGCGATTGTAGTATGACGTGTTGTTCCTATATGCCTGGATGGAAAAGGGACCCGAGTGGGGAGAGCGTGACCTATATTTAGTTTTAATCCTAATCTCCGAGAGTAGATTCAAACAATCCCAAGACGAGTGCAATATTTTATGAAGACAGACAATATCATATCTCCTTCGTCGATCTTCCAGAGATAATAGGCCGAAACTCCGAAGGCGATCAGTATAACTTTGGTGTGTACGACCCAGTCCATTTCTATATAAAATTATTTTTAGAAGTCTTTTCTGCAGAGACTCAATCCTATTAATGTGCACAGAATAGAATCTATGATCCTCTAATGATAAAGGAAATAGGTAAGTTATCTAATGTAACTGCATGTGTTTAACACAGATGCTTGTAAATAATTGTCTTGTTATTTAGGGTAGGGTAGGGTATCTACACATTACCCACGTCCATTTTTAAAAAGAAAATACAAAAATTTTGGGATAGTGAGTCAGAAAAATGCACACAAATTAATGCATTGTAGCTAAAGCGTCCGCGAGACGATCAATTGCGATTGTCAATATTAATATAATTGCGGGATTGATAAGATTTCAAATGACGGGCGATTGTAGGACCAATTGAAGGTATATTATTCGCGCATGCCTCGCTCGTTTATAATTGTGTTGAGAAAACGTCGCGCCGCTCAAAGGACATTAAATTCATTACTCTATTAACAAAAAAGAAAAGAACGACCAGTCGATGGTCCAAGGAGTGGTACTCAAAACAATATTGTCATTTGCCATCATTCGCTGTCAATACTTACCTATACCTAGGTAAAGCAGACAAGAAAAGTGCTTTATCAGTTTCGATTACAAATTCAATTTCAAAATTCGCTAAGGCTTAGATTTGAAATAGGTATACCTACCTATTGATTACTGATTGACAAATTAGTCATCGCTAATAAGAAATTGTCACTTTGAATTTTCAAAGGTTGCCGTCAATCAAAATTTTTGTCAATTGCTGTCAACCGTAGGTAGCAATATTGACAATGAAATTGTAAACGATCAATTTTTCTATCAATGAGCGTCAATCACGTAAATATTGTTGCGCGTACGCTCTAGGTATGTAATGTAGGTATTATTTACCATTTTTGGCCTGAAGATATTTTCATTGTATATCTAGGTAGGTAAGATATAGGTTAATCCAGGTAATAAATTATTTATCTGTGTGTCAAATTACATCTAAATCCGTTCAGCCGTTTTTGAGTGATTGAGTAACATCTAAACATTTACGCATTTATAATTCGATTAGGATTTAATTGATTTTTTTCTATAGCTGCCGCGATTTCGTCCACATTGACATTGACATTGACATTGACATTGAATAGATAAGAGTTATAACGCCTGACAAAATATGTAAAGCAATATAACTCCAACATGGTACCATATACCTATGGGAATATTTAGCCATGTATGGGAGAAAAGTTTTGAAGATTACCTCTACCCCTTACCTACATACAAAACATACAAACTTTACCTCTTAATAATATCTATAGTAGGTACTGTAGGTAGATATAATAGATTAATTGCTCGCACTAGATAATTAGATAGATATAGATCAATATCTATGTTTTGCAAAGAGTAGTTCCGTATGCTATTATACTATTTTTATTGTCAGCAACAATGTTATTATTTAAGTATAAGTAGAACAACCTATAAAGTTGCAAAATATAAGTAAATTGTAGATAAAGCGTACAGATATAAAATACACTCACCGGCACATAAATGTGGCCCAAAGTTAAAAATTACTTCAACTGTTTTGTTATACTAAAATTTGTATGAGTTTTAAATTGTAGTAGGTACCTAATAGTTAATTAGTTATTAGTTAGGTATAACTATTAAATACAATTTATAACTCATACTCATTTTTTTATTATAATAAAACAGTTGAAGTAACTTTTATCTTTGGGCCACATTTTGTGCCGGTGAGTCTAGGTACTAGGCTAAGTACTAGGTATATTATTACATTTATCAAATGAGTCAACAGCTGATATAGTTACTAAATCACGAACAGAACAATATCAAACAGATGAATTTTTTAAAGTTACTTCTTTGTAACATGGAATTGTTTTTTCTTTTTTTGCTTGTGTTGGTCATTTAAAAATTATATTTATTCTTGTTTAGTGAAAAGTAGGTACAAACTTAGTACAAACATATGAAAAAGCTGCCTGCTCTCGGATAGATATTTTTCAGTGGGTAATAACCAATTATCATACCAGTCTATACCTTTTTTTTTAACGAGGAGTAATCCGCTTACAGATTTCCTACCGCTGGCTAGACGGTCGGGATATGTGGGGGTCGCCCAGCACCTTATGATAGCGGTACTGGGAATACCCACTAAAGCTCCCCGGTGCCTCCTTGCCCCGTGAGCGGGGTGAACCAACTCCGATCCACCCCAGGGCAGCCTAGCCGATGCTGGCTAGGCTAACGCCAACGGGGGATTGCCCGCCTTGGTCAATCTATACCTACTAATAGTATAAAGAGGATTTGATTGTTTGTTTCAATTAAATAAGCTCCGAAATTACTGGACCGAGACCGACAGAAAGCTACGTTATCAGGGAGTAACATACCTAGGCTTTATTTTATAAAGTTACGCGGACGAAGTCTCGCTCGCTCAATTAGGTATTAATCCATGGTAACAAGCTTACATAAAATTTTATTTAATTCCCTTCAAAATAATCTCCTTGGCTAGCGATGCACTTATCCCAACGTTGTTTTCATGATTGAAAGCATTTCTGAAAAGCTTCTTTCGGAATGGCCTTCAGCTGCTCTGTCGTGGCTCTTTCAATTTCGTGAATGGTGTCAAAACGTTTTCTTTTTAATACGGTTTTTTTATTTTTGGGAAGAGCCAGAAATCGCATGGTGCTAAATCCGGATAATAAGATGGATGTGGATAGACAGCAACGTTTTTTGTGACTAAAAACTCACGAATAAGAAGCAATCGCGATGAAGCAAAAAGCCTTTGCCCCTTTTTTTCTGGTTTTTTTCTCCTTAAATCGTTTTGCAAACGTTGTAGAAATAAGAAAATAGACGTAATAAGCCAAGTGGACGTTTTGCACGTTTTCGGCTGTTTTGGAGGTCGAATAAGGACGTCCCGACCGTTGCTCGTCTTCAATCGAATCATTTGCGCTTTTGAATCGCTCATACCACTTGTAAATAGTCTTCAAAGTCACCACATTATTCAAGCAATACACTGATTTTAACATTTCATGAGCTTCTTTGGCACTTTTTTGCAACTTAAAACAAAATTTAATGTTAACGCGTTGTTCGAAAATCATTATTGGCCACAGATGCGGTAAACACGACCTCACTCTTCCTGCTCTGGAAGCTGATAGACAAATAATTTGCAAAATTACTCGCTTTGAAAAATAAGAATTAGGAATTGATCGCCGACACGATCACAACTTGTTCAAATTTGAGACTGACTATCTCAACTAATCAGACTTAACAATAATGTCAAACCGAGTGCGAACCGAACAGTGACGAAAGCGAACCGAGGCGGAGATGTCATAGTAAGAAGCGAACCGAACACAAGGCGAAGGCGAAGGGAAATTTCTGCTTTTTTTCAAGGTATTTTTGTAGTCCTTGTGCCGAGTATTGTATAAGTTTGGGTTTTTTTAACACATTCTATAAATTCGGTGTCCTCCTTGGTCACGTGAAAATATTTTGTAAACAAATATAACCATCACGGCTCGCCTTCGCTTCGCGACTAGCTTCGCGTTCGCTTCGCTCTCGTGTCTGATGTCGGTCACACAAAGTGCACTATAACAACTATGTGAGTGACGTTCGCCGTCTATTAGACAAGGCCTTACGAGGTAATGTAATTGGAATAACCTGCGATGGGTGCAGGTGGAGTGATGGGGTCGCGGCGGCGATGGCGATGGCGGTGAGCTGCCCCGAGGTGATGTACGGCGCCTACTACCCGTACCTGTACGGCCGCGGGGCCGCGCGCTCCTTTCACCACGCGCCGCATTTCCAGTACGACCGAGTAAGTCCTGTCCTTCACTATGGTAAATAAGTCACCACCACATATTTTGCTAAAAAATAAAAATATTATTCTTGAAAATTGTTGAGGCAAATAGAAAAAGAGCGGAGACTCTTCAACAGTAAAAGTAATGAAATATACTTTTCTTTAAAAATTGAAACGAGGCATTATTAATGTGAGGGTCTACTTAATTAAATATTTTATATTCAGCGACCAACTCTAACTGCAACTTAACTTTACCTAAAATGATAATTTGATCATAGCTTTTTAAATAAGTAATATTACAACATTAAACTACTGGCAGTTTATAAAATAATTATCTGGCAATCGTAAAAACTGAAAGCCATATTTAAAGCCAGGTTACATAGGCTTCTAGCGTGCTAGCGTCAGTGGACTGACAAACGCAACCTGTGAGAGCCGGCTTCAAAACTACGCATAAAACTTTATCGGTCCTACTAACTAACTATGACTAACTAATGACTTGGACGTATATTCATAGGTAGGTACCACTTATATATATATATACCACTTATATACCATACTAATATGTCAAATATCATTTTGATATTTTGTATCATGTGATTTTGTTTTCAAATTTGATACACTGGTTTTGTAAACGTTTATCCAACGTTTTTTTATATGTTACTAGCTGCTGCCCGCGGCTTCGCCCGCGTCACTTTGTAAATTATATATCTACTAAAACCTTTTTCGAGAACCATTAGTGAAAATCGCATTAAAATCCGTTGCGTAGTTTTAAAGATCTAAGCATACCTACATAGGGACAGACAGACAGACAGACAGACAGACAGCGGGAATTAAGCGATTTTGTTTTATACTATGTAGTGAAGGTCGACAGACAGGCTTGATGGTAGGTGGCTACCGTCGCCTATAACTCAACAAGCAATGCCACAGGTGCTGCAATATGCTGCCGATCATAGAAGGATTAAGGATAAGGGCAAAGGGATGGGGCAATGGGCTCGCCTGTGGTAGGGTTGTCACTTCTTAGGTTTACTTTTATTTTTTTTATTGCCCATTCATGCGACAACCCTAAAAGCAACATTAGCTAAAGTATGAAAACAATAATAAATTCCGTCACAAAATATGTATAATTAATGTCATAATTAGCAATCTTTCAGTAAAAATACCTTATGTACTATACTAATAAGGCATAAATTTAGAGTGCGAAATCCATGCATTCATGTCATTTTAGCTGTAGAAAATTAGGTAGGCAGCAAAGTCGGTTTTATTGCCCAATTATTTGCCTAATTATTTAAACCGTAAAATTTGAAAAACGACGTGATTTTAATAAGTCAAAAGTACACTGCTGTTGCATATCAATCTATACTTTTCATACATCTTAAGTTCAGTTAAACCTACTTAAGTTTCCTGCTGGTAGTTTATTGGATAGACGTTTATGATTACTTACAGGAACTCGTATAATTGTGTTTCGTGAGTGAATAAGGAATATTAGAGCCTTTTATTCTTCTCTCCTCTTCGTCATTTCTTATCGTTTATCAAGTGGATCATCAAAAACTGGACAGATAATCTCAGTCAAAGTTTGAAATTAAAATTAGTAAGAATGTTATCTACCACATAACGCACTCAACCTGCCCAACTGTAACGAAGTCATAACAATTTATTTATAAAAGGCATAACACGAATATACCTACCTAAGTGTTCCCAAGGTTATCGCATTGAAGTCGGAAAGAAAATTCAAAGCTAATTTACAACGTTATGTCTTGAAAAACTTTTTTAGTCACTAACCCTTCCTACTGTAGGTAGGTACATTTTTATTGAATCGATTTAGACATTCAAAATTTCTAAATAAAATAAATTAATGAACCTTTTGAATTTTTTTGCGTAATAATTACTTTGGTGAGAGTAGGTGTCCACAACACAACCTTTTTTGTTTTTCGTTTTTATGTCAAATCACCGAGCAGACTTGAGTTCATCAATATTAAAATAAGAACTTTATTGACCCTTCACTTGAGATGCTTGTCTATTATACTCTATACTATATAACTCTAATTAGTGTCAGATTCTATTACCGGCAGTGCAAACTTATACAGCCCAGGACGCCCTTTGATTTTTCTTCTGTGGCAAGTGTGAAAGTGTAACAAAGAAACGTGCTTGTAGCTGAACGTGCAGAGCGGAGCGAGCAATGCGAGCAGCGAGGTGTACGGCGGGGGTGGGGGTGGTGGTGGCGGCGGGGGCGGGGGCGTCAGCACGGGCTCGGCGTCGTCGGGGGCGCAGTCGCCGGGCTCGCCGCCGCACGCGCATCTGCACCACGCGGCGCACGCCGTGCACGCGGCGCACGCGCGATTACGCGCCAAGGAGGAGGAGGTGTCGGCGCACGGCCGCGCCAGCGCCGACGGCGTCTCCTCGGAGTCGGAGGGCGAGTGCGGCGCGGCCGGCGGCCAAGGCGCGGGGCCCAGTCGTGCGAGGGCGCAGTACGTCAGCGCCAACTGCGTCGTGTTCACGCACTACTCTGGCGACGTCGCCACCGTCGTCGACGAGCACTTCGCACGGGCCCTCTCACTCGACAAGTCCAAAGGTAATTCATAGAGACTCTTTTGGCATACCCAAGATTTGAAGCGAGGTCGTCCGTCCTTCACCGTTCTGTTCACCAGACGAAAAGTATATTTTACCAAATTGTTATCTATGAGAAAGTAAATCGCGTTTGTGTTGTCTATTAAAATACCTATACTCAAATGCTCTTGGTATATCCTTCATTAAAAAAAAGTAGGCGAGTCTTACTTACTTAGTTGTAGAGTAGATTGATAGCCTTACTATGATGTGTAACATCACCGTTGTTATGGCCTCCCTATGTTCCGAATATGATTTTGACAATTTAAAAAATCCTGTTCAAATTCCTCACAAATTATTGCTGATAAAACATGTAATTAACTATCTTGTTTCATTTCGAATAAAATTCTCCCGATTTTGCACTTTTGCAACACTCTGGTGAGGTCCTGCGCTCGTAATCCTGTAACACGTTCCCATTGCACGATTTTACTCCCACAAAACCGAGCGTTAAGAAGACTAGCTCTCTGCTTGCTCCGATTTTCAAATTTCAAAGAATGACAACAGAAATTCACGAATCACAAGCAACTATATACCCACCCTATAATTGAAGCTATAATTTTATAATTTGAAAACCTGAATAAACAAAGATGTGCGACAGAGAAGCATACCTACTGTAAATAGAAATGTCGCAGTATAGCAGTCAGCTTTTTTAAAAAAATTAAAGATTATAATAGCCAAACATAATGGCAATTTAATTCTCATAGTCGTTAGAAAACAGTTAATAAAATACCTATACTTTTATTCTGGTAATCAGATGGGGAAGGACTACAATTGACTACGTCTTTCGGATCCTGTTGAACCTACTAATGAATGTCACCATGTGATTGGTTTTGAAAATTGTTGGTCGAAATGTATTTGTAATGGCTTTTTTAATTATTTTAATATTCCAATTAATACCAACAGCATATTCTAACTGAGATCTAATGACCGTTTTAAATAGATTATAAACATACGTAGCAAACGTAGGCAGCCCTAAATTTTATTGGTACCAATTCGCATTAAAAAACCATAAAATTGAAATAGGCATTACTGGTAATACGATCAACATGTGCATCAAGAGGCATTTTAGATTCAATCTCAATCAGTCACGGATTTACGTTCCAATGGACAAAATTGCGTTAAATACAGAAAAAACAGAAATTTTAGAATGTGTTATTTAACTAACTAAACCAACTTAGAGAATAAGCACATATTTAGGTATGTAGGTACTAGTTTCAAAATATCAGACAAAATATCTATCTCACGTTCTCTGATGTCCGATAATTAATTTAAGCGAGTTGCCGGCGGCGGCCGATCAATTTTATTAGCTTCGCGTGAAAACATAAGTTTAATAAGTTCTTACCTTATTTAGTTGATTTTAAATACTCATAATATTTATTCACTCAGAAGAATTTGAAGTGAATTTTACTAATTGTTTCGCAAACGACTGACATTTTTTTTAAGAACAATGCTATAACAAATTAATACCACAACAATCAAGTATAGTGATGAAGTTGAAGTCGTAGCAGGACTGATAAGGAACTTAATCAACTATCTTACTATGATGAAGAATTCTACACAAAAGTACCTACCTAAATAACTAGAAAATTTAATACGTTCATAAATATTTTAATGTTTGCCAAACGGAAAATTGATACCAATAGAACAACTTTTCATAAAAATCAGATTGAGACAAAAGAAATGAAGACAGAACAGAATTAGAAGAAATAAAAAATAGTGTTAAAATGGCAATGTACAGAACATTTTAGGATAAAACAGGAAGTACGTCGTGTACTAAAGTAGTAGCTGATCGGCATCTACGAGAACGACCCTAAAGAAAATAGCTGGTCAACTATGGGCTCGCGCTCGAGAGGACATGTCATTCTGAGTGGCGTTTTAACTGTAAAACTGTCAATATACACTCAAATAATAATATTGGATACTAGCTCACAATAGAATAAATAAAAAACACTGAGCGTTGACTGTGTCTATTGCACTTCCTGAGACAAGGCAGAAATATTGGCGTAATATAAGAATCAGCGATGCAGGTAATGGAGGAGCTCGGAGGAATAAGTACATAAACCAGTGGAGAGGTTCTCAATGTGGCGCCTTAATTAAACCCCAAGTTTAATTAGAAACCTCCCCTCGCGGAGGCAGAGGTGGAGGTGGGTAGCTCGGTCAACTTCCGCACACTTCATTTAGCCATTGTCAGGGCTCGGTGGCTTCGCCAAGAGCGGGGAGGTGAATACGAGTGCTTTTCATTATGCGGAGGGACCGGTTGTTGGACCAAAAAGTAGGGCGAATCGGCGATCCGCCTCGGACATAGTTTCGCGGCGGCGATTCGTCACAAAAACATAGGCCATTAGTTAAAGGAGCGCCGAAAGGAACCGCGTGGCAAAAACGCAAAACATTCGCGACTCGAATCGCGGCTTTGAGATCCGCAGCCGCCAACAAAAAGGCTACGTCTAGGCGACGGAGCCCTACGAGTATATACCAATATCCAATATTCTCTCTTCACTAGCATTACGATTGGGGACAATATCAAATTTATCACGTGATAATTATTTAACTGATAAATGTGCTATAAATAATAATTTATTGTAAATACGTAGTTAAACACGAAGAGAACTTCTGGTCTTCCTTCGTAATGCCGGCTGCAGTAAATCATGATGACATAATTACTATTTATTACTATAGAATATTAAACATATTGAAATTTAATCTGAAGACAGTTGTGTTGATGTTTGCGATAGGCATGTTTAATATCCGGCATTATAGGTTACTTACTACTTAGTTGTTTATACATAGGTAATACCTATACATGACAAAAAATGACATTTTATATTTATTGTATGTATTTAGCTTTAACTACGTTTTAATTATACATTTAATTTATTTAGTTTGCATTATGATTTATTTATTTTTTCTTAAGTCTTATGTGTCTTAGGTTGTGTGTGTATTGTGCTGGAATTAGTGGCTGTACGGCACAGAATAGATAATTACGCCAGTAGGCACCCATTGAAATCCGAGGTAATACCGCTGAAGGAGGCGAACTGATTAGCCGCTTAGACAAATTTCTTTCGGTTTTCTCTCACCGTGAGAGGTGAGACAGACGGTTGACGGTTTATTCATTAGGACTTAGGAGTGTACCTACTACAGAGATTGCTCCATTACGAGAAAAAGCCTAATCTATCTCGATCTTTTTACCGGAGTAATTCTCTCTTGGTATTTGGTATGTGGGCATGAATATTTATATATTTTATTATTATTACTCATATCAGTTACTCTTGTGATATTGTAAATATGTAAATTTTGTTTAATATTAGGTACCTATTTGTTAATATACTACACGTTGGATTTGTTTGAAATAAATAAACACGATACCTATTATAAGAGCATCGGTGGTGAGTGGTGAGACGCTCCCACGGACCGCATTCCGAGAAGCGGCTGTTTTTTATTGTCTCAAAGACGGAATGATTTGGTTAGGTTTCCTCCGGCGATTCCTATCGATTCTCGTTTAGTGGCAACTTGTTACATCGCCATAGACAGTGGTCAGAGTGGTCAGTGGTCAGTGGTATTGTGCCGTGCATTGAGACGCCGTCTCTCTAGATCGGCGATCGGTGACGCATTCGCTAAACGCTCGGCATTCCACGCAAATCACTCCGCATTTATGTATTTCATTTGCAACATTAATGCCATTCGTACTCTGAGGTACTGCCACTTCAATATATAATACCCGCCTGCGTAATATGACATAATGTGACAAAGGCATTCCTGCAATGTCTTCCGTTGTGCTCGGGTTTGTCGTACGCCTACTTACCTACGCGTACTCTGCCACCGATGACACTTATTAATGGAATGGGAAACATGTTAACAGGATACATTCAATTAAAGCATTGGATCAATAAATAAAAAGTAAATATTATTTAGTGCCACATAACATATTTCTGATTTTATGGTCAAAACTCAGTCAGTATAGTAGAAAATATACATAATCAGAAAAAAATTTTAGTTAAAATTTCGGGTTTATTTCTTCAAATAAAATACCGAGCCCTGGTAGGAGATAATATTTATTTTCTACATTACAACTTATTATTATCGGCGAAACACTTCAAGAGCGCGTCCGCGACAGTACCTATTTGCATTTGTACAACCGTTTAAATAAACATTTCAAAATACACCTAGCGTCATCTAAAATTCTTATTAATTACATTTAACACTAACGGAAGTCATGTTTTATGACACTGCCTAATTTGTGAAACAGTTTTAACTTAGGTTTTAACTTTAAAAAACTTAAAACTTTGAATTTTTTTCCGAATATATGCTTATGTATTTGGAATTTGTAATGACAAGGACTTTTAAAAAAAATTCTAAGTATGACATTTTGGTAGGATAGGTAAACAATTATAAACGTAATAAATAATATTATAATTTATTCAAATTGTTGCATTATAGAGGTTCTCGCATATTGTTGGAATATAATTAGCTAGCTTAAAGAAACAACACTAAAAAGCAATGGCTACAACTAGAATCAGAATAGAAATTATCAGAATTAGATAGTTTAGAACGACTCAATTGGACATTGTGAGAAGACAAACGTTGGAATACTTTACAAATGACGAACGAGCAAAATGTGAAAGAAATCTATTTAAATTTTAAATTAAACATGACCGACAAGCTATAAACAATGTTTCTCAAGGTGAACATACTCACACTCCTTTTACATAAAGGCACAGAATAAATAGGTAGTAGGTAATACTACACGACAAGTAGTAATAAAGTCTGAAGACAAACAGTTGACAAAAAAATTAGGTATTCCAATAGGTAAGATAGGTACCTAACAGCAAGATTGGACCTACCTAGTGATTCTTTTATTCGTGTAGGGAAAAGTGCTTCGTTAAGGCGTGAAAGAGTAACAGACAGTCAAGATTTTAGTACCTACTTTCACATTTATAATAGGTAGGTATTAGTATGGAGTATGGATTTCCTTTACCTACTTGAGAACCTCATACATTTCTCAGTGAAAATCTGTTAGTTTTGATGATTTAAAGTATTACTAAAATATTATAGAGAAAAATAATTTAGAGTAGGTTCTACCACAGAAATCATAAAAAAATATTAAACTCATCGTCATCAAACGCTAATGAAATGAATTCATCTCAATTCAAACACACTGTCAAGAAAGAAATGCAAACAATTTCCTAAATGAAGCAAAAGTTATAAAGTACAAGCTGTCATTTCAACTTTGCTATGAATTCAATCAAGGACATTCATTGGAATGTGAATGCCAGTTAATATGTAACGAAGAAAATTCACAAAATAAATAAGGCTTAGGATGTTGTTGTAGACTGTGATAAAGACCACAATACTGATGCCGAGGGCTGGGCAGAAAGAAAACTTCATATACGTTTTTCATATGGGCAATATTTGTTTATTTAACGTTATAATCGATATTTATATAATACTCCATAGTATTATCTGACTGGTAAACCATGCAACATTAAGATACGTACTTAAAATGTATATTATGCACGATGTACATACTAATGTAACGCATATAAAGACAATAAGGAAACTGGTTGACCCCGTAAATCAATACCATCCGTCATGGCAAACGGAAACTCCGAGCAAGTTGTTTCTTTGCAAGTTAAAAGAACAAAGTCGTTTTATAAAAAAAAAACACGCAACGAAGTCGGAATATTGGTATTCCAACATTTCGATGCACTAGGTAGAAAACTAACTCTAAAGCAAGTAGTCAAATTTTGAAATTATTTAGGAACAAATTTTCAATAATCCTTTAGGCAATATATGCCTAATTTAGGAAATGAGACTGAAGTACTATCGTTTCACTTTAAATTTAGCATGCGGCCGCCGACGCCACGCCAGTAGTAGGTAGGTTGGGACAATCCCTAGCATTGCGGACGCACTTCTTGATCTCGAGACTCTTTTACACGTGAATAGAATCAAGAGCACAACTTAATAAGTTGAAAATAAACTACGTTCAAGGTCAAGTTATTAGAGTTACACAGGTGACAAAATATGCGTCAAAGAATCCACTTCAAGTACCTAAGTGAAGATCGCAACATAACGATCAAGTACCAGAGAATATAGGTATTACCTATAAAAAACATGCATTAGTCTGGCGGAAAAATCTCAAAAAGCGCCTTCTTTTCATATTTAAGGGATTGCAGAAGTCCGTTTTACCAAATATTAGACACGTCCAATATCGGTATACCTATTTGCTCAATGTTAACCCTTTCGCCTCTCGTTGCTCTGTGATTACTGTGACATGTACCTAACTCCTTTTTATACACTTTATAGAAACCGTCATGTCTGTTTCTCGTTAACTACTTCTAAACCACCCAACGGATTTTAATATGATTTTCACTTATGGAAAGAGGGATAATTGTGTAAATTGCATCAAGGGCGAAGCCGGGTCGCTGTAGGGTGCGACATATACCTAATAAGCTATAATAACCTAAAAACCTATACCACTAGGATCCCCTCACTGGATCTCCCAGGGGATTCTGGTGAACTCGTTGTTTCATCAGGATCACCTCAGGGGATCGACATAATTATATGCCGCAGTTCACTAGGATCCTGTGCTGATCCTGGTGGCCTCACCCCAAAAAAATGTTTTATAAGGATAAGCTAAAGGTAGCTATAGAGTGATTTAATGAATTTTTTTCTGTATTAGTCCCTCGATTTTGTTATCACTGTGGAAGTGGACTATGCAGTATGCGGTGATAGGACATAATGATTTAATGAATAATAACGATGTGACTGTTGGTCAGAGTGCGTGCCGATGGTGTCGCGCAACCTGCCGGCGTCGTTCTTCAACGCGGCGGCGGTGGGCGGCGGAGGCGGAGGCGGCGCGTGCGGCGTGGAGCTGTACGAGTACGACCCGTGGCACCAGCACTACGGCGGCTACGGGCACGCGCACCGGCACGCCGCCGAGTACCACGTGGCGGCCGCTGCGCAGGCGCACCACAGCATGGCGGCGGCCGGCTACGGGCCGCTGCTGCTGGGCCGCGGCGCGCTGCACCACGCGCAGTACAAGCCCGTCGACTGGGCGCCGCAGCACCCGCACGCCGCGCACCACGCGCACCACGCGCACCCGCTCGACGCCGCCGCCTGCTCGCCCTACTCCTACCCCTCAGTACCAGGTCAGTACCCAGATCCGACTCATCTCAATATTATGCACAGCACAAGTAGCTAAAACACCGAAAAGGTTTTTACATAAAAAATGTAGATATATACAGAAATAAAATATCTTACGTCGTCTTCGTCTTCCTTCCATATAAACTTTCTCATAGGCGGCACTGAAAATTTCGAGAATCAAGCAAGTGATACAACATTATTAGTGGAAAAGAGATTAATTGTTTTTCGAAGTAGGTTTTCTCCTTGAAACTTGACACATTTTTCCATTTGATGGAACCAATTTTATTAAAGCATTCATTCCATTCTGAAGTTGGGGTTATTCAAAATGACCGTTTTGTAGGCGTCTACAGCTTCTTCAGGTGACAAAAATCGTTGACCACGCAATTTGTTCTTAATTTTGGGGAAAGTATAAAGATCATTTGGGCTTAGGTCAGGGCTGTACGGCGGATGGTCTAATATTTTAATGTTTTCTTGCTCCAAAAACTCTTTTGTTCTGTGGGCGGTATGAGCTTGCATTGTCGTGATGGAGGATGATGCGGCGGTTGCAGTTACGGAGTTCAGAGACGACCTGCGGCAAACAAATGCTAGCATACCCTCGAGAGAAATAGTCGCAACATGGCCGGTTTTAGACGCCATTTTTTTTTTGCAAAGCTCCGTGAACGAACAACTTTTGTTGGCGTCAACTCATTTTCGAACACCCAAACTCGTGACTGGTTTTTTGTTTCGGGTTCGTATGCGTATATCCAGGATTCGTCACCTGATACGACGCTGTATACAGCATTTGAAGATACTCCGTGGAATCTCTCAAGAGTTCTGACGCATCAAGTAACACGAGCTGCTTTTTGCTCCTCCCAAGCGAATGCGGGATCCATCGGGAAAACAATGCAAGATTATTTGTATTTGACTCATGCCAATGTCTAAAGTTGCCTGAATTTCGCGATATGTCACATGTCGATCTTCCTCAGTGAGCTTACGCACGGCATCAACGTTATCTTGGGTGACTGCAGTTTTTGGGCGACCTTGAATCACCTTGTCCACGTTGAAATTCCGCAAACCAGCGATAAATTGTGGTTTTAGATTGGGCTTCATCACCAAATGCAGAAAGCATCCGATCAACACACTGTTTTTCTTTTAAACCATTTCGAAAGCCATAATAAATCATTGCTTTTGAATTTTCTCAAGTCAATTTCATTTTCACACTGACTTTACAAGTTCGACAAGACCTTGTGACAAGACAAGTTTTTTTTTTTTTTCAAAAAATAAATAAATTGTATTCGATTAATAAAACCAAGGTGTTTTCGATTATAAAGAGTTTATTATGCCAGGAACAATGGAAATACACATTGTTATCTTCGTCGCAAAAATATGGATTTGATTGTTTTATGGTTATACCTACGTAAAAATTTGCAATTTAGGATTTAATTTTCAGGAGTTAATCATATATAACACTAATTTAATTAACGTCGGTTGATCGAAATGTTGAGTGAGTTCGAACTCCGGTCGATAGGTATGCGATGCAAGGGTGAAGTGCTCTGCAATAAAATTGTGCACTGAATTATAATTTCACTACGACCTTTTGCTTTTATTTTGGAATTATTTGTGTCTAGTCTGAAGTTAGTCCCTCTGTCTTGTCTATTTACCTATAGCATCCACATCCTCTCTCACATCTTGTAATATCTCCATTTTTTTTTAAATCAAACACCACTTAACATTTGGCTAATACATATTTACAAGTATAATATTCGTACATAGGTACGAGTATATCTAGGTAAGTATGTAGAGGTCGCCCAGTGGTCAAATTTCGACTGTGAGTCCGCGCAATTTTCGTAAAAAGGGATCCAAACTAAAGTCTTCGCTTCACGTATTTATACTGAACGCTACTACTACTGCCAAAAACAGATTTCTTTTTTATTTAAAAATAAATATAAACTCGAACTAACAAACACTACATACAAGAATAGACGTGTATTGTACACGTAATATGTGCGCATTTTTGAATGAATGTCTGGACGTGTACGTACATACCTAATTGCGTGTGTAGGTGGTATAGTATTATGATATGGTATCTAGTATGAATTATTTATTAACTTTGGAATGTTTATTATTGATGAGTTTTATTATTCCATTCCATTCATAAACTGCCTTTTCAGCGTTAAATAAATCTACAGATGCCTTGGTATCTTTTATTGTAATTTCTTTGCAATCTACAAGCTATATTTGTTCTACTTCTCTATATTTCCTTTTGCCTTCCTTAGTTTTTTTCACTGTCTGCTGGGATTCATTCAGTCTAACATTATTTTGACCTTGAGCTTAAATATATGACCTGTCCAAGTGTCCATGTCCTCAGGTTGTCGTAGGTATTCTTACCTATTGTTAGATCTGGCATTTAGCCTTATACGATTTCGTCCGATCTGCTGATTCTGAAGACACTTCTTCATCTTTTTACCTCAGTAACCATGTTAAGCTATGTAGTAGGTATTTTTCTATTTGTAGTAGGTACTCGAAAGATTGCAACCGTTCATGTACCTAAACGAGCAATAAGGTTTCAGCGGGCAGTCTTCATTTCAGGTCCGAATAAAAAGCAGCCGTGTGTATATTTAATTTTCAAAGAGATTCCTTTCGAGTCGGCGGAGATATTTTAATTGTGATGATTTAAGCGTTTTATTCGTGTGACAAAACAAAGCATTCCCGCTTTGAGCTTTCTTCCTCAAATGTTTGGGGGCACAAAAACGGTGTTTTGCTCTCTCTCTTTCATCTCCTCAATTATTTATTTATATTATGGTGAAGTTTTAATCGTGCCACTTAATCTTTTACTCGGTAACATCAGATGTATACCTATGCTACGTTTCTCCAGTAAGATTGGTAATTTAGGTACCTATCTATTAGCATTAGACTCATACAGACTTTGACACAGTAAAATCGATAGGAACCCACGGTCTCTTCATTGAATAGTGACATTGTGAACAAAAACAGTTCATTTCCACGTTTTGTCAGCAAGATTGTTTGCTACGCTATTAATAGGTATTTATTTACAGATAGTATTTGTGCATCATTTGGTCCAATATGGTAAATAGATAGATAGGCAGTTTGTCGAGATAATTGCGGCCGGTGGTGGGAAGGATATTCAGATTTGCAATGAATTTAGTGAGCAGGTAGGTAAGGTAAGGTAAGGTAATTGCGGCAGTGGGAAGCGATTATGTAGGGACGGTCGGTCGGTTGCATGAGGCAAAAAGGCGAGGCGGCGACTTGAAAGGCGGGTGCGGGTGCTGCGGGTGTGGCGGGTGTGGCGGGGGCGGCGGGGTAGCGAAGGCTCCATTCCTAATGACGACGATTAAAATTAATTTGCGCGACGCGCGGAAGGGCTTCTCTTCTGCCGCTCGCTCGCAAATTAAATTCTTGATTCGCGATATCGGACTCGGGGCTGCGACCCCTTTGTCTTGCGCAGATTGATGATTTTTCCTCGGCTGTACATGCATGCTGTGTCGCGTGACGGTGGAAGGGTGGTCGCGGGGTGGTCGAGGGATGGTCGAGGGGTGGCCGGGTGGTTGATTCGCAGGGCGCAGGGGTCGGGTGTCCCAGAGGCGCATTCCGACGGAGGCGGAGGCGGAGGGGGAGGGGCGGGCTTGCTTTATTGTGAAATGCCACGCGAACGTGACGCGCCTCCATTGTTGGCTGCGTCCACCCGATAAGCGAATGTGTGCCTACCGATTTCATTGTATAGGGCATAGGCGACGAACTCGCAGAGTATAACTTCTGTTACGAGGATGGTGCCATAACATTACCTACTCTATAGATGGGAAAGTAAAAAATTAATTGTTATATCTTACACTAAGGATTCAAAGTTCATTTAGGTACATTACAGTTCCACAAAGTTGACTAAATACTGACTGATTTAAATGATTTCTTATGTTAGTTAAATGATTTTTTTAATAAGACAAAAGCAATCAGTTAATACGACACTCAAAACTTATAAGCAAACAATTTCAAATTGCTCAGCTTATTTCTTTTACCTATAGCAAAATGTATTTGTAGTTGGTTATATTACGAAAAAAAGTAGCCTATCCTGTGTTCCGTTAGCGTCTAAATTTTTATCTACCATGTTTCGTGAAAATCAGTTAATTTGATTCGATTTAATTTTGATTTAAATTTACGATTATTTTACTAAGAGTTATTAATAATAACTTCTTAACGAATTAGGTACATATATTAAATAGTGTGTGGATATATGAAAAAATCGATTATAAACTATAAGAAATTTAGTCATAACTTACTAAACAATAGAATGACAAAAAGGGCCGCGCGTAGCCCTACTTTCAGCAACAAATTAAAATTATAAATATTAGAATTAGAGATCCCGGAGTTGGGAGTTTTTGATCGGAAATTTCCTCTTCTTTCAGAATCTTTTTTGTGATTTTCGCTATCGTTTATAGTTTTTGAGTTATCATCAAAAATCTAAATGGCCTTTTTATTTATTCATTTTGTTAATAACAATTGCAATTTTTATTGGCAGAAAAAATCCTGAAAAAGACTTTCAGAATTGCATTCCGCGTCGAATGAGCTGTCGCTCATATTTTTCGAAGACTTCTAACTATTTTTCGCAGGAAACACACTTCTTGACTAGACTAGGTATACCTACATAGTTAGCACTGACCCATGTTGCATTTTTTTTTACTTCCGTCAAAACAACAGCTATAGTATTCGGTATTATTTAAATGTACAAATAAGTTTTGAGCATTGATCCATACCGTAATGGTTTTGAGCTGATTTTCGTTGCTAACCATAATTATGGTGAATAGGCAGGCAAGGGGGGTTCTGTGGGCCAACAGCTCTGCCGCCACCACAACCGATACCTATAACCTATTACTTACCTAAAACAGTGATTGTAAGCATAAAAATATCCATAAAATAAATAATGACACGTATTTATTTTATTAGCGTTTAAAAAAGTGGTCGGATCGTCCGGTATGTTCGTAATCGGCGTGTACTAGGCGGGCAGAATTGCACGGAGGTGTGCAGCGTGAGGTATGGCGGGCGAGGGGTGTGCGGCGGGGGGTGGGGCGGGGGTCGGGCGAGGGGCGGAGTCGGTCGGCGTGGGCCAATCGCGCGCCACTGACCACTGGCCCTCCGCGATCAATAGTGCCGCCTGCCTCCTCGTGCCCGATGTGCCCGATGTGCCCGATGTGCCCGATGTGCCCGATGTATCATTGCTCCATTGCTCCTGTCAATGGACTATCCTACTTAGGCCATAATAATTACGAACTTTACTATGAAGTTATCCGAAGGCATCATAAGCAATAGGATTGCTCAAATTTATATAAAGCGACTTGGAAATTTATTTTGAAAGTTGTAGGTACCTACTATCATTGTACCTATTCTGTGGACTTCAAAATAATTCAAAATGTGGCATTTTTATTTAACATAGGTAAGAAAACCGCATTATGATCTTGGGTATATTTTTGAGATGGGAACGCCATTGAACACTGTCATGTAATGTAATGTAATGAACCGAAACTGAGACAGCTTCGTATATAAACTAATCAGACAACTGCATATAAAAGTATCTAAACTTACTAGATATGTCAACAAGGATCAATATAGGTAATATACACCACTGACCAGTAATATAGTTTCATATCAACATCAAACCCTTTTGGATTTCATGTTAAATAATAATTACGTATGTTCTGTGTGTATCAGTGTCATATATTTTCTCTTGTAGCTTGTGGGTTTGTTGTTTTGTTGGGATCAATAATAATCGTATTTACCTACCCAATTCGATAATGCCAATATCATACCTACAGTTATTTTTGTGAAGCTACTAGGTAACTACCTAAGTTTTAACTTCTGACGTGCAGTCCTACGACTAACGTATTTTTTTTTAAATAGGTAGGTACAAGAAAAACAGAAATCAGCAGTTTCCACTAATAATTAACAAAATTCAATATGAATGTGCTTCTTTTGAGATGCAATATTTTAAATCAATATTTCACAAAATATTTATTGTTTGATAAAACTATTATACCTAGTACCTACCTACTTATTTCATCCTGTGACATAGGTACCTAAGAAAAAAAGGTTTAATTTTCAAAACATAAGTAATTCTATGTACCTACAGCCCCCCTTTGATGAAGTGGAAATTACAGAGGCAGTTGTTTGTTGCAGGTCTGGAGGCGCAGGTGCAGGACACGTCCAAGGACCTGTACTGGTTCTAGAGGCGGCTCCCCGAAGGCTGTTATCCCCTTAAGTTACGGTTCCAATAGCTAACTTTGTGACAGTGACGTGTATATTGATACACTTAGTGCATAAACTCGTGTCGGATTGTTGTACAAAGTTAAAAATAGTGCTACCACAGGGACCTCGATCGTGTATTATTCTAAACTTGGTGTGATTCTCGTCAGCCGAAGTCGAAATCTGTACTCTAGGTATACTAATGTAAGGTTCAATTTACTAATTGAAGCGGCCAGATTAAAAGAGAGTTTCAGAAATGAGACAATACTCTGATTGTACTACAAATTCATTAACTAAGAAACGCAATAGATTCAAAACGTTTGATACTAAATGCCTCACAGAACTGTGAAAGTGCAGCGAAATCTGACTTTTTGCTCAATCTTTTTCGTCCAACTTTAATTTGTATGTTCATGAATCACTAAAAGAGTATTTTCTCATCATATATAAGCTGTACCTACTTAATTCGATTTTGATATAGATACTTACTCAAAAGGAAACTAAACGTAGTGTTTAGCTGTAAAGATTGTAAAGAAATTTTTTAATTATTGTAAGTAATTATTGATTCTTTAAATGTTTGGATTATTTGAAATTGGAATTTAAATTTCAACCAAAGTGTAAATTATTAATAGGAATTCACAGTCGGTACCTCTTAAGTATTATTTTAGTACCTAATATGTATTTTAAAATAATGATGTTTTCCAGTTATAGAGGAGAGTTTTAGTGGCACAGGGTGTGGGATGAGGGATGTGGGATGAGGGATGAGGGATGAGGGACGGTGGGATAGCGGATGGCACGCGACAACAACAATGCCATTGTGGGTTGAACGTTTTTGTGGCAATAAATAGTAATCGGCGACCGGCGCATGATCTGCTGAATTAAATATGAGCCGGAGCAGGTGTTACTGTCCAACTGTCCATTGTCCACGCGTACTGCACCCGTGGCTGTGTCTATATGTAGTTTAGTTAGTTTTAGTGACGCAAAGTGGTGTAAATATGAAATAGGTTCCGCCGAATGGAAGCGGGCGCTCGTCCATCCGGGCGACGAATGCGACGAACGAATAATGCAAGGCGACCGGTTCCCGAGTTAATTATAAATATTTCGTTGCGAGACAAATGTACATTCTGCGCTTTTTGTTCAGATAAATTGATTTCTTGGATCGAGTACGCGAGCCATTCCTATTAATTACCTTTATATGACGACTCGAGTGCTCCATAACTCCATATTCATGAGGCATCGCTAATCCGAGCCTCGGCCACCTCGGCCACCTCCGGACAAAGAACACGCACCTGGTGTCGCACAAGTTATTCGCAAATGTCCTCCTTTTTACCACTATACTGCCTCCGGTCGTCTGCCTGTACGAGTGTCAATGTCGTTGAATAGATGGACGCCCACTTCTCTTCTAGTGCACTTTAAATGATAGACGTATAAATATTAGAGATTTAAAACGGATCGTTACTATTGAATTATTAATATTAAAGTGATTGACTAAATTATATGACATATTTAAAAGCGATTTATTGTTTCATTTGGGCATTCCCCATGGCATAACGTATGGCGGCCGTGGCCAAGCGCATTGTGGCGGCTAATAGATCGGCTGTCTAAAGCGGTGGTGGTTTATTGTGTCGTAAAGTGGCCGCGACGGAAATAACGCCATTAGCCGCGGACGCGGTGTTTGTAAACATACACATTGGCACACAAATAGACCATTGTCACCTCCAACAATCCCCGTCGCACCCACTAAATAAACACGTAAGTATTAAGACAACGAGTGGCTTAATGGATAGCCGAACGCCCCGTCCCGTTAACGTAAAAACTGCTCCAAATAGTAAAGCACCGATTCTCCCACCGAAAGCGATCCCACAGGAATACTGAACGCTTAATTAACTCGTGTACGAGCGGAGCCGCGTGGCGCCCTTATGCCTCGCGAGATAGAGAGCAAATTAGTATGCGCGACAAGGCGCAAGCTGGAGCCGCTCGCAAATACAGCGATGAATTTTATTGAAGAAACCAAATGGGGGAAATGAGACGTCGCCTCATCTTTAACGAGAACAATAAACACAGGTAGGCATTGTGTATAATCACCTTAATATCATTGGTAAGGAGCTTTCTTGAAAGTATTTGACAATAACTTGAGCTCTTTGTGGAATGTTTATATAAAATCAATATACAGTCTCACTAAAAAGACAATATCTAGGCAAAAATTATACTAATAAGAAGGCAAAAAGTAAGTAGGTACGTAGGTACCAAAATTGGGTTGAATCAGTACACCACATTACCATACAAATACTTACCTATACATTAAATAACATTATCGAGATAAGTAAATCATTATTAAAATATAATAGTCGCATCTCCGAAGGACTTACTAATATACCTATATTTATAAATCCTATTTTTTATTTTCTAAATGATTACAGTTCAGCTTTTGTTTTATACCGGAAACGGTTGTCCAATTATATTTAGATAAACGATCGTAGTTTTTCAGTGAAATGCTCTTCGACATTAAGTAGTAGCATAGGTAAGGAATGTTCTACAAAAAGTTAACTATGTCATTTGTTCACCAGAAGCCTAATCTACTTCAACCATTAAACTTAAACTTTCAGTTTTTTCCTAACCTTCAGCAGTTCAGCACGCCTACTTCGTGATTAGACCCTTCTCTGAATCCTTCAATTTATCCCTTTATTCCTTCATCATGTATTATTCGAATCAATTTTCACGACAACAGGTATCTACTATTGTTGTAACGTCTTTCACTCATATAACTAACTCGCTTCTAACTCTGGTGATTTTCCATTTTCTTTTGTATTAGATCAGACATAGTATTCTTTCCATTGCTCTCTAATCTTGATTCCAGTGAATGCAGTGAACAATTTTATTCTTAGTTAATGGTATATCTGCAACGATACAGCGGTAGGTAACTATACATTCCTACACAAATTTACCTACTACCTATAGGTAGCTACAATAGATAGGTACTGTTAACAACAACTTTTCGTGCTTCCTCATTAGTTAAAAGCTTGTGAAAAAAATAATTTCAAATGTGGAAAAAAATGTTCCCAAAATTTTTTTGATGGTTCACAGATAAATGAGAAATATGTATCTACCTGAACGGCTGGTCTATTGCTAATTATGTAGAGATACTTAAAAGGTAAGAAATATTAACTTGTAGAAGGAATGCATAGTAAATACATATTTATAAACCATGCGGTATAACGTTTGGCTAGTGCAGATTGTCCCAGATACAGTTCTTGCCGTGTTCGTGGAAACATTGAAAATGATTACTTACAGGAATGGGCTTTTAATATCATAAATCGTTAATGACCACTTTTATACGAGACTAAATGGAAAATGGAAATCAATGATGAGAATAATCTTCTCGTTAATATTAAGAACTCATACTTGGTAAGTACTTTATAGAGGTACCTAGCAACTAGTTTTCGTGTGTCAGATCAAAAAAATATTAGATTTTTTGACCCACCCTAGTGGATACTTGAAGAAGTGCATAGGTGGCGAGGTCTGATGGTTCAACTTAGTGAGACTTTGAATCAACAGTATAAAAGACAACATAATAGGCTCCGGTATCATTTTCTGGATTTAGGCTGTTTAGCTGCCTGTGGATGGAGTGGATGGAGGCACCCAAAGGCGATGCTATCTGGAGTCCAGGTGGAACAATAAAGATATGAGTAGTTATGAATGCCGCGGCTTAACGACACCCGACGGAGGATGTTTTCGATTTTTAATGTACTTTTACGTGCAACTTGTGGGTTTATAACTCTGTTTAAGTATATTTTTACGATTGTCAGCGCGTTTATTGCACGCGAACAAGCGGCCATTAACGGAATGAGGCTCAAATGCCGCGGATTGCAACACGGTCGCACGGTCGCACAGTACCACTGCTCATCGGTTTATATTAAATATATATTATACTAACAAGATTACTATCATTATGATAAGTTCAATTTTAATTATTTCATTTAAACGAGAATTAATGTCGATCTTTTGATAGCACCTCATTGTAATATTACCTACTAAACGGTGCGACTTCAGACTTCAATAACATAACATATGAACAATAACATCTGAATGATATCATTATATATAAAAACACAGGTAATAGGTTAATGATAGAATAGTATCGACTGCATAATACCTATATTCAAATATATAGTAGGTATATATATTTGAGAGAAAATATATAGATTACAATATGCACAAAAGTAGGGTTTAGTTTAGAGGGAGATAATAAAGACATGAACGCAATTCAAACCACTACCATAATATCACAACATGGAAAGTGCAGATACTGATCAAGCATAACATGAATTGAATAATGAAGGTAAGGCAAAAGGAAAAATTAGATATGATATGAAGATAATCCTACAAATTGATAGGTACCTATATAATCCAAAGAAATACTTACCTACAGATTGCATGGGGAAAAAGGAGTTAGCAGTTCTGTATTTCTTCTCATGACGAGAAAGCGCTTAATGCAATAAGTTGATATTTAGTTTAAACGAATCAATGGAACGTTCAAATGAAATATTATTAAAATATTTAGAATATTTCACCCTATAGTCACGTAAGAATTATTTATTAATTCCTTGTTATTTTCAATAGAATTCAAGATGAATTGTCATTGCTTATGTCTATTCCAGGCTTTTTATTGGCACTCACCTTTATTTGATTGTAGGGTTTGACTAGGTCAGACTTACTCGAATAGGTAAATCAGGAAACTATCTAACTTTTTGACCAGAACTTCCCAAAGATAACCTGTAAAAGTCTCTTACAGTGTGAGTGGTTACATTCGTGTCTATAAGTGAGTGAGTATGTGAGTGAGTATAGGTAGGTAATAGATAGTGAGACAATGCGAGCGAGTGTTTACCAATAAATCGTGGGCCCGTTAATTAGGATGGGACACATGCGCGCCGAGGGAGCGATCCATCAGGCGGATGAGGTTTGGCTAGAGAACGTGTACCGCACGTGTTCCGGTTCCGCTTCATTCGTGTTAACGGTTTGTTTGACGCTCCTAAACTCATTATGCACTTTTTGCCACAAACACCCGCGTCTCCTCTTTCACAGGCGCTCCGACCGAAGGCTGTTAGCTTAATGAATCTTATTGCCAGCGCCCATTCACCTGTTCTTCTGTTGGGAGGGTTTGCATACTTCTTTTGTCTAAGTACTGCTCTGTTATTAGCCACACTTCATACATCTACGTCATTTCGTTTACTTTCAAAGGGACAGAATTTAAGATGGTCACTTTTTTAAATCGTCAGAATTACAAATAGTCAAATTACAATAAAAAATAAAAAAAGTGAAATTACCAAAACAAAAAATTGTTCATCCAAAGAATTGTATCGGGCATGAAAATAGATCTCCTTAGCAGTAGCTTATTTATTAGGTAGAGTCTATTGCTCCGTGATGAGAAGAATTTATCTTCTTTAATCTTTGTAATGAGCGGAACCCTACACGCACACATTTCTATATCTTATTAACTTTTACTTTATGTATATATTTCATTTTATTACCTATTATTTTCAACTGTATAAGTAGGTAAAAGACTTGGTAAAAATGTAGCCTTTGTTAAAGAACAACTACTAAAAGTTAATTACGCTGTTAAATTGGTTTTAAATAAAAAATATATATATTTATTTATCTACGTATTAAAATATATTAGTACCTACCTATTTAAAATGAAATAAAATGTCACATAATACCGAAAGCCATAAAAAACACAATAAATCTTATCATAATTTACCTAGGTATATTAGCCAGCTTCAACTTGAAATATTTATTTAAAACTTAATAATGACATTGTTTTCTGATCATATTATTTACTATCCAAGTAAATACCTGCCTATGTAATAATTGTAGTTTTGTAAACTTTGCTACTTATGTCATTGTAATTTATCTTAATTTGCTAAGTAATAGAATAGTGATCTTGTTCAATAGTAATAAATAAGTGAAGAAAGTATAATGTGCAGTTAATCGGAATTGGGCTCGGCGTTCGCTGTTCGCTATCTGCGGAGAGCAATTAAAATTGGCGCAGTGCATGAGCGGATGAGCGGATGAGCGGATAGGTGTTATCAGGATAATTGTCAGCTCGGGATAATATATCTGCGCGAAGGCGAGGTGCGAGAGACCCAGATGGCGGAGATAGTGCCGCCGGATTAAAATGTCGCCGACGACAAAACGAACTGCACGAGCGACGCTTTGTCTCGACACTATCGCGCCACCATCGCCTTTTCTTTGTCTCACCACTCACCACCACCCTCTACCTATACCTACCTACCTACCTACCTACATAGGTACACACACTTCACCAATAGACCACTCATACTAAGGTTCATCTCACTAGATCGCCACAGGCTCTCCTCATTAGTGTTTCATATTTATTTATTTAATTCAAATACTTGTAACAAATCACTGAATCTACTCTACCAAAAAATCCCGCAGTGTTACTTTATAAATAAATCATTCATTAACAAAATAAGTAGGTTAAACATAAATATACCTACATAAAATGTCAATCTGCATTTTTGTCAGCAATATACCTACATTTAATTATAGATAAAATTGCTGTTACATTGTTTAGTGACTTAGTTTAGTACCTACATACCTACCATAAAAATAATGTTTGAAAAAATACCTGAATCCATTAGATAGTTTAGTTATCACCAATACTCGCTTCTACAACACAAATATTAAATTTTTATTATATTATGTACCTACATCTTATATCTTAGCTTAGGTTACTTCCTAATAAATTCAATTGATTAAATAATTAATTTTGTTTAAGTAAATTAGCTTAGCTGCTCGTTTAATTTATTAAGTAGCATTAACCTCAGTGAAATGAGGTATTTTTTAAACCGATGGTAGATATCGTAATTCCTCAGTGCAGTATTACGTCAAGGAGGTAGAGCCTGTGAGAGAGGTAAATAAACAGATTATTTACTCGGCTTAGGTTTACCTAGAGGCGGTGAGTTGGTTTATAAGTAGGCAGTGGGTACAGAGGCGTGTAACCAGTTGTAGGCGGGGCTGTGCATCCCGATTGCATCCTGCACTCGCATCTCCCCTCACCCCCCTCACGTACACATCCCTACGTTAACCCGCCGCCTCCATGAGCACACACAACAGGAGGCACATCTCCCGCAGCCCATTTTTCGCATGAGGGGAGCGATTGTGTTCCTAACGCGACGAGTTAAACGTCGCATCTTGTTTCATTACCCATGAAAATGACAATGCGACCCTCTCAAACCCCCCCCCCCCCCTCCTCGTCCTCCTCCCCCGAACCCCTCCTCTCTCCCCTGTCGCCCAAGATGCCTCCCTCCCAGCGAAACCTCTCACTTCATTTCACGAATTAATTCATCATTTTGTGACATTATGTTACTCGCGACAGAAGCCGCTTGATAAATTATTCTAAATAAATTGTTTTCACAATTAAATACTTGAAACATAATTACAGGGAGTCGATATCATTACCACAGTCATTACTCTCGTTATAACTGTGTAAGCAGGAGTTTAAATCAAATGATAATGGTAATGCGAGCAATAACTCATAGTTATATATCACGCCCAAGTTCGGTTATCTTAAGTATAGTCGTAATATTATATTTATAGCAGATGCCGAGTCACAGGGACGAAATTTATGTGTCTGCCCAACACAACACAACACAAGACAAGACAAGAGAGGGCACTCTTTATAATGTTGAACTCGATGACAGAAGAGGACGGAAGTGGGAAGTCATTTATAAGCGAAGTGAGGTGATTAGTTAGTAGCAGTGGCGTAATCCTCATCGCTCGGTGCATCACACGCACGCACTTCGGAGGGCGGAGGGCGCAGGGCGCAGGATAGCGGATCAAGAGGGATTAGGAGGATTAGCGCGTCCTCACATCGCAACACCGGGATTAGCTTTTGACCGTGTTCGGTTCGACAGTAGTAAAGTGGTAAAAGTGTGTGTAGTACAAATAAACGGCGATAAATCGTACAGGAATGCGCGTTTGTCCGTGGGCGCGATACGGCTCGCCGCGCTTTAATCTCCCGACAACAATTGAACACATTCGGTTATGCCACTCGTTTATTTTAGGATGTTCCACCTCCGTTCGACAAAGCCCTCTGCGCGCATTCTCTTCTGATTCAGCGTCGCCTATTAAGCTACTCAATTACACACATTCTCCCTCTTACTCTTACTCACCAATGCAACGTTTCACTGGAACTGTTTACAAGTAAAAACTGCGTTTTAAAAATAGGTAAATGGTTCGATACAAAATATGCCAAATGTAACGCTAAATTCTTTTCAAAATCAATGTATACGGAAATACTTTCAATAAGTTATTATCAAACGAGCTACCAACTAATAAATACCTAAATAAATTTTATTTATCAAAAGTAAACTGTGTACTTACTAAGTCCTAGTATAAAGTATCAAAATAGGTATCTTTTTGACAAAAATAGAGAAGTATTATGTACCTAGGTATATTGCTATATACCTACTTAGTGGAAGATTTATTTAAAGGAGTGACTACTTTCTTCCCCGTAGAAACAACTATCCAAACCGGCGGTGGATGAACTTCATTTTATTGTGTTGTCTATAGATAAATAAATAAATACCGAAATAAAAAAATGCGTAAAACGAATATTTTTGGATTTATCTACCTAATTGTAAATTTTGTTAGAATGAGACGCAATTTCACACTCTTCTTTCGAAATTTTAAGTCGATTTACTATTATTTGAAAATCATCACTGCATTTTGAAATCCATAAATAACTGATGCCAATTTGTCTTTTATCTTTATTTTTGAAAGACAAAAGAGACATTGTTTGCTTTTCGGGCGTTAGGAATGTATTGAATTCTGTCATCTTAATATGAACAGCATTGGAACTGTTAGCTATCTTTCTTACTTTAATTTGATTAAAAAACCTTTAATGTTTCGCTGAAAATTTTCCTACTTATTAAAGATCGCATTATTATGGGGTTTTTTCTTATTATTATTTATTTCTATATAGTTGACTTGTTATTAGTTTCAATTTATTCCATTTCCATGCCTACCGTATTTCCTGAAAAATGTATTTGTAAAGTTTGAACGCAGTGGAGTGACTAAGTGCGTACGTAGTCGCGAGCGACGCAGTGTACTCGGAGGCGGGCGGGACGGCGATGCATCTCATCAGTGACATGTTTACGACCGAACGAGACTATCACAACAGTTACCGTTGCGCCGCCGTCCGCCGACCGATCACAAATAAATTAGTCTTAATGTGCAAGTCCATTGCCGGCCACGTGAGACGTCCACTGCTGCGTAGGAAGCCGTAGGACGTAGGATCGAGGTGGATCCGTCTGCTCACCGTCGTCAGCACGTGCGCCATAAATCTCGGGCTGTCGCGCGAGAGGACATAAATCTGCCCGTCCGCCCCGCGCCCTCCTCCTCCCCCTCCCAGCCCCGCGTTACAAATATAGACTATTCAGTGTGCCTATTGTTTTATGAATGATTCCACTCTAATCCGACGGATAATAATTCCGCGAACACTTTGAACACCATCAACGCTGGACGCGGCTGCTGATGAATGGCTCGTCTCTCTGTAAATCTGACGGCGCCGAGTGCGCGCTGAAACTTCAAACGGCTTCTCGTGTGTGCGGAGTGCGGACTGAGGAGTTTATTAAACAACACGACAGATACAACATTCGCTCAACATTTTTACTATTAATTATTAGGTAATGGACAAACTTAGTGTAATTTCAGTTGTAAGTAAGAAATAAAGACCATACGCTGTTTTAAAAGCCGAATGAGCTTTTAATGGAAAACAAAATTGGGTATATTACTAGGAAAATCTTAGACGGCTTTATTTCTATGAATTCAGGACTCAAACCACAGATTAAATAATATGCTCAAACCCTCAATTTGTTCGTAGGTAATTTTCTTCTAGGTAACATTTCGATGTGGACCTATAATGTTAAATCGACAATGTTAAATCGTAAGATTCGTATAAAGCAAAAAATGAATTTGTTATAGTTTACACTAGAAAATAAAATTGATCAACTTTTTTCATATAAGTAGGTAATAATCAATTGAAACCCCAGAAAATTTCTGATATAGTAAATCCGTTGAAATGCATTTAAGTATTTCGGTTCAAAGTAAATTCTATTTGAAGTGTTGTTTCGTTTCGCGATAGCAGATATGCCTCGTTGCAAATGTGGTTGGCAGCTGATTGAGAAATCGGTTCAATAAGAACAAAAGCTTTCAATTACAACTTACATGAGAGGTGTGATATCCCGATATAGGTACCTAAGTTTATTCCAATCGTTTTACGAAATTTAAGTTTAGATCGACAATTTAGTCTCTAAACAAATAAATTTAGAGATTTTCCCTTATGCAGGCGACCTTCGTTTGATACGTATAATGCTGTAAATAAGGTATAATAACGAGAGTCAGCATCTAACGGTGCCAAATATTTAGAAGCAAATTTGAGAGCACCTCGTGAGTGGCTCATTGTTCCTTTGAAACCGTGCACTGTTTTTATCAAAATGAAAGTAGGTCGCATTCAAATGAGTGTTACGCAGAAGCGGGCTCGCATCTGCATATTATCTGCACGAGCCGCCGCATCTGCATATCGACAGTTCACCAAAGCCCGCATCCGCGGATTGCTGATTGATGCGGGCCACTTAACAATAGAAATGGTGACATTTCTAATGTTGATCACCATACTCTTCAGCTTCAATGCTTCAGCAAACTTAAGATTACATACTAATCCCGTCTCTTCATTGCTTGGTCAACTTCCACGCTAAGGAGTATGTTTCACGTTCTATCTGTGGTTGAACTCCGCTCCTATGGTGCGCTGAAAGATTTTGAATAGGTACCAATTATGAAATTAATCCAGCTTATCCAGCTGTTTATTCGCACGGACTCCACTCGAAATTACTTTTAAACTTTTAGATATGGCAATAGGTGATGTGTTTTCTCTAATTCTGATTCATTTCATAGTCTCATTTATGGTCAGAAGCGTAAGTAAATAAAATATAGTTACAAATATGTTCTATGGAAATAGGTTTCTCCTTATGCAGGTATTTTGCCAATCTGAAGTATTATTGCATCTATGCCTAATTTCAATAATAATTAAGGTCCATCCACATTTAAAATGATATAGGGAGGGTATATCGACGGCCCAGTTGACCGTGTGCCAGTGATCTAGTCCCGTGCCAGAACGCATTGAACGCAACAGGAGGCATTTTAGTCCCAGACGAATGTGCTCTGATTGCGATCATTAGACATGCGTAGGTATAGAATGAATCCGAAAGGGAGGAGGCGTGCCGGGGGCGTCTAATTGCTGAGCGTTGCGTTTTTGCGTTTTTGCGGAGGGAATCTGTATGCGCAGTTTGCGACGGCGGTTCCACGAACGCAATTACCGCATCCGCTGCGGCCATCTTGTCTCGCCGACTGCGACGACAACTCCCGTGACTTATGCGCTCCGCGGACAATTACCAGTTACCACCGATCGACAGTCGACACGGTCTCAGTGCTCATATCGAGCGGTGGGTGTCGTAAAACCTTTATAGATGTCGTTAATAAGACAGCGGCGGACGGTGACACGTGAGCCTCGGCGGCTAATTAGTTTCGACTTCTCATTAAGTGGACGAGTCGATAAGGTTTAATGGTCCGGGACGCGACCGTTTATCGCCTTCGGAGGCAAAACGGACTCTATGCGGGCGGCCCAAGGCGGCCCAAGGCGGCGCGCGGTCTCTTTCGCGTTCGAAGCGGCCTTTAATGTCCAGATAAGATAAGGGAACGAGCTAAGGTGGCGATGAGTTTACACCGCGCACAACTATTTCTATATTTGGATTTAAATGCGCCCAATAAAATGAAATGCCCCAAGAATTGACTCGTTCGCGTGTAAAAGTATGTAAGCGGCGATCCCTTTAATGTTTCAATAATCCCCGAGAAGCAGAGGACGCTAGACGAAGACAAATCCTACTCCTGGCGGAGTTCGTAAATAGTATAAATAGCCGAGTGTGTTTTGCTCGCATATCTGCGAGAAAAATGTTCCCAATGAGTATTACTTAAGCGACGTACGACCACTTTTTGCGCACATGTCTGCGAACATGTTTGGAATATGCGGTCGCCGATTGCTTTGTGCCTATGTATGTAGGTACGCACAGTGTACGCACTCGCTGCCTACTCGCGAGTAGTAGTTTAAGTTCGCACAGCTCGATGACGGTAGCTTAAATAGCTTAAATGACTATTTATAAATCATTAACGTCTCCTTTATCAAAATCTCCTCGATAACTCTAAATCAATAAGGACTCCTAACTATAAATATTTTATTTTTATTTCAACTTTTGATTTACAATTCTAGCATAGGGTCGAATACGTCGACCGACCGATCTTCATACTGGAACAACATTATTTATTAGGTAATTTTAATGTGCTTGATCTTGATAATCGAACTAAAATATTTAAAGCGGAACTACCCTATGTATTAAAGGTCCATTGATTTTATAACAATCTAGGATTTGTAAGTCACGAATTGTAATAAAAATTTGGTAAATTAAATTAGATGAAATGAGCTCGTAGTCGGTGGGGCATGATATTGCTTCACTATTCGTGTGTCTTATAGTGAGTCAAACAAAAGAGTTTCCAATACATAAAGTACGAAGAAGGGTCGTCAATAGTAGAGACGGCGAGCGGTTGGTGAGTTAGGCAGATATCAGTGAGTTAGCGATATAATCTAAATCGAGTATAATTCGGGCGCGCCGTGCTGTCCCGCGTCCCGCGTCCCGCGTCGGGCCACGGATGGGCCACGGCGATCGGCCTCTGACCCGGCACACTTTTTGTTCAGCAGGCGGTCTCCGACTCATTGAAATTAATTAGCGAGTCATCTTTATAGCGGAGTGCGGTGTGGTGCGGTGGAGGAATGTGGCGATAGCATCGCCACCGCCGCCGGGAGCAGCCCGATTAATCAATTATCAAATGTCATTATTTATCTCCTGGCGGCTCCCGGGGCGCCACCCCCGACCCGAGTTGTTCTCTTCCTCGTCAGCCGATATTTACCAATCTATCTACATATTTCAATGGCAGCTTTTCTCAATAAAACATTGCTCTGACAACTAAATTATAAGGCAGCTGCCCGGCGTTGCATAGTTTTCATTCAGTCTTGACACCCAAACATAAAATTCGTCTGTCTTTCACCAAATAACGCTAGTGTCATTCCTTGTTCATATTATAAATACTTAGTGGAAGACATTCTACATAGTAGCATTTTCTTATTTGTTTTCATATCGTCTGTGTTTTTTATTTTATTTTTTAGCGGTTTGCGAACATTCAGACGACCTTTTTTTAAAGGGTTTCTTTTAGAAAAACAAGATTATGAGAAATGTTAAATGAGTTTAGATACGTTTTTACAAAATGTATTAAATTTGTTTTATGATGCTTAATATAAATCTCACACCGTCATTTACGAATATCTTTAGGAACTGTTATTAGATTAGCAGAAACAAACACTGCTACCTAACATTGTATCCATAGATTAAAATAAACAAGTCGCCTAATCTACCTCGTTTTTTGTCAAAGCAACGACAATGACATCGATGCACCCACAAAAAATAGAATCCAATAAAATTTACCCCATATCTATTCAGATATTCCAGATATGGGGAAGTTATCATCCATCGTCACCGCGACATCTGCCGGCTCCCGGCTGAGACGAGCCTCCTAATAAACATATTACGAGTGGAGAACTCATTAAATGTCCACCTTATTGTGTAACGCAATAAGATCGGCTTTAGTTCGGCCTGTCCGCAATCCGTTGGGCAAACGCACCCGTCGCGCATTCCGCACTGCAGCGGCCGACGGAGGCGCGTCGAATATTCCAATACATCCAATGTCATAGATAATTGAGTGACAGAGATGCGCGCATCGCGTGGGCCACATTGGCCAACTCCGCACCTAGACCTAGTTCCCTCTCTGTGGGTCGTCTCACTCCGTCGAGACAATGGCGATATTTAATAAAGGGTGCCGTACGAAAAAGTTTATTGCGTTCGACACAAAGCTATGCGGGCTAACAGAGCTAACGTCGACAAAGTGTCCACTCGGTTTCGTTTGTCGTCGTTGAGGCATTTTTTGCGGCGTGTAGTGTCCTCAGACGACCGCGCCGATCTTTGTCCGCCGTCCGCCGCTCGGCCGCTTCACTTAATTAATACAAGCGGTCCGAACTCCAACTCGGGGGCAAACAAATTTGCCTCCCGCCCCACTCCGCCCCGCGGTCACCACTCACACAGGTTTCATTAAATTTATCGAGCTTATCTGTTTACATCTTGCACCGAAGCCGCCGCAGCCCGCAGACCGATGGGAACCGAATGCGAATGAATGCTCACTCCCGATTTTTAGAATTCCCTGAGAATAAACTGTGCGAACGCGTCGCGGGACACACTTTCACGCAAAATTAATTCGCCCTCGGAGACGATCGAGTGATGCGAGTGATGCACTCGCTCCAACCCTCCCGTGCCACAGAGTAACCGTCGATCGGAGATGAGTCGGCGCTCGTGATGCGTTCATTAGTCAAGGCTCGCGAGACAAATGGTCGTATGTCGTCCGGTGTCCGAGACCTGTAGTGTACATACCACGAGGCCTTCGACATGAAGATTGATGTCGCGCTCTTAGATATTGATCTAGTTGCTTTTTATGAGGGTCCGATCGGAGTGTGTGGAGCCGAGGAGGCCTCGGTCCGTTCCCAGAGCGGGGCGGGGGCCGGGGGCCGGGGGCCGCGACTGGGCCCCGCGGGGCGTCCTTCAGACGACATTCGTCTTCCACTGTCACCACGTTTACCTTTATCCATTCTTTACTGAACGTGAGCTTTGGTTCGTGGGATACACTAAGTCAGTTGCCTAATTACAAATAAACTAACTTGAGATCAAAGTTGTGCTAAAGCTTTTGACTGATAATTGAATTACTTATCCATAAGAGTAGCTAACATGCACCTTTACCGGACTGGAAGATAATACTCGTAGGTAGATAATACTCGTAGGCAGGCAGACAATTTGCTAAAATATCTTGTGAATATTAGTAGTGGCAGGGCACTCTGCGTCTCGTATTAATAAATTGAACGAAAATATGGTGACAGTAACCACTCTCTTAGAGAAGATTATCGTGAAATAACAACATCTGTGTATTTCGGTAAGTGAGTAAGATAAGCCAGCGCTGACTTCTCTAATCTCTCCTAATCCATTATGTGGTATAGCTACCTACCAACAAGAGTATCATCAGCCTGTCTGTCGACATGTATATTATAAAATTGCAGGATATTTTACTTATAAATCTGTGTGACATCGATAACTGTTGCATAATCTATACTTATAAAATTGTAAGTCCAACTGATGTTAACTCCTGACTAAGCCTGGGGTGGGTGATATTAAATTTAATGGAAAATTTAAAATTTTGAGAAATATTAGATTCCTTACTGGTGGTAGTTGTAAATATAATAAAAAAAATTGCTTAAATTAGTAGGTATTAGAGTGTCTCATAATCTGGTCGTAAAGCAATAAAGAGGATTTTCATTTTGAATTGAATACAATGCGACGCAACTTCAATAATAAAATGTTTACAAGGGTTGGGGTCGGCTCATATTAATATGTTTTTTTTTAGCAGACACTATAGACTGAAAGACAAGTGTTTGCATAGGTATATGTTAACAAGATCTGTGTGTTGTTATGCAAACAGATCTAGCATAATATATGTAACTTTTTTGTTGTTGTACCTAATTTATTTCACAATTTATTTATTTTTAAATTTATTTAGATATCACTACTCATTTGGAAAAGTAGGTAATTGTATTTACTTATTATTATTTTTATATAAATTCAAGAATGCATTGAATTTCAAAATTTATTATTACCTAAGTAATGAATAAAATTGGTTAGGTATAGAAAAACATCAGGAACAGTTTCTCAGGTGTACGCTAGAAACTCAACTGAGTTTATAGTGCACCTCAACTGTGTACCATATATTGTTATTTTTGTGTGTAAATAAATATAAAAAAATAATAAGTTTTATTTCGATATTGGTTTGTTTTATATAATGAAATTGAAGAATAGATATCTATATTTATTGATGAAACAAACTTACATTCGGTATTACCACAGTAAATATACACTACTTGGTAAAAGGTGAATACTTGGTACGTGGTAAAAGGTCATGACACATGAAATCCCTTTGAAGTTCCCACTTTGGAAATCTATTTGACGATCAATCCGTTCCGCCATTGAGACTAATTCGCAGAACGTAAGGTCAGGTTTGCCGGTGGACAGGACAAGTGTCGTCCGTTGGGGTGGCACGCGCCGCACATTTCCGCCGACAATATTAATTCGGTTTTATGACATGCGAAATTGCTCTCAATAAATTGTGCATTCAGAGCGATCTCCACACGTGCACGGGTCGCGTTATTAAACTTTCCGTGGACAGAGGGAGCCTCGCAGGACCCTCCTCGACCCTCTCCGGCTCCGGCTCCGGCTACCTGCCGCTGCCATTCAAACTGACTCCCGCGTATTTTAATTAATCTTCTCTACGTATTTAGGCATGCTACATATTTTATGCGCTTCATAGGCGCGGAGTACCCACTCGAACATTCATTCTTTTGTGCATTCTCCGTTCCACATTGTGACGCCACTACGCATATATTTCTCTAAAGAAAACAAACAACTTTTGTCAGGTCAATAAAATGTCAAAAAATCTAAAGTAAACTAAATTGGCTAATACAAGTCGTAGATTATCAATGGACTGAGAATGTTTTAGGTTTCGAAGAAACACTTATCTAACCCAATCGTTTGTCTATTTTTACCAGGGTTTACCAGCCTGAGAAGAAATTCCGAAAGAAACTCAGATTTCTTTTGTTTCATAACTTTTCATATTCATAACTTTTGTCAACCTTATAATAAAAAAAAATCTTACAACTACATATTACTTATGAAAAAATCATACAGTATTAATATGTAGGTATATTTATACTTTAGGTGTAAATTTGAAAATGTTAATTAACTCTTACCATTTAGATATTCAAATTAACACATTTTCTTCATATGATAGGTATATTTATATGAATGAAATACTATATCTACTTAACTACTATATTTATTAATTATCATGATATTTCTGCTGACTATACCTACTAAATTATTATACTATTTAATTAGACATGAAAAATTAAAAGATTGTTATGGAAAACCAGCTTCGATATGTAGTTCTCGCTCTTTTTCGTACTATTTTAATTTCTTTAATTTGTTTTTTTGTTGTTCAGATATTACCGATGCGAAAATATGTAAAGTATGTTGACAAATTATTCTTATTATTTAAAAACATATTTTCCAAATAAAATAATGATTATTTATAAAGGGTCGAGATGGTGCGCTGAGCAGCGCGAATGTCTAATTCGCCACACATACATTATTTGATTTTCAATTGGGCCCGGTGCAGCCGGAATGCGCTCATTCACTCACTCGACTGTGCAACCCTCCGCCCTCACACACACACACACACACACACACCAATGTTAATATGCTGAAAATTTATTGAATAACCTTACCCTATTATTAAGATAGTTTACAATGAGCGATACAGGTCCGTTCCCGTTCGTTTAATATCGCCTTTTTACGCATATTTTTAATTGAATTTGTCCCCTTCAAATTGAGCAACATAAGAAAACATTTATCGGTTGGTATGTGCCAAGTTTAATTATTTATTATATTAATTTATTTATTTAAAACAAACCCAAAAACTCCAAAGAGCAAACCTAAGTGTTAACCTTAGAATTGAAAGTAATATAGTTTGACGTTATGCTTGTGTGCGTGTGTGATTCTGTTAAACAGAAAATCATAATTATTTTGATAAATTAATCTTAAGACACAAGCGACGCCATTATCCCACTATTTCAACGGAAAAACAAAACAGAAATAATAGGGGCTACCTAAACGCCTTTTTTCTATTACTTATGTTACATTAATTTTTACGACACATTAAATTAATCTTGACGACATAAAATCGTAAATGACAAGTGGTGTTAAAGTTGATAAAAACTTTCTTAGAAGGACCTTTGGTCACTCATAAATAAGTACCTATATTAACGACATAATAAGCTATTTAAGACACATCCAACCTTCACTGTCAATGTGTTAATAATATTATTTTATCTAAGTTATTAGGTTACCCATTTAACAAATTTTACCTAGGTAAGTAAACAATAAAAATTGTAGATATAATACTTATAAATGACAGGTGACAGTATTTCCATCAATGGGAGTTTTGACGGGTTGGTCAAACGTTCCATTTCAGACCGTAGTATAACTATTAATAGTAATATTGAAATAGTGATTTATGATGACAATCGGTGATAGAATGCAGCGAGAGGAGAAAGGCTGATAATCGCGCATGAGCATGACACGCGTAGGCCTCTTTCGGAGGGCGAAACGTGATATTGGCTTTTATTAGTTTTTTGGCGACGACGCGACCCTCGACCCCCGACCCCCGCGACGGGACTCGCTTTGAGGCGCCGCCGCGCCCTCTTTGAGGAGCAGTGGTGCACCTTTGTTGTCATTGTTTCCTCGTCGAGTGCACGAGACGAACACACTCGATCGAGCGTCCTAATGCTACACATTACAAATTGAACATTTGTCGAGGTGATCTCTCGATGCGCGGGAGGAATGCGGGAGATGGCATCCGCGGAACGCTGTTTGGCAAATTTCTAATTGAAACGAGGAATATTTGAAACAGTTAGCGCGGTACAATGGCACCGCTGGCCCGCGGCCAATCCCCAACCACCAACAATGCAAACACCAAATTAAAATGTCAAATACTTCGTTTCATATAATAGCAGAAACAACATAAATTTCTCTCAAATGTGCTCCAATAAAACTATAATGTAGCTATAAATTGAACAGCGTTCGTTGCTCACTTAAGATATTATTATGGTAAACTTGTGCGTAACGTACCGGCCACAAATTCCTACTCTTGAGAGAGGAAGAGGGTGTATAAGCTCTCAAGAGCAAATGATGGAAGAGAAAATGATGGAATACCTAATATTATCCGCAGAATTTTCAAACAATTGAGCTGAATCAGTGCTATCTATTTATTAAATAAGTGCAGAAAAATTGGAAACCTATCTTTGATAGCATTTCAGCTCGAGCTCTGTTTTTCTGATACCTATGTTAAAATCAGAAATGAAGAATATAGAGCCGCTTTCCAAGAAGGCGTTTGTTTTATAGCCAGTCGCAGGTCGGTGTAGTGTAGACACACATTTTCCATAATAGACGGATTAGGTTGATTCGGAACACGGGGCGGCTATTCTGCGAACGGGGCCATAAAGAGGCGTAATCAGTGGCCAATAAATCTATCGATGCGAGTTCGTTGTCCTGAATGAAACAAAGCTTCTAGTTGGCGATGAATTGCTTCGGATGGAGAGCGGTTCCAGGAATAGCGCGAATTAATAATGACACGCCAACTTGCTAATATGTAGTCACCGCCACATTAAGTACTTATCACACAGATAGTAACGGAACTTACTATAGTTTCAATAAAATGGCAAAAAAAGAATGGTATCCTGGGAGTATCTTCTCAGGATTATCATAATCTTGGTTATTTTTTCCAAAACCCTAGTAAAAATAGATTTAAAAGTGTTTATTTGAAACCAGTTTAATGAATAAATAAATAACTGCTTCACTGTTTCAATAAAAATAATAAGTTAATCGTAAAGACAATTTAAATTATTAGATTTTTTAAAATAGTGAGCCCAAAATAATAACAATTAATAAAACATTTTTCGACCGCTTGGTTAATGGTTAACAGCTAGGGTTACTAGCCACTAGACCAAACGTGTCATTTTGCATTTGCGTCGTCCTTTACATATGTATACAATTTTAGCTGCTAAACAACGAAGTAGTAAAGCCAGCATGCTTGGAGTCTTGCCTAAGGAACTCAAGCTAGATATTATAGGTAGGTAATCTACCAATAATCTGTAGGTAAATAGTTTGATATTGTTATTAAATAAGGTGAGTCGCATATTATATCTAGTGATCACTTAAAAATGAAATGCAATACCTAGGTATAGGACATATTAGGCGGTCGAGGTGCAATACGCAATACCTAGTTGTCTGGCAATATTGCAACTGCAACGCGACATTGCATCGCCCACCTGTTCGACTTCATAACAATATCAACATCAAAAAGTGTGGTCAATGTGGTCTCTTGGTATTTACTCTTGACAAAAAATGTCTTGTTTATGTTTTTTTTTGCTATATAATACCTATTACGCCAGCGCTGATAATAATGAAATCGATCGTTTACCTTACTTAGGTATGGCGTTATAACTAAATATCACATCCATCGATTTTACTCATAGTTCATATGTAGTTAATACGATTTTAGTTAAAACGGGCTCGCAACAAGTTGTTTATAACATGTTCGTAAATTTAAACCTAACCGAAAACCACCATGGATCAAATTAGGCGTATAATTTAATACCTAAGCTTCCAATGTCTTCATGAATGGTGAATTTAGTATTGCACATTGTTCCAACCAAAGGATTAAGTAAGACTGCTTTTTCTAATATAAATTTTTTCTTATGTGCGATAAGGTTACATATTATGCAATGCACCTCGCCTTACGATATTCTAATACATACCTATATTGTAATATAGTCGTACCTACGCCTTCTTGCCATGAATATCTTAATACCTAGGTCTTGCCGAATCTTAAAAATCTTTTTGTGCGCTTCTGACTTCTCATCAAGATTATTAAATAATAACTTTGAACTAAACTCTTACAATTAAGCACACATTGGACCAATTAGGTGCGAATCATCGAAATATTTGAGATATTTAATAGTAATTTGCGCTTTTTAAGCCCATCGGAGGCATCCACCTGTCGATCTTGATTATGCGTTGCAGATGTTTGGCCAACCTGTCGCAATATTTTCTCAATATTTGCAGTGTCCACTTGTATTCTGTTGACACCACATTAGAATGAGTGATCCTTTTGTAGATTCGTAATGGGTTTTTTTTCAAAGTAGGTACATATTATTTTACTATGTTAGTCTGTTAAGGTACTATACTACGAATAAATAATACTCGTATATATGTTAACAGTCTATCCGTAAACGAGTTGACTCGTTATGTAATCCGTGGATATTACCTATTAATTCAAAAGATAAGCCTTTACACGTAATTAACATAATATGACTAATACTATTGAACAATGTCGACCCATATCAATTGTTTATCTTGTTTTTATATTATTAAATTAGTCGGTCTCGACTGCAAATAAATTTGTAAGTAATTTGTAACTTATTTGTAAATGATCGCTGATAGTGTTGGCGTTCAGCTTGTAATATTCTAATGAATTACTTACTAGCCGTTGCACGCGACTTCGTCCACGTAACTTTATAAAATTTAGCCTGTTGATTATTCGCTGATAATATAGCTTCCCAACAGTGAAATAATTTTTCAGATCGGTCCAGTAGTTTCGGAGTCTATTCAATATTATATAGATATTCACGGATTACACGGGTGTCTCTTGCCCTTGGTATCAGGATTGGGAGCGTACCTACTAGTTATTTCCTTGTTGCTTTTGTTTCTAAGCCGACGGTAGCCACCTACCATCTAGTGAACGCTGAGTCTACGTGCCACTCTTTTAGAAATATTTTGGTAGTGGTGTAAGCGAGTAGTGGGCCATTTCGCTGTTGGCAGTTGGCGATAAATCAATGTGTCAAGTGGAGTGGTCATTGTGAGTGTCGTTCGCGGTTGAAACGTCCGTTGGCAGCAAATGGCGCGGCCGCTGTTTATTTCTACATCGATACTAATCATTTGTATACACGAATATAACGACGCTGCTACGTAGGTCGGTACTAGTGTACCTATGTCACTCGTCTCGTCAACAATGTGTTTTTTTTTTAAGTAATATAAAGACAGGCTGGCGGCTCACTTGATGGTAGGTGGTTACCGTCGCCTAAGGTGCGCCCTGTAGGAGTTTGTTTACAGCTCGCTTGAAGTAGCCATATTCTAGCTAGGAGGAAAAACCTCAGGACGGAGATTGTTCCAAAGTTCGCGCGTCCGCGGGATAAAGTGCGTAGTGGCACCTTGTCCAAGTATGCGGATGAATTCCGCATCTATGACGCGCTGTACCTTGGTAAAAACTTGGGGTAGGCATTAGTTGGAACAACTCATCAGAGCACTCGCCATACAGCCGGTAGAGAACACACAAAGAGAGGCTACATCCCTTCTTAAACTAAGGGGTTCTAACCATTTTTGTGTACCAAATATTTGAGATTATTTTAAAGCTGGGCCTTGGCATAAGGTAGCAATGTGCATTAGGTGAGGTAGAAGGTAAATGAGTGCTGTGAAAATGCGAGCGATGCGCTTTTGAAGTGCAGTGTCCATTGAGTGGAGAGCGGGTAATTATAGGCCTGCCCCCCCTCCCCCTCTGGCCGCCGACTGATTTACGACGGGAGCGTAATTTATGCCCGTTTAATTAAAGTATCAGAAGCCGGAAGACGCATAACGCAGCTACGATTGATGGCCGCTCGCAAATAAATCACTGATCGACTCCGAGTAGCCTTTGTCTGAAGACGCCTCGCGAAGTCGCGACCTTACCAACGTGACCAAAACATATTCACGACTAGACCTACTTATTTGGTTTTTTAAAACGTACCTAATATAAACGATAAGTTTACTTATCGGTAAGTAGGTATAATACCGGGAGTTATTTTTGTAGTTAGATATGTAAGTATTTCATTCTTTTTTCTGTCTGTGTGAAATTTTGTACCCAAGTATTTGGGAAGAAAAGGAATTTCTGATAATGTTTTATGTGGTATACCTATCTCATGAATAGGTACCTATCTTATTTGTCGAGTATAATCAATGAAGTCGGTGAAAACACACGTAAAGTAGGTATGTAAAAACAAAACGTTTCATATAAGTTGAAATTGAAATAGGTTTCATGAATATGTCGGCTTTACATAGATCCACAACAAAGTCCGCCACAGTAACTAAGTAGGTACCTATGTCTAAAAATAAATGAACATAAAATAATGTTATTTCATTAAAAATAATTTATTTTAAGTATATATTTTTTATAACGAACAATACATTTTCTTATTTTTATTTCTATCTAACATGTTTGTATTATCACAAAAAAATGACTTCCCATACATCATAGTTCATACATCACTGTAAGTACCTATAGTTATCAAATTTCAAATTGACAATCTTCAGAAGAAGCTTAATAAATGAAATGTTGTCTCAACTTTAAAATTCATTTAGGTATTAAAAAAACGATTAAATGTCAAAACTAACTAATTCATGGATCCTACACCTATCTTAAGAAGAAATATCGGAGAAAAACAAGATAGGTTCCTACTATGAATAGGTATAATGACAAACACAGGAAATGTGGCGCTTTTTTTGTAACACTGCTACAGTTTGTTTCTGATTTCTTACTTAATTAACGATCTCCAGTCACGCCAGAGGAACATAATTACACTTGACTAATTAGTATTTGCACACGACACGCACACCTAAGTCTAAGATGAGCACTTATTCAGATTCTGAAAAGCGCACCTCTCCTGTGGGTGTATTTTGAAAGCGTTCTGTCACCGGTGACGAGGAAACTCTTGTTTAGCGTCGTTCGAGTGGAGCCGGGAGTGGGGAAATGGGGAAATTGTTTGGCAACTGTGAAAAATGGAGGCTTCGCCGCTAACGGCGCAAATTGAGTGAAGTTACCTCGAACCGGCGCCGTAACCGAACCGGCGGCGTAATACAGAGCGGCGAAGCGAAGTCGAGGGGCGATATCATAACTCCGACCGTTATCCCGCCGAGCAAAAAACGGATCACTCGTGCCGCCATCAATTTGCAACTTACGGGAAGAATCTTTATTAGTGAAAATTATTCTGTGCGATGGGAATGGGAACTCGCTCGTTCGCCTCCTCGCCCCCTCGCCCCCTCGCCCTCTGGTGGCGGTGGGCGGCGGCTTTGAGCGGCCGCTGTGAAATTGATCCGTTCATACTTCATAATCATTGGCGGGAGACGAGAGATCGTAGATAGACAGATATATTAACTGATAATGTGTATCTGTATTATGAATTATTGTCTTGGAGTATCGTAAGAAATAAAAGCGTTCAACCCATCTATAGGTATAGATAGGTATACCTATGGCGCATGTGACAGAGTGAGGGGTCAGCCACTTGGCCGATCTGATAATGAGGGGCAGCTGTCGGCGGCCATTGTATGCTAATGGCGGACACAGCTCAACACACACGTCATACAGCAGTTATGAGCCGTTCTCACATCCACTTTACAATTTATGGCGATTAGCATCACAAATGAGACTTATTTAGGAAAATGCGCCGAGAATCAATTCCCGCAAAGGCACAATGGCTAGAGGAACGCCTCGGCCGAAGAGGATTCCCCGAATAGTTGCATGATTTAGTGTTTTGCGCGCGCGGCGTCGGTCGGAAGGCGCAAGTACGAGACGGCATATGGCCGACATTTGCATGACGGCGGAGACAAGGCGGCAGCGGCCGAGCGATTTAAAAACAATACCAGTTCCGGTTCCGTCGCAGACCAGGCGGCGCCTCCCTCTCATATTCCTCGCAATTTCCACATCATTCATTACAAGTTTAGTGAGCCCCGCCAACGGACCGACTTCAACTTTTTAAGTGAGTTTCACGCGAGCGCGAGACGATCTCGGCTCGTATGTTAATTAAACTCTTACCTAATTGAGCGAGTACGCGGCTTGCGTTTTGAAGACTCACCTTTTTAATATGAGCGTTGCCGCCTCCTGACGTTACACAAAATTAAAAGGGTGTGTTGACAAGCGACGCCATATAATTATAGGTAGTAACAGAGTAACAGTCACGGAACGAAACTATTTGTTTGCGAGAGATACTTACTTACTTACTTACTCGGGGCGCGAGCGGTTTCTGTTCGCGATTCATTGTGGCAAAGTTATCTACAGTTATTGCCTACAATGCAAATGAAGTTACAAACTGAACTAACTTAGCGAGTAGGTACTAAAGTTCGCTGAATAAGACAATAACACTAAGTATAGATAAATTTATTTATTCCTCAAATCGTATACCGTGATTTAAGGGATAAGTAGGTACCTACTTATAGGTAATACAGTCATTTCAAGTAGGGTTTACCTACATTGTTTGTAAAAAATAAACCTGCAATATACCTAGGTAGTTACAATTACCTACCAACACAAAAACTAATAATTACTATCTAAAGAACAAATTCTAAAAGTAAATAAAACTATTAATTTAAACCGGCATTTCATTTAATTTTATTAAACTGTACACTTTTCAAGTATTTTTATACATTTATAAGAAATATTTTATATAGGTAGAATAGTTTCTCAGTCAACCGGGGCGTTAAGTTTTTCAAAATTTATTATGGGCTAAATTAGTTAAAAACTTAAGAAGTGGATGCATAACTTACGAAAATAGGACAAAAAATGGAAAAATGTTGGTACCTACACAATGACATGCTCTAACTAGTTATAGGAGAGTTACCTACTTAGTTCCCGTGTGCCAATAGCATAACCAAAGTGGGTCTAACGCAGTCCGAATGTCGGGTGGAGGTCGCGGCGTATCGATAACGAGATAGTTAGGTATGTCTGTTGGCCGTATTGTCGTGCGACTGCGCTCTTTGTCGGCGCATTCCTGCGCGGACGCATTCGGACGCAGGGCGGAGCTTTCATCTCGCCGCCGGACACGCCCCCCCGCTTCCCCGCTTCCCCTCTCCACACCACCACTCACTTTGGCCACCTTTGGGGTAATGAGAGCCAGGAACCGCAGCACTACTGACTAGGACTCACAAATCATGTTACCGGTCCGACGCAGATAAGCGACGGTTTTATGTGGGTTTTATGGGCGCAGGCTGACGACGCATTTGATTGATGGCGAATAATTAAATAGTGGGTAATGAAAGCAGCTCGCGTTTGGCGTTCGCTCTTTATCAGTTAGCCACGATTTTATGTCTGCAAGCATTAAAAGTATTACCTACTTAACAAATATATGTTTACTAAACGGTTGTATGAATACCTATATCTAATGTATAATAAATATAATAAGTAGGTACCTAGGTATAGATAGGTAGGTTCTTCACGAATTTGGCTAACTGTAACAAAATGGACATGCCTATTTACAACAAGGACGAAGTCTGTGAAAAAAATAGAAAAAAAAAACTAAGGTCAAACGAGTTTTGGAATTGACATAGCAAGGACATAGCTAAACACTGATACGTCAGTACGGTATACGGAGTCTATAGGTAAAGAAGAAACAAGAGTCAATACAAAGGATAAAACTAAAAAGGAGAGCTTGGAGATATCCAGTGAAAAATTTATATAGGTATCTATTCCGTTCCATTCTGATCTACATAGGTAGGTAGGTACCTATTTAGATAAAAATAATATAAACAACTAGCCGACCCGGCAAACGTTGTTTTGCCATAAAAAAAATTTGGTGGCGTAGGGTTATAAAAAATAGTTTAAGACCTATTCTCAAACCTACCGAATAATAGGTAGGTAGGTAGGTATACCTACTTACACAAAAAATTTCACTAAAATTGGTCAAGCCGTTTCGGAGGAGCGAGAACTTTCTTTATATAAAATATATCTATACCTAGATTGGACTCCACTATAGTTAAAGCCATGGCCACCAAAATACCTACTTTTAAACTTTCATCTGTACCTAATCTTTAGCTGAGAGTCGGTTCCTATTTACATCCATCAGTAGTTACTCATAGGGAGGCAGGTATCTTTATTACTTAGGTAACTTAGCTGTTGCAAGCGACTTCGCCCGCGTAACTAAAAATATAATCTACGAGTAGGTATGTTAATCACAGATAGTGTAGCTTTTTTTACCTAGGTTAATTCCCAAAATCGGTCCAGTTACTTTTTGAGTTTATTCATCACTTGACAAATATAAAAAAATACAAATCTCTCTTTATAATATTAGTACAAATATGTTTCTTAGAACTCAAAAGAACAAGATTTTGAATTTTAGCAACGATTCAAAGTTAGACCCATCCAATCCAATCGTTTGATTAATTGAATGTGTTAAATGATATACATAATCCGACTAATTGGGTATATTAGTGATCTAATGCAGTGGCGACGGGTGCAGGTCAGTGCAGGTAGACCACCCACCGACTCCACCGAGGGCAAACTAGATTCCACGCCCGCCGCGTTTTTTACAACCCTAATTAAGCTAATTTATCGAGACAATAAGAGAAATTATTGGTAGCGGCCACCGGTTGCTGCCCGCTTTATGAGACGTTGTAAATTGTTGAATTTAGGAAGGCTACCGCGCTACACCGCTCACACCACTTGATGCCCCAATAAATATGGCCCACTGGCCAGATCCCGACCGATAACCGAACGGGCCTTAATGAAAGCCCGCTCTGGCATTCATCCGACAACGCTTTAATATGCTAATAACACGAATACAACCGCCTCTCTAGAATGTGTACCGATAACGGGGTGACAATCGTCAGAGTCGGACTGATTTCGATGCAGATACCTATAACAGCTCCGGTCCCTTTTTGTACCTCCAAAAATCAACATTCGCCTCCATGGGGCCAAGTTTTTAAACCCTAAAAAAATTAAGCTCAATTAAACTCAAGCTTTTGTTTGGTTATAAAGATAATGTGCATGATAGATTAGTCATTTTTTTGAGTCATTTATTGCATGCCTCATTGTTCCTTTTTTGTATTTAATTTTTTTTAATATTACAATATTACCTAAAAATTTAAGGTACTAATGTATCTATGCCTACTACAACGTAACGTAACGTAGTTTTTCGTAAGAAGCAGTTTTCAGTAAAATAAAGACGAATAGGTATATTATCCAACAAGGTACCTATTTACCTACCTACATGATTTATTAATTTTTTTATTGTAAAAAATGTATCCATATTAGGAGTACCTACATCTTAAGTAATTTACGTCTTAATTATTAGATATTTATTGTTTGTGTTCAAATAACGAGTATACCATGACAGTTGTTGGATGGGGGAATTTAATACTTAAATATCTTGTGCCTAAGTAAGTACATACTTACTTATTATATCGCTTATCAAACATTCTCTTACCCTTGGAACAATATATTAATAGGTAGGTAAGTATTTATTTATTTTCTTTTATTATTAATTAAAAACCTACAGAATTTTATGCATTTGAAAAAAAAAATTGCCTTGGCGTTCTGACTCACTCAAAAGTGGCAGGGCACACTGGCGTTTCGTTCACATCGCAGTTAAAAATGAATGAACGAAAATTGTGTGTGTTTAGAACACGCTGGTTTAAAATGAACGAGTAAGAGATGTCATAGCCAATTTAATTTCCTTATCTCTTATCCTTAATTAATTTTATCCTCTATCCTTAATCCTAGAGTTGATTTTATCACCTAATAGGAATAGGCGATGTAGTACCTACCTAAGTATCTGCAATATCTTACATAGGTAGGTAGGTACTTAACCAAATTAAAATGAAAACTTTCAATTAACAAAAATGGTAACAAAAACAAAAGTGTACACCACTAATGTTTTTAAGCAGTTACACATAGGTACCTACCTACCTATGTGTAACTGCTTAAAAACATTTTAAACTATGAGCGATTTAATTCGGATAAGTAGGTACAGCCAGGCCATTTTTTGATATCCATGTTGTTCTAAGAAGACTACCTAAGTAGGTAATTTAGCATTCCGTGTTACCTAGAAAATAAGTAAATTAATTAAAATGCCCAAATTTATTTATTGTAGCTTTATGGTAGAATATGAAATGACAGGCTTCTCGGTTTCCTAGGGGTGAAGTTATCACCATAGGTATTATTACCTATGTAAGTACCTACCTACCAACCGCACAAAAATCCTTTCACAAGTTTTTGAGATAATCGCGAACATACATGCATACCTACCTAGTCTACCTACCTAGGTAGCTACATCCAGACAAACGTTTCATAATTTATGTAAGGTCTAGATACTTAAGTACCTACCTACTTACCTACCGCACATTTTTATTTCATACCTAGGTATGGAGAAATTCATTATTACAACAAACTAGCGACCAACGATATTTGATTGGTCTCTCTGCGCTCGACTAGATAGAGCACTATATAAAAGCAATAGCTCCGAAAACGTGGCAACTTTTTATTGTAGTGTGTGTATAAAATCGTCACTTTTTATCACTTTTTACCCAGTTTTATTATATTTTTACACAGTTTCACTACGCAAACTGGTATTTTATTATGCCTAAAATTTAATAAAACATTCGGCACGTACACATCACAGACAGTTTGCAGTGTGACTGGCTCGGGTGCGCCGAATTCTGCGTACTATTTTATGCCGCATTTTACAAGTACGACGGGGGTATCTAGTCGAGCTCAACGAGACCAATCATTTATCTATGCTAGCGACCTTATTTAATAACCACGATAACCACGTGACGTGACGTAGTCAATAACCACGATCATGCCAGAGTTATTGGTGACAACAGTGTGCAGTTACGGACCCCCGCGTCGCAGTTGCGGAAGAGTAGGTATTCGTCCGACCTCGCAACTTCGCCTTATAGCGGACGCGAAGGACGCCAAGCCAAGAGGTTTAGTCGGTAGGTCTACCCCAATACCATCTCGGGGCAGGAGTCCAACATATATATAATTGATTCCTCTTGTAAACAATGTGATTATTGAGAGGTCCCAGTAGAGCGTAGTATGACCATTTTCGAGAATGGGCGTAGGCACCTAACTTGTAGTAGGAACGGCTCCTCAGATTCAATAGGTAAGTAAGACAAAATATACTTACCTTCGTAATAGTATAGTAACTATTATTTAATCTGTGCTAAAGTACCTCTAATAAGGCAGTGTCGCAGGGCAAGTAGCCGATGAATGATCCTGGCTACTTTAAGTAGGTATTTACTTGGTTTTACTGTGCAATTACTCGCTCTTATAAAGATGAGCACAACCGGAAATAATAAGTAGATATTTAGATATGTTACCTATTTAAATGTCCATCTACCACAATTATGGATTAGTAGGTATGGATTGTAGAATAGGTAGGTAGATTTAAATAATAGCTTAGTTACTGTTTAGGTAAACAATACTCTAATAGCTGGAATATAAATTTCAATTTGATTATTTAAATAATTTCATGCATAACTAAGACGTAATATAATAAACATTAACAAAAAATATAATTTATTATAGGATACATACTATTAACGCCACCCAGGGACGAAGGATGCCAACTATTAGCGCCATCTCTAATTTGGGAGTGTCAACCTATTTATTTTGAAGTAGCTAAGAAATGAGATAAAATTTACTACAATCACAGTACATAGTTCACACTTTGTACATAGATGTCGCTATATACTCGAAGTTATGGTATGCTATGAATGTTTTTGCATACTAATTAAATTTAAACTGAAATATATGATTTCTTTGTTGTTTTTATGTAGCGTATCCGAATTCAAACTTACTTGAATTATTTTTTAATAAATATTAGCTTCCTGTACTGTGGTTCAATGATGCAACAGCTGTCATATCAATAAATACATATCAATGTCAAACTGTCAAGTGATTGAATTGAATTCACTTGACAGTTGAATTGAAAAGGGCCTAGCTTAGCTAATATTTTTTTTACAAATATTTATTTATAAATTAATTTTGTAAAGAAAATGTGCCAAAATTTGGAATATAATGGCGAATCTAAATGTTTCTGAGTGGAGTCCGGTTCAAGTGGCAGAATGGTTGTCCGGTGAGTGTCTTGAATTCAGTATTAGATCGAGTGTTCACTGGTAAAGTGTGATGAGTCACTGAAAATGGTTTCAGGGCTGGGCCCCACCGTGGAGCAGTACGTGCCGGGTCTACTGGAGCGGCGACTGAATGGCACGAGATTGTTGATGCTGCGATGCGACGACTTGGAGTATCTCGGAGTGTACGTCATTGGACATCAGGAGTTGATTTTAGAAGCAGTTGAACATTTGAGGAACTATGTGAGTTATATGTTGAAATCTGTTTGACTCGAAGCTCCCTTGATAAGCAAAGAATTGAATATTATGGTATAAATGTTTGTGTAAGTGCTCATATACATAAAGGATCTCCTTTCCTTGATTTATTAGGTGGGATAAGATGTATTTTTGATACAATGTTAAATAGCCAAAAATATTAGCTAATTTTATAGTTCTTCAGTGATTTTTCCATCACAGCCATTAATCCTTAATGATTAAGAAGCCTTAAGATCAATTAAAAGAGATAGTTAACCTGCACTATATACCCAAACAAATGATCAAATTGCTTAAATTTTTTTATAGTTATTTAAAAATATTAGAATTACACTTTACACTTCACAATGAAATTATTAAATATAATTTTAATTGTTTCCAACCAATTTGCTTAAAACTGTTACGCAGCATTAAGAACTAGAGTTACAGCATTGTTTAATTCGGATGTACAGTAGAGCGTCAATTATTCGATGTGCGGGCCTGTAGCACCTGCTCATTTGATATGGCCTGGCTGTTATGGCTTACTGAGTGGGCAGAGCCTCCGGCTAAGGAGGGTGCGCTGGTCAGCCGTTCGACGGTTAGTCGAGGAGGAGAGGGTCGTATTTTCCAAAACAAGTTTTGTACTGGTACTAATGGTCTTTATCAAGCCGGAGCAAGAAGAAGACTGATTTTTTATTAAAAAAAGCCTATCTATATTACAAATGTAGTTTATACAACTAGTGACTATGCTACGATATGTTACACATTCCTATCTATTACATGCTATCTCTATCTTATATCTATCTCTGTCTAATATTATTCCTGTCTCTATCATGTGTTGTCTCTGTTTTTAATGTTGTCTATTTCATTCTAACTTATGTTGCCTTTATTTATTCAAAAATGATTCTATACAAAACAAATATACAAATAACTATTCTATGTGGCTGTCCCGAACATTCTCCCGCCGTGCGTCGTCCTCAGGGCGATGCATCTTCTATCTGCTGGAGGGCAGCCGGCTCCGTTGACAGGACCACCAACTTCTTGGTAGGCCTCCGTAGAGTGCCAGCCTTCGTTCTGACGTCGACCGTCCTCACAGCTCCGTCGGGTCCGGGGTAAGCCGCTATGACCCTTCCTCGCGGCCATGTGTTGCGAGGTAGGGTGTTGTCCGCGATGAGTACGACGTCTCCTATTACGATCTGCTGTCCCCGTCCTTGGGGCTCCCGCCGGTGCTGAAGCTCAGGGAGGTATTCCCGAAGCCAGCGCCGCCAGAACAAATCGGCGAGACGTTGTGATGCACGCCAGTGTGTGCGTCCGATGGTGTCCTCCTCTGCAAAGGCTCCTATGGGCGGATCTCGGCCCGACCCCATCATGATGAAGTGGTTCGGTGTGAGCGCCTCGGGATCGTCAGGATCGACCGAGACGTGTGTGAGCGGTCGGCTGTTGACTGTGTACTCAGCCTCCGCTATTAAGGTGGCGAGTACTTCTTCTGTAGGGCGCCGCTCATGTAGCACACTGTTGAGGGATGTCTTGACACTTCGCACGAGACGTTCCCAGGCCCCACCCATAAAGGGGGCACCAGGAGGGATGAAGCGCCAATTGATCCTCTTCCTATTTGCTTCCTCTTGAAGCAGTTGGTCTGAAGCTCGCCGTAGTTCACGTTCTGCGCCATGAAGGTTCGTGCCGTTGTCCGACCAAATTTCTGTCGGGCAGCCGCGACGCGCTATCATGCGTCGCAGTGCCATGACGGCAGAATCCGTTGTCAAGGATGCGGCGATCTCTAGGTGTACGGCGCGCGTCGTCAAGCAAGTAAACAGCGCGACGTACCTCTTCTGTGTGGTGCGTCCCACAGCGACTGCAAGTGGCCCGAAGTAGTCGAGGCCTGTGTAGGTAAACGCACGTCTATGATGTGCTAGCCGGCATGGTGGTAAGTCTCCTGTAGGTGGCACTGGTGGCTGCGATCTACGAATCCTACATGGGAGACATCTATTCACTATCATGCGTGTGACCGGGCGTAGCCGAAGAATCCAATAGTGTTGTCTACACTCATTTATCGTCAATTCGACGCCAGCGTGATGTAATTGCCTATGGACGTGTTCTATGTAGAGCTTGCAGACTTGGTCATTGCCATCGAGGACTGCAGGGCTCTTCAAACTATCAGGAACGTCTTGCGTGGCGCCAATACGAGTCTTCAGTGTGATGACGTCGTTTTCTATCTTCACCGCTAAATGGCGTAGACGGCTATTTGGAGTTATTCTTCTATCGTTTCTCAGGTTGTGTAAATCTTCGGAGAACGCCTTTTCCTGACTGCTTCTAACGAGGATTTTCTCCGCTTCGTGTAGAAGGTCCGTAGGTATTGGAGTGTATGACTTCTGTTGTTGAGGAGCTTTCGGAAGTTTCTTCTGTTGTTTCCGTGTCATTTTATGCTCCCGCCATACAGGATCGGTTTCAGGTCGTTTTGTCGTCCTCTTGTAATTCACACGTTCCTTTTTCTGTTTACAAAGTCGGATGAAGTGTAGCACACGTGCAGTGCTTCTAACTAGTTTCTCCCACTTGGAGAACCTGTTGCTATCGGGGATGCACTGCTCCAATTTTGACCTTCCTATTATGACGGTCACGTGCACCTTTTCTTCTCCGGTTTGTGTTGTGGTTGCAACTCTCTCTCGTGGCCATCTATCGGGTGCTTCCAGCAGGAAGCTCGGCCCGTTGAACCACCTATGTTGCGAGTTGAAGTCGATGGGTACATCCCGGGTTGCATCGTCCGCAACGTTCAATTTGGTAGGCACCCAGCGCCACTCGCCTATTTTGCTGTGTTCTTCTATTGCTGCAATGCGATGAGCGACGAAAGGTTTGTAGGACCTAGCGCCTGTTTGCAGCCATGTGAGCACAGTTTTGCTATCTGTCCAGAAGACCTTCTTGTCAGGTTTCCTGTCGTGCTCTTCTATTACTGTTGTCGCCATCCTGCTTCCCATTACTGCAGCCATCAGTTCGAGTCGCGGGATCGACATCAATTTGAGTGGTGAGACTCGCGCCTTCGCTGTTACAAATGCCAACGACACTTGTCCGTCTGGCCTAGTGATGCGCCAGTATAGGGCTGCGGCGTATGCATTCTCGCTCGCATCCACGAACACGTGTAGTTCTATTTTCGAAGCATCGCTATAGTTGTGGTAACAGCGAGGTATGTTTATGTCGCGTAATCTCTTCAAATGTTCTAGCCACACTGTCCATTGGCTAGTCAGATCGTTGTCTATCTTTTGATCCCAGTCTATACCTCTGCGCCATAACTCTTGAAATATTTGCTTGGCTCGTGTGGTCACAGGCGATGCGAGTCCAAGCGGATCGAACAGGGACATAATTATTTTCAAGGTTTCCCGCTTCGTCGGTTGAGTGTTGTCTATGGCGCCAGGTGGCAGTCGAGCCAAGTTGAGATCGAAGGTCAGCTCGTCAGTAGCAGGTCTCCATATGACTCCCAGGAGACGTTCTATTTTCATGCTATTGTCGAGATCTATGTTTCTTGTTTCTATTGTGGAGTCTTCGTTTAGCGCTTCGAGTATCTTCTTTGAATTCGATGTCCACTGGCGTAGTTCGTAGTGGGCTTCTCTATTAATTTGACGTACTCGAAGGGCTACATCTATGGCTTCTTCTTCGCTGTTGAAGCTTTGTAGATAATCATCTACGTAGTGGTTTCGAACAATCGCCGTGTACGCTTCGGGATACCTATTTCTGTATCTTTCGGCGTTTCTGTTCTTCACAAATATAGCCGATGCAGGCGACGACGTGGCTCCGAAGATGAGGGAGGTCATCCTATATTCTATCGGAGGCTCATTGCCTCGTTGTCTTCCTCTCCACAAGTATCGGAGCGCATCTCTATCTTGCTGTCGTACTTTCACCTGCATAAACATTTCTGCTATATCTGCAGACACGGCGAATCTATGTTGTCGCAACCTCATCAAAATCCCTGGTAGCGACTGTATGAGGTCGGGTCCGGTTAACAGGTAGTCGTTGAGCGAACGCCCCAACGTCTTGGCTGCTGCGTCATGCACTATGCGGACCTTTCCCGGTTTGGTGGGGTTGAGCACAGGAAAGTGTGGCAGGTACCAGGTCTTTCCTGGCGTTCTATGGGGAGGCGCCTTCTCTGCGTATCCCTTGTCTATGAGTGCGTTCATCTGCTCCTCATAGCGATCCCGAAGTTGTGGATCTCTATCAATCTTCTTCTCTGTCGTGTGGAGCCGTCTAAGCGCGTTGTCGTAATTGGCGGGCATTTGAAACTCGTCCGATTTCCATAATAACGATGTCTCGTAATGTCCGTCGCTATTCCGTTGAGTGGTTTCGGCAAGCGTCTTGATGGCTCTTTCTTCTATATCGTTTGATGGTCTCTTTGGGGTGATCATCAGCGACTCCAGAGAGAAGTATTGTTTCAACTGTTCGTCCATGCTATCTTCTGTTTTGTGGACGATGTTGTTGATGGAGTCCACACGGCGACCGAGCATGCGCGCGTGTGACCCGTGTAACACCCATCCGAGCGCAGTGAGAGACGCGACCGGCTGATGTCGGTGTCCCTTTCTGATGTGTTTGGCAAGCAGCAAGTCCCAATTGTCCTGCCCGATGAGAAGTTTCGGCTGGACGCGAGGATATTTGAGCTTTTCTCTTATGTTGTGGAGATGCTTGCAGTTCGACAGGTCTCGCTCCGATACGGATTGAGCGGAGAGCTGTAGATTATCAATCGTTCTCGCTCGAATGTTGCAGGTGTTTCTATCGCCGTGTAAAGTTACTTTTACACGGCGTGATCTATTTACTTCCACTTCGGTGTTTGATATTGCCTCTATATGTAGAGGATCGACGGGCCCTTTTGCGCCTATTTGTTGCGCCAAATCACTATCTATTAGGGTCACCGTCGATCCATCGTCGAGCAGGGCGTATGTCTGGACACTTCCTTGGGGGCCGGAGACGCGAACAGGAACAAACTTCAAAAATGATTGTGTTTCTGACGGTTGCCAAGTTGAAGTGACCACCTCTTTTCGATCACTATTCTCTGTTTTTTCGAAGTGGAGCAGTCTATGGTGAAAACGCGGGCATTTGTTCACTTTGCACTCCGATGTGTGACACTTGTGTATCCTTGTTCTATTCTTCAAGCATCGGAAGCACAATTGCTTGTCCTTGGCTATGTTCCACCGCGTTTTCGTGTCTGCTTCTATAAATGTTGGGCATTTTTCTATTTTGTGTTCGGTATTTTGGCATACCGGACAGGCAGACACATCTATCTCTGTTGCGGCGTAAGTCTTTTGAATCCGTCGGGGCGCGTGGGTTGCTTCTTTGGGTGCCACGAACTCCGGTAGTGTTATAGGATCGTAGAGCTCCGCCTGGGTTTCGAAGAATCTCGCTAATTTCAACAGGTCCGGTTGTTCCTTCGGTTGATCTCTGATGAAGGTGACCCAGTTGTTCTTGATTGTAGGGGAAAACTTCTGTATTGTTTCGCTCAAGATGGCTGGATTGAAGAGAAAGTGCGACTTCTCCAGCGTTTGTAGAGTCCTCACGATGCTGGTGACCCGCATGGCGAAGTTACAGATGTCACGAGGTGAGTCTGTCAGTCGGGGAAGCGTCCTCAGTCTTTCCAGTTCGGATAAGGCGATGTAATCCGGTCGGCCGAACCGGTTTTCCAGCGTCTTCATCACTTCCGGAATGTTTATGTTGTGGACGAGGAGGGTTTCGACTGTCTCCTTTGCTCTTCCATGTAGACTTTTCCTCAATCGCGCTATATTTTCACTATTGCTGTAGTTTTGGTGAGATTCTTCGTAGGCCGCCTTGAACGTTAGCCATTCTTGGTGTGACCCGCTATAAGGTGGTAGCTCCATGAAATGGCGCGGAGCTTGTTGGCCCGATCTTGCGGCCATGGTGATTGCTGCAGCCAAATCCGTTAGCCCTATATACTGGTTAGGGGGCGCTGCAGCAGGTACTACGTCTATCGCGGGCTTGCTTCCACTCGGGGGCCGATCTTCTATATGTACGGGGATTGGAGCCGGCGTGGTCGTGGTGGGTAGCACCTGGGCCTGCTCTATTATGCAGGTCTCTATTGGTGGCGCTCCCGGCGCTAAAAGCGCTTGACTATGGACCCAGGTGTCGACTCTCTCCTTCGTAGTTTCTTCATCTTCAACGGTGTCGTCGTTGATTGTGTCGGCGTCCGAATCGTATTCCAATTCTTTAAGTTTTGCGGCAGCAAGCTTCACTTGTAGTTCCAGTAGCTTTATTCTAGCTTTTTCTATTTGGGCCCTCTTCTTGGACCGATGTGACGAGGCTCTCATTCTAGAGCGTACGTCCGAAGGAGGTGCACCGAGCGTGGGGACCGATTGCTGTCCCTCTCCCGCCGGTGCCGAAGCGATCGTCGCAGCCGTCGACGTCGAAGTTGTCGTCGTGGCCGTCGCTTGTGACGTCGTTACTATTGACCCCGCGGACCACGTGTCGGGTGACGACGTGGTGGCGAGGGCGGACGCGGGAGCGATTGGTCTCCCGCCGTCCCGAACACTGGACGCGTGAGCGATTGATCTCTCGTCGTCCCGAACAGCGGACGCGGGGGCGATTAATTCCCCGTCGTCCCGAACACTGGGTGCGGGTGCGATTAATTGCCCGTCACCTCGAGCAGAGTTACTCCTTGTAACCGGCATGATGTCAACCTATACCCTCTCTCCTCGACAGACAGCAACTAACAAACGGCTATATCCGGCTCGAAGGACCATAAAATGTGCGGGCCTGTAGCACCTGCTCATTTGATATGGCCTGGCTGTTATGGCTTACTGAGTGGGCAGAGCCTCCGGCTAAGGAGGGTGCGCTGGTCAGCCGTTCGACGGTTAGTCGAGGAGGAGAGGGTCGTATTTTCCAAAACAAGTTTTGTACTGGTACTAATGGTCTTTATCAAGCCGGAGCAAGAAGAAGACTGATTTTTTATTAAAAAAAGCCTATCTATATTACAAATGTAGTTTATACAACTAGTGACTATGCTACGATATGTTACACATTCCTATCTATTACATGCTATCTCTATCTTATATCTATCTCTGTCTAATATTATTCCTGTCTCTATCATGTGTTGTCTCTGTTTTTAATGTTGTCTATTTCATTCTAACTTATGTTGCCTTTATTTATTCAAAAATGATTCTATACAAAACAAATATACAAATAACTATTCTATGTGGCTGTCCCGAACATTCGACCTAATTGGGAGACATAGGTGTTTGGAAAACCTGTTTATTCGGATAATCAATCTATCTTACTTTTATGCATTTTTATGTACCAATAAAAACACATTTACAATATAAATCTCGTTTAGTACCTTATGTTAGAAAGATAGGTTGTATAAATCAATATTATACCTAGTTTCTGTTTCAAATTAAAATGCATTTACTTTTTTATGAAGTAAGGTAATCTTAATAAAACTTCTAATTTATATACATATTTATTGAAGTCTCCGCAAAAATAATAATAAATAATTCTATTCAAAATGGCCACCATTAGCTTTGATACAGGCCTTTAATCTATTTGGCCACAAATCTATGGATTTACGGACTGTTTCTATGGGAAATTTAGCCACTGCTTGCTCCAGAGATTTCTTAAGAGACTCAATATCAGCATGTCGTTTAGAGCATTAAAAGATCTTCTAAAACTGACCATAATTTGTAGTCTAAGGGGTTCATATCTGGGCTAGACGAGGGCCAGTCTTTAGCTCTTATAAAGTCAGGCATGGCTACAAGGGCTACAATTTCGCTATCTTGCAAGATTTGGTAACCTGGATCTGCACTGTCAGCAGTCATAGCAATAAAAACCTGAATTGGGGATTTTTGCATATAACTAATTGTATTTCTTTGCCACAAGTGCTATTGTGGTACTTATTCCAATTTCAACAATGTTGTGCTAAAGAATTAAAATTAATTTAAATCAAGCTTTGTTTAACTGGAAATCCTCGTGATGTGATAGTGGACGCTGTGGGGTTATCTGACGCGACGCGGCTGTGACGCGATTTCTTCTGGCTAAAACTAAATGGCTTTCTAGTGTGGCGGTAGGTGGGCTGGATGCCGGGAACCTATGACACGACCAAGCCGCTTTAGAGTATTAGCTGATTATTTGTTTATTGTATACCGACTTGTGAAATATTTTCTTTCTGCAATGTCGTTGCAGCAATACGAGCTGTCGCGCGAGTGCGTGCAGCAGTTGGCGGTGCGCGCGTCGGCGACGGCGACGGCGCTCGTACGGTCGCTGCGGCCGCACGCCGACGCGCTCGAGACGCAGGCGCTGGCGGACGTGGCGCGCCTCGTGGCTGCCGTCAAGCCGCTCGTGTGCTGGCTGGAGCGTTGGGCGTCGCGCGGGCCGCTCGCGCAGCGCCGCGAAGCGCTGCTCGCGCTTTCGCTCGAGGCGGCCACGTGCGCGCAGCGCGAGCGCTTCGCCGAACGGCCGACGCGCGCCGTGGCTGCCGCCGCCGCCGCCATAGCCGCGGCGGCCGACCATCTGGTGCAGGACGTGGCCGACCCCACTGTGCTGCAGCCGGCGAGCGTTGAGGCCGTCTCGCTCAAGCAGGCCGGGAAGCCGCTGGGCTTCTGGGTGGTGCCGTCGTTCTGTGGCCACCATCAGGTGGCGCACATCCGCTTCGGGTCGCCGGCGCACGCGTCGGGCGGCGTGCACGAGGGTGACGAGATCGTGGCGGTAGGCGGGCGCTGCGTGGTGGGCTGGGGCGGTGAGCGCGTACGACGCGCGTGCGCGGACGCGGCGTGCGGCGGCGAGCTGTCGCTGAGGCTGCGCAGGCGCGGGGCGCCGTTGGCCGCGCTGCGCGTGCGCCGGCCGCCGCCCGCGCCCGTGCCGCCCGACTCGTGCTCGTCGGACAGCGAGCCGGCGTCGCCCGGGCGGCTGGCGGGCCCCGTGCCGTGGCGCATGTACCCCCCGAAGCCGCGGCCTCCTCCGCAGCGGCGTCACTCCGTCAGCTGCTCCAGCCCCACGTCGCGCCGCCCCAACGCCAGCATCGAGCAGTTCTGGCAGGAGCTGAAGGAGCACCAGTGGTCCCGCCGACCCCGCGACGCACCAAAAGAGGCTGAAGCCTCCGCGCTCTATCGGAGGGAGAAGGTCAGAGCTCTGTTACATGTTTATTGTGAGGAATATATAGGATATATAGGAGTAATATAAGGAAAATCTTGTTAACGTCATGGTTCGGTTTGACTTGCAGGCCGTGTCGGTGAGCACCGGGTTGGAGCTGAGTCCGAGGCCGCGCACTTGCCTCGGCGTCGCCACACGGCGCGCCTCGCCCCCCGCGGCCCCTGCGTCCGCGTTTGTGCCCGCCCCCGCCCCACACCCGCGCGGCAAGCTGGACAAGAGCCACTCGACGCCCGCGTACGACCTTGACGGGGGCGGTGGGGAGGCGCCCCATCCGCTAGCTGCGCCTCCCCATCCCCCGGCGCCCGCGCCCCTCCTCGCGCAGACAATCCCCGAGTCGCCCACCGACGTGCACGCAGAGGCCATCTCGCTGCCGCCGGAAACCGGCACGCACAAGGTCAGCATACAACGGGGTGGTTACACCAACCAGGGTCGTTGCGGGATAGTCGCATCCACTTGAACTATAGATATGGAGTTAACCCTAAATCTGGCAGGTTCTCCAGGATCAATTATCAATCACACTTGAAATCCGCATTCATGGTGGTGATCTTCTAAAAATCCGTATCCGATATTGAAAATTCTACTTTCGCAACAACCCCGTTTCAATTATTTGCAATATTAGCGTTTTAAATTAAGTAACAGTCCCAGAAAAAAAGTTTTGTTTTTTATAAGTATTTGTATGACAGTACAACCAAAGAGATCTTATTATGTTTTTACCTAATATAAATAAGTAAATAAAAATGAATATGGATCTGCGTTGCCAACATAAGAGAGTTTTTGTAGGCGCGAGCACTGCGAAAGAAGCCGGCGCTGCCTTCGCGGCGCGCGGAGGTGTGCGCGCGCGCGGCGAGCGCCCGCGGAGCCGCGGGCGCGGTGTGGCAGCGTGTGCGCGGGCGCAGCGGAGGCGCCGGGGGCGCTGGCGGCGGGCGCTGGGCGCGGCGCCACCTCGCGCTGGTGGAGGGCGCGCTGTACGCGTTCCGCAGCGCTCACGCGCCGCGCGCCGCCTGCCGCGTGCGCCTGCAGGGCTTCACCGTCTGCGCCGCCGCCGAGGTCAAGTCGCGCGAGCACGCCTTCAAGGTGTACCACACGGGCACCGCCTTCTACTTCGCGGCGGACGCGCGCGAGACGATGTTGGCCTGGATCCAGCTGATCCAGCGCGCCACGCTGCTGCCCTGCGCCAGCGCAGACACAGTCTCTCAGGTCTCCGAGACCGAGTACTCGGAGACCGAGTCGGAGGAGGAGCCGCCGCGCCCGCCGCCGCCCGCCAAGTCCAAGTTCGCCGCCAGCCTCGATCGGAAGTACCTCAAGTTCTTCTCACGGAAGGACAAGGGCGCGCCCAAGCCGCCCGAGCGCGCGCCCCCGCCGGCCGAGGCGACCAACACGCATGTACGCGCGCGCAGACCCGAAGCCGTGCTCGGGCTCGTCACGCTTGAGGAGTTCATGCTGCGCAAGCAGGAGGAGGAGCGGCGCCAACTGCGCAGGGACCGCGTGCAGCCGCAGCCGCCGCCGCGCCCCCGCCCGCCTCACTCGCCTCACTCGCGCGCTCAGCACGTTCAACTCGCGCCGAGGGCGGGCGAAGAGGCGAGTTGGGGCTGGCAGTACCCGCACCTGCAGTGCCCGCCGACCTTCCACCCCGAGACCTACTCGCTGGCCCGGCTCGAGCCCAGGCGTCGCGACGTGTCCGACGCCTGACCCCCATCCTCACCCTGACCCCCTGACCCTGACCTCACGTTGCTCAAGATGAATTGTTCCTTCCGGCGTTGGTTGTCTTTTTATTAGAATATGTAAAGTGTGAAAGGTAAAAAGGAAATTGAAAGACAAGATGGACCAAGTGTTATTAGGAGACTGCGTCACCGCTATTTAGAATAAATAATGAAAAAGTAGAAGATTTGCCTTTCACACTGGCGGAGCTAAGGCTAACATTGGAATAAACTAGATTTGGTGCGAATAAGTATAGGTATCAATATTTGTATTGAACGAAACGGACGGTGCTAAGTTAGAGTTAAAGAAAGAGCTTAATACTGTTGTGAGAACAATCACCTAATCACCTACTAGATCTAATTTGGAAAACCATAAGTGGCTATGAATTATATTTTTAGCGGGCTATAGAAATACGCCAATTTTGTTACAATATTTAGTTGAAAGGTTATCGTCAGTGCGAATCAAAATACACATAAAAACTTTTAGTGATTTCTTAAATTATAAAAATATACTAAGTAGTAAAAATGATTAATTTACTCAAAACAAGTTTAATTTTTTTTTAAACAGCGGTTTTTTGCACGCGCACCGATTATAATTATGGAACAATATTTTTAACTGTAATTAAGGAATATATTGATTATATCAGAAATATTTTAATGAGTTGCTCAAAAAGTGTCACTTTAAAAGGCAAAATAAGTAAAAGTAGGAAATGTAATTTACTTTTAGCACTATATACAAAATGTAAAAAAAAAATGTTTACTAGCAAAGATATATTTACATGCATTATAATATATAATAAATAAACATGTGAAATTATCTAAAAATTTGTCGAATTTGAGAAAATTATTTTTGTCTGTATTTTTAACTCATAATTTGTATGTAAAATACTGCAAAAATATATTATTTGCGTTTAGTCTAATTTTTTTTTTTAATAAAATTTACTCAATATATTTTTTTTTAAATTTTAATTGTAGAAAATATAAAAAAAAATTAAAACCCTTGGAAAAATATTTAATTTTCATTTAATTTATTTAATTTTTGCAACTGAATTATAAATCTTCCTTTGTGTCTAAAAATGATGGTTTCAAAGGAAAGTGGTGTTTTATATTTGTTATATGTTTTATAACTATTATTTTTAGACTTGACGAAGTTTTAATAAGTGATGCTTAATTTCGATTATTATTTTATTTGATGCTGCCTCTTTAAAGGCCTCGTAATAATAAATAAATACATGCAATATGGGCTGACTATTATTATTATTATTATGGGCTAATATAACTTGAACAGCTAAGAACTAATTTTATTTATTTACTATTTGTAGTTTTAATTATTTTCACATACTTTTCGCACAATCATAAATCAGTTAACTATTAACAAGTTATTTTATAAAAAAATAAGTTTATAACCTATTACTTAGTTAATTTTTAATAAAATAAGTATTACCTGCAGGTAGATAGTTTTTGCAATTCTATTCCATAATAATTGTGGTCCGACATATCTTTAAAAAAATATATCTGTTACTTACATAAATTAGTTATTTTAATGCTCCTAATAAAATTAATAGAATGAGGAAATGTAATAAATGTTATAAATTTCAACTTTATTCGTTTTATTTTGGATCCTTAGGGCCTCTTTCACCATCTGTCAAGTAGGCTAACCGTTATTTAAAGTCACCTGTCACCGGGAATAATTAAGCTGATATAACTTTGTTTGTACGGTAAAAGTCCCAAACATAAAAAAATAATAATAAAAAAAATTCGCCTATCGAGTGGATAATTTAATAAAACAAAATGATTTCTAAAAGTAACTGATCAACACTTTACTTGTAGTTGGTGAAAGAGGCCCTTAGAGTGTTTAAATTATCTTTGTAAAGAGAAGCCAGTACTATAATGGCGAGGTCCCTTTTAAGTAGTAATCCTATTTGGTACGTTAAAAGAAATGTAAGAGCTATGGGACCTTTGTTCCCGGGCTTATAATTAACATAATTAATGAAGCTAAGACGGAGCCGGGAGCGCGACACTAGCGAATTAAAATGAACTTAAAAAAGCTCCTTTGTTGCCTTAATTCATTATTCTTTTACTAAGTAGGTACTTAGTGCCCACCTCTATAGAACCTGAGCCATAATTGCCCCTCTTTGTCATTCTTACTTCTTACTAAGTATAGGTATATGCCTTCAGAGTCAATGATATTACTTTTTTATTATTTACTGAGCATTAGTTATTTAATGTGGAGGCTGCCAGTTCGGAGAAGCACTCTCCTAGATTGCCGCTCGCGTCAGATTTATTATGAGTCTTGATAAAAAGGGTATCATTCACTGGAATAACAGGATTGATTCACTTGTCTCGAGACGAGTCGCTCTGCCAACTATAGGTAACTATAGTATAGTTTATAGGTGGGACTGCGTTATTTATTGGTTAAATGAGTTACGGAAGTTCATAATCAAATAAATAATATGTACAAATGGAAAAGCGGGAGCTAAAGTACGTACGTTTGATCTTTTTCTTGAAACCCATAAATTAAGTAAGACAAAACTTTCAATAGGTAAATTAAAATAACAGGTTTTATACTAAAAAATAACATAGGTATTCATTCAATAATATTTGCATGAATATGTAGGACTGTTTCCAGTAACTTTATTTCTATAGTTACCTGCATTATACGAGAAAATTCTGTTTGTAACTAAGTGGGACTTTTATCGTTCCAATATTCAGTAAATTTCGTTTCAGTGGTTATACAAATAACAATTTTCACATAATAATCAACCAAAAAAATACACGACATATAAAAGTATATTCATGCAATTACCTTCTATTGGAGATTAGGAAGGTTTACGCTCTTGTTAGAGCAGATAATATAATACGTAATTGTAATTTTGGCAAATGTACGGCGAGTACAGTTGCCGGACAAGAGAGTAATCCGTTTGCTTTTCGGATGATGTAATAAGCAGGTTTGTACATAAGGCAGATACCGAAGCGCACGGTTAATCCTCAGAGCGGACTCGCTAAGCCTTACTTACTACAATAAGCACTAAGCACCAAATTATATTCGTCACAACTCAATGGACTTTCATCATTACATTTTCTCTAATATAGTCACATTAGCCTCTTCTATGATAACATAAGTATTCAGCATCAATCCGTAACGTCAGTTCTTCCTTTAGCTGACTGTTTCTTTATGTTGACTGTTCTTTGTTGGATGTCCGTATTCATATCTCTTTGTGAACTTGGTCATTACGGAGGATTGGCGATGAAAATATTTGGCAAATTTCACCGAATGCTACTTACCTATACCTACCTGTTTTTTGTCATACCTATTTATCTACTATTTTATCGAATTTGTTCCTATACAGTTTTATGATTTGACCAATAGGCCTATATACTTGAACGACTACGATATTAGAAATTGTGAATGCTTTTAGCCCAGTCGATTTTCTTTTTAGGCCCACTTGTCCAGATTCTCTACATTTTTTTATATAGGTAATACAATGTAAGTAACTAAAGTAACATAGCTCTAACGGTCGACAGTTAATAATTTGTTGATAGAAACCAAATATGGGGGCTCCCCTTTCCACTTTTCCACACAAACAAACAAATATGTTTGACAAGAGGCGAGAGGCCCAACTCACTTTGAAACTCGTTAGTCGTCACAGCGTCAACACAAAACTGATTGTGCCCACAGCGAGCGCTCAAAGCAATAGTTCTTTCAACTTTCTTTAAAGTTGCCGAACCCAAACTCGCTAACAATCTTAAAATCGGCAAAGAGAATTTATGAAATGCGTGGAAGAGTGAAGAGGGCTCAGGGAGGACGAGGAGACCCGCAACGTTCCCGCAAACTAATTTGTTTACTTTCCGGATTGTTCCCTGTGCCGGAGTGTGTGGCTGTGCGATTCTTCGTGTGAACCGCACACTCAACATGTTTGCCCACGCCACACGCTGTTTGTACTTTAATTCTGACGTCAAGGCTCCTGTCATCATTGGCTTCCGCTCTTTACTTTGCGGATTATAACTCGATGAGTACTCAATAGACAGGCATTGCCAGAATTATGAAATTAAACAATTAAAATGCTATGCAGTACCATTACATCTAGATACACAAACAAACATATATAAGGAAGAAATAAGCCCACACTGGGCGAAGTATTCTAGAACAGGTGTAACAGGAGATCAACCCTGTTTTAAGGGTGTTATTTGTTTTTTTTTTTTTGTTATTTATGTTTTAGTTAAAAAGTTAAAGATTCCTTGAGCTTGCATTTTCCAGACGCCTCTTTCTCGCTTCCTAAACTGTTTATGGTAAGTGGGAAAGCGAACAAAAGGTGTTTGCTCGCAGTAGGAGGAGCCTTCGCTTGTAGGTTTGTCATAATTAATCTGTTGAAGACTCAAAAAATGAAGTTACAACTTCGTGAAATATAAACAATCTTCCTTATTCTGGTGAAGGTCGATAATAAGACAGGGCAATTGATGGTACGTGGCTGCAGTCGCCAATTAGCCATAGTATGGGAGAGACAAATGGGTTCTAGCATCCCTCAATCACTATTTTTTCTCATGAAAGACATATTATGCTGCTTTTTCACGGTGGTCTTCTGTAAGTACTTAAGTGGTAACGTGACAGTTAAATATGCTAAGCTAAATATGCACAAAAAGAAAGAAACATTATATTTTCAATCTTAATTTGTCTCCAAGTTGGCTTCATGAAAATATCTACAAGACAAACTTGACTGTTGGCGATAGACCTTTAATTAACTTAAACAATGGAAATTAAGTCGATGTAATTTATAGTCAACTTGGACTAACTTCACTAACTTGTCATAATTGTGGACCATAACGTCTTACTTCATAAACTATTAGATAATTTTGGCATCTAGCTAGACTCTTCTGTAATAGTTTGGTTCTTATTTCTCTGATCCCACAGGGCTATGTTTCTCAATTATAAATTGTGCCCTTAATGGGTTGCATATAGGTAAGTACCTAATTGACTTTCTAAGAAAACCTATATAAAAGTATCCATCTATTAAGACTATCACAAAAGAGCACAAAATCTAGACTTGTAGTTATGGTTGCGCGTTGACTAAGTCAGCACAAATGTATTTATATGTAGATATGTATACCTAGATTAGATTTTTTGAACCCGGATTAAATAACTTGGAATAAATTATTTTAAAGAATTGAATGATTATTTTAATTTGATTATTATTTGTAGGTATATTTTTTAAAAAAAATATTATTTTTATTAAACAACAAGAGACACTCTTTAAATTTTAACATAATTAAATGAATTGTTTGACCGTTTTATTATTGTTAAAAAGCATTTATTAAGAATAAAAGCATTTTTTAGTTCAAATAGAAAAAAAGTTTTGCTTCTTCAATGGTTCAAAGATTCTTATGAAAAACTTCCAGCCATGATCCGACGACGTTAAACCGGTGTAAGCCATGGTGTGTTAAGGTAGCTAAGTATATAGATATATATTATATGGGGTCGGTACAAAAAAAATATTTTAAGTTGTTTTCTTTTTGGTTCTACCGATAAGCTTATCTTTTTTGCTTGGATTGATCTTTCTAACTATATGAGTCAGCTGGGAGTTTTGACATTGTTTAATAAACGGCAATGTCCATTACCGAGTGACAGTGTTAAAGCCTTTTAAAGCAAACGAACTACCCCCTCCCCTCCCCTCCCCCCCCGCTCCGCAGCACCCTCCGTCGTCATCCCGACGCGCGGACAATTAGCATTTAGATTAAATAAATAACCGGGATCGTCACGTGACCAGAAAGAATTATGTCCCTTATTTATTATGTCATTAATTTATTTATCACCTTTTTAATTGCCTCGCTTAAACTGGCTGGCTGTACAGCCCGACGGGTCTGCCAATATCGAGCCAATTCATTTGCCCCGCAGTACGGACAGTCATTGGAATCACATAGAAAGATTTTTAAATAAGCAATTCTTTCTATTCTTTGCTGACGTTCACAATTTGATTAATAAAAAAGACTGGATTAACATTTCTCTTGTCATAAAGTTTTGAAGAATATAATATCTAAGTACCTAGTCGGTGTAGGTAGCACATCTCCACCTAGCTAGACCGTCTCTAGCATAAATATGCATTAGCACGGGTCAGCATACTTGAACCACTTCTTAAAGTTGCATCGCGCGCCCGGGTCAAGCGGATAAAATGCTGCTTCTACTGCGAATAAATTCAGTTCAATTTATAACCCGACCCGCAGATATATAGAGGGCGTGTCGACTGTCGACCCACTCTGTCACAAAGAGAGGGAATCAAAACGCGTGTAATATCAGTTGAAAGGTTGGCAATTAATTTTTGTCGATTGCCGATTAAGGGAGATGAATGTTGGCTTTCTGATGAGAGTATTCGACCCCTTGCATATTGCAATTCGCAGTTGCATCGCTACTACCCTACCTTTCTTTTATTGATCATAACCCACTGATAATCACCATGGCCCACACTTTGGGAAACTCGGTTAAATATTGCATGGAATCAATTTGTGTTGGTTTGAACTAACATATCTACATATCAATCAGTTGGTTGGCATATCGAACTAGTGTACGTACGTACTACCGACGTATTAATTATGTTATACAAACAAAGTACGGTTAGGTTTGCTTTTCCTCCCCCGACTGTACCCCTTCCTCTCCCACTTTCGGCTTCATGCTTTCGAGTATCGACGATGGGCGAGAAACCAACGTCTTCACATCCGTTACCATTAAATCAAAGGACAGGCCGTTAGTATCCTTCTCTTGGGAAAATTTTAGTAGCTCAAGTCAACTCATGTGATAGACGAAAGGGAACGTCCACTAATTAAGAATTGCTTGCGATTCGCGAACGCGGCATGTCCCGATCTAATCGTGGTTCGAATGACTCGACTCTTGTTTGTTTTACTATGTACATAATTATCATTTAGTTGAAGATGAATTGGTATCAGCCTCGTCACCCCCCACTGCCTCCCGCCTCCGTGTACCCATATCATCAGCGCTAATCCTATATTTATCTTAGTTTAAAGATTTTCCTGCCAATGTAGTTGTTTCTTGGAGTTCTGAGCACTTACTTTAAATACAAATATGATAAACTAAGTCGTAGGGAACAGAGTATCCTACTAATATTATAAATGCAAAAGTTTGTGAGGATGGATGTTTGTTACACTTTTACACAAAAACAGCTAAACTGATTTAGATGAAATTTAAAACACAGATAGTTTATTACCTGGATTAACATATAGGATACTTTTTATTCTGGAATAAAAATGGGTCGGTCCAAAAATATAAAAAAATTGGGCGTCACTGTCGCCACGGTGGCGCCACAGTCGTCACACGGATAGATCCGTGTGACACAAGATCTCAGATATTTTTCTTATGTGGTATATTTTTTAAGAACAAAATTATATTTCCCAAACACCTTCACATTGATAGTATATACATTATACATATACATATATAAAGATAATTATAGTATAGTTTTTATGATATTATTTAGTTACCTTTTACAATTAGAAAAATGTGAAAACTTCACTTGCGAAAATGTGTGCTGGATTGTAACTTAATCCAAAAAACGGTTCATTGCAAAAGTAAGACAAGGCTTACCCCTGCTCATTTCTCCCTTACCTACCCCCTTTCACCCCGCAAGCGGAGATCACCGCCTCGCTGTCTAGCATAAGTAAAATTTTAAATTTTGAACTTCTATAATTCAGTTAACACGTTAATTGCCAAGCCGAAATACTGAACCTTCCTAATGGCCAAAACAAATACCAGAAGCCAATACGGTTCGGCTGCTATTTTATTGTTCGTACATTATTGGCACCACCACGCGACGTCGCGTTATCGGCCACATCATAATGTTTCACGCGACGTCGCGTTAGCGTGTTTAAAAAAAAGCACATGTGTCTTTCCAGACCAATGTGCGTGGGTTTTATTAATTTCAATTCGATGCTGGTTTTTCTTTTAACGTCATTGGGTGGTCAGCGGATTTCCATTGGTGCTTTGTTTCCTTCTTCTTTTTCTGATTTTATCCATTCTGTGATTGCTTTCTTATGGAAATGATTTCTGTGTTTACCATTTACCAGAACAGAAATTTGAACTAAAATTGACTTTGTGTTTTCATCTATCAATGATAACACGAAAAGAAAGTCACAGCAATCGATCCCCGTTCAAAAGACTTCAACGCTAACTATCACCACATATTTATTTTATTTTCTATTGGCTTCTTTAATAGTAAGTTTAAGGTCGGTCCGGTTTTCGGATCTCGCTTTATAATGAACCTCGTATTTTTACTGTAAAAATTAATTATTTAACCGGTAAGTAGAAGTTGTGCGACGTTTGCTCTTACTTAGCTATTACATCTCTTAAGTTGTTGTAAATCCACGAACGCGCTGACTTAACGACGACATAAATACCGTGGCGGCGGACGGCGGACGGCGAACGGTGGGTGGCCCCACTCGCAGAGGGCTTGCACAATATATTTAGAGTACTCTCACGTTATTTAACGTGTGAGAAGTGACAAAATAAATAAAAATAAAATAGGAAATGAATAAAACAATGTGGTATTAAATTAAACTTGATTAAATGTATGTTAGTCTTAAACTAAATATCAAAATTTTTATTAAAAAAAGGAACAACTCTTCTGTACCTATCTAGATGATACACAATACATTACTGATGAATTTAAAGAAAGAAAAAAAGAAAATATGGTAACTAATGTCACAGCCCTGTAATAAGCGTTTGAAAGGGTGGTGAGTGGAGGGTGAAGAGGAGGTGGGGGTGGGAGTTGTTAGTAATTTAGTGTTTAATTGCGCGCCATCTATTAGCCAGGGTGGGCAAACTGGCTTGATGGAGAGCCGTTTGAATTCGGACAATCGTCATTGAGTGGTGCCTTGCCTACTCAGATTTATGATGCACAATGCACATCAAACGCAATGCGATTACATTGAAAATTTCAACTGTTTCATTTAATTTAAAGAACTTTTGAGTGTTAAAAATATTAATTAATTCGTTGTCATAACGATTGAAAACAGTGAAATTAAGTTCCTTCAAGACTACGGCCGTTACAACCCGTCTGAAAGTAACTATGAAGTAAATGAGTCCGTGCTAGACAACTAAGGTATACAAACACAAATACATACATATAGGTAAATACATATGTAGCCACTTACATAAATAGCTATATAAAAAAATATGATGGCTATATAAAAAAAGCAGTCCAGTTATGTTATGATTTGTTGTGTTATGTACTAAAATTAAACTTCGTTTAATTTATTATCTTCTCTGGAAGATTAATATGTAGGTATGTAACACATTCGAATCAAAATTATAAATAGTAGTCGCAAGTGGACATATATATTTTGTGGAACCCTCTCCCGTAATAACATTCCACATGCAGCCAACTAATAAATAAGGAGAGGCCACGCACAATGTAACGAGTGACTTGTACAATGACAGAAGGAGACAGTCACCGTTTAATACCGCTAATGGAGGGATGAGCGGTGTGGTGCGGTGCGGTGCGCGGTGTGTCCCACTGGCAACGCAATAGACCAACACAGACATGTTCATTTATTTTAGCGCCCGGGACTCTATTGCGGCATCCGTGCGACATTTCATCTGCCATATCTGATTTCACTTTCAATTATTAAAAACTAGCTGGGGCCCGCGACTTCGTCCGTGTTGAAAAAGCAATATATCGCCTGACATCGTTATTGCTATTATTATAGCCAGGAGTTAGTTTCCTTAATTTTAGATAATCCCTCGGGAGTAGTGCTTTTTTCTGGATGAAAGGTATTCTTTGTCCTTTCTGGTGTCCCAGATTACGTGTATGCAAAATTTTCTTAGGGAATGTTTACAAATAAAATTATAGTATTAGTAATTCGTTTCGGCCTTAGAAGGGAGACTCCACCCCCTTAATCAAATAATTTCGTTCAAAACCGTTTAGAAACAACCTGGATCCAGCGTCTTATTCGCGGCTTATATCTGCCAAATGTCCCTTCGATCTCGTAGAGACACTTAGTCCTTTCTATAGCGCGTTAAGCTATGTTGAACTTTCTTACCAGGCTCATAGTCAGAGGGCACATTTCAGAGCCATATGTCATTGACAACACTCTGAAATGTTGTTTCCGAACGCTGATACATAGAATGTTATCGCAAGGTAGAAAATAGGCGTCCGCAACAAGCTTTGCGCACTAACTCGACGTGCGATGGAGGTTTATTGGTGAAACGACGAGACAGGACGGAGGGACTTACCCATTCTTGCTTCACACGATGATTTTCTGTCGGACTTTCCCCAAAAAGTTGTATTTTTGAAACAATTACAAACTTAGTTAATTATTTAACCTGTGGAGGAGTAAAGGGTTCTTGCATTTTATAATACTAGCTGTTGCCGGCGACTTGGCCCGCATAACTGTATAAAATATAGCCTCGCTGATAATGTAGCATTCAATAGGTGAAAAAAATTTCAAAATCGGTATAGTAGTTTTTGAGTTTAATTATTACAAACATACAAAAATACAAATCTTCTCTCTTTATAATATATGTATAGATATCTGATGTAATGCTATGAAATTTTATGTTATTTGAGTAAAATTTTATATTAGTTTGTTACCTAAAATGGTGAAACAGTATTATTTAAAAATAATAATATCGATCACTGATTTATATGATTTATATCAGTGATCGATATTAATTTTGTTAAAGAGAAAACAATTCAGTAGGTACCTTTTTTTCCTCTGTTTGCCAATTGATCTATTTTTTGTCTAGCACTTTCTAAAATAAAAATAGCATGATTCGAATGTGCCTGTCACTCCAGATGCTTCTCATTGTTTGTCGGAAACTGTAAACGGTTTGACTTGAACTAAAAAGACATTTCATTGATTAGTTAAACATATTTCATTGGTTAGTAATAAAAACATATTATTTTATTTTGTTTATATAAGTATGCAGACGAAAGAATTTCCTAAGAATTAATTAATAAACTTGAACATGTGTACGTTGAAATGAAACGTGTTTATTTATTCATTCTAAGAACATTACTTAATCATAATTTTTATTAAAAACTCAACATTAAAACATCAAATTTAAAAATTTTCAGTTTCATCTTTCATTAGCCAAAGCTAAATAATGTAAAGACGATCAGACAGGGTCCGACCTCAACATGATATTCCATATAAGGTACCTACATATACTCGTAGTGGAAGAACAAAGTGTATGAACAGCGGATAAGAGATATCCTAAAAGCCTGCAACAAAAGGCCGGGTGCAAATGCACACGCCGGCAGATGAACCGCTTCAATGTTTACGGGTGCATAACAACAAGACATACAATCGCACTCTGCTCCGTCTGACAAGATGTGACACCATATCGCCTGTCTGCCTCTGTGTCTTTAAAAAATCTAATTCAAGTTTCTTAATTCCTATCATTGAAAAGTGTTTGTTTTTTTTTTAAATTACGTAATCCTAATGCTAAATACCATAATAATATTTATTTTGTTATTTATTCAAGCACTCAAAAACGGCTAAACGGACTTCTAACTAAACTAGGTTAATATTTTAAACCTGATCTCGGTCCTAGAAATGAAATGAATGTTAGTTCCAGTAAATCTCTGTTGACGTTGCGACCATTTTGTTACTTTTGCTGTCGTGAGGGTTAGGTTACTGCTTCGTACAAGACAAGTACGTCATCCATTTCTTAGCATAAACTCTGGTATAACTATGATGCTATGCATGCTAAGAAATTCCATTGTAATGGAGTTACTTTATACTAGGTATCTGTTATCCAAGACGTTTTTCCGTAAAAAGGATTTGTACAAATTTCATCTCCATTTTAATGTTTGGAATATCTCGTAAAAATAAAATTTAAAATAAAGTTTAAAAATAATCTATTTCAAGTTACTTTTTATGTATACAAATATACCTATTATATACACAGATATGTTTGTTACAATATGTTTTTATAATCTATTTAATAATAATACCTACATGCCGTTAGAAATAAATAGTAATATTATGTACTTATGTCATAGGAAATGACTAACAACTAAAATATGAGATCTGCCTAACTTAGCTTCAATGATAACCTTTGGAAAACTTTCTTTTAGTTGAACAAGAAACATTAAAATATGTATTATCATAATTCAGTTTTTATCTGTTGTAATGTGATAGAAGAGATAATTATCCGTTGATTAGGAGTGCTGCTTTAGCACTAGTGCGGAATGGGGATGCGGTAGCGTGTCGTGTGATGCGCCTCTCTGCTCGTACACCGGGCTCTCTTTGTGCCGCTAATTTCCCGCGCGGCCCATAAATTACCGCGCAGTTTGTCCTCACGTTAGTACCCTATGCCTCCCCCCCTCCTCCTACCCCTACTGCCCCTTCCACCCTACCCTACTCGTGTAGTGATGCTGTAGTGTAACAATATTTACTTACTTACACAATTTAACATTTTGCCTGATGGCAGGCGAAGTACGATAACGAGTTAGATGCTGTAAGAGCAAAACATGACTCATTCCATGTCAGTGTGAATCGGTCTACATTTTTTTATTATAAATCATAAAATTGTACTAAGTAAACATTGTTTAAAATGAATGTTTCGCCCTGTACTGGGTGAAAATGCAATGTATTGGTTTAAATAAAATGAAGTAAATAAATATTTTTTTATTTGTATCCCCTGTTTAAATTCAAGTGACAAAGTATCGAGTTAGCTGCTGTAGGTCAACGAAATAGTAATCTCTGCTGTAGGTTCACATGTCGTTCTGCGCACTGACATTTCATTAAGGTACCTAAGTGATTTTTTTTTACTTTAATTTTTTTCCTATACAACTAAGTTCGTCTTCTTCATAAAACGGTCTTCAATACTGGAGGTTGGCTGACAGCTCTGAAAACTTGTGCCTGCACTCGTACTGGGCCAGACGGTACAGAGGTTCTGCATCTTATATAGAGATAAATTGATTGATTGATATGATGGCTGTCACCATTATCTATACTAATATTATAAAGAAAGTAGATTTGTATTTTTGTATGTAATAATAAAAAATACTAGTCCGATTTTAAAAAATTCTTTCGCGAGTAGCATAGGATACATTTTTTAAAGTTAAGCGGACGAAGTCGCGTGCTACAATTAGTAGCTTATATTTAAATATTACTGCTTATCGTTTCTCTATCTATAGGTATTATTAGTTTTTCTTTTACTTATAGATTGCTGAAGATAACGGTGTTTGTTGTACGATTGTTACTGATTTGTACTTTTTATCTATAGATATGTAATTAGATATTTATTAAACTTACTTGTTAATGTGTAATTGTTTGTTATGTTGACTACGGAACGTATCCTGTTCCGTAGTGACTTCCGATCAGTATTTTGAAATAAGTTCGCTCGGATATTTACACTACACTCGAACTGTTTTGTCCTCATGATATTATTGTAACAGTCAGATACTCGGCACACGTCAAGTAATCAAGTTCAACATTAATTTATTTTCCATTTTTTATAACCTGTTCAAACTTCAAAATTCATCATCATAAGTTATTTTTATTGATTTATGAAATTAACACGACACATATATAAAAATTTTGATTTCTAAACAATATATATAATGAGCATTATTTAAACAAATCATGTAATGAAAAAAAAAGTCTAGTCAAAATATTCTTGGACCAATATAGACTGTTTTATTAGTGTTTTATTACCACCAATAAAACAGTCTTTATTGGTTTAACAATAACCACTGGTTCAAAGTGCTGATTTTGTCAGGAAATTGGATATCGAATGAGATCATAGATCATCTTTAACTAAATTACAGTTAATTTCTTTCTGCTGAAATTTTGAGATTGGGAATGTGTTCTTATAGGATATTTTTAAATATGTAAAAATATTATTTTCTTTGAATATTTTTCGTATGTCAGAAACATCATAAAATGACGAAGCGCAAAGATTTAAATAATATTAGTTAATCAAAAGTTATCGATGAAACTCGCAAATAACAAAACGTTCGAGCCAGACAATGTCTACCGGGTTCTCAGCGGGTTCTCTAGTTGAATATCCAATCAATTTGGAATATACTTATTAATTTTCAATACCAATACAATTGAAAATATAAAATTGTTGCAACAACACCATCTCAGTTTATATGCACTATATACTGAGGCAGTAGCTTACCACAAGAACTCTGTCGGAGCGTCTGTCGGAGCGTTCAGTCCTTCTGACGAATGAGCTCCGTTTGTGTAATGAACCGCCTCATCCACCCGCGAGGAGCCACGGCCATCTGTTGTTGCGGCTGACGACATCAACTAACCGACTACTATCACTCCACTATTCCTCAATGAATCATATGGAACACATGCTGTTTTTCTAACAGAATACTCTCTTCATTTTTTGCAATACGTTCAAATTAATCTTCCATACTTATTCATTTAAAAGAAGAAGTCTTTAGCTAGGTAGGCTCTATTTTAGAACATAAGCATGGGCTAAGAAGAATTTTTGAAGCCCTGGGGCGGGTCGCTAATATTTGTATATTTCTTAGAAATGTTTAAAGGCCATAATGAGGGTTATTAATTGGTGTCTCCTAAAATGTGCAACGGCTGGTGGGGAATGCCGTCAGTGGAAATGCGTCGGGTCCCGTTGCGCATTCCTCTCGAATTCAGACTCGAGCGAAATTCCTCGCGAGCCGAATTCAGCTTAGCTGCAGATGCTAGCTCTGATCGAAGCACATTTACCAACTACATAGGACGTCACTACTTTCTATACTCAACACTTATAAAAATTGGGCGATTTTACAAAAACCTAATAATACCTATAGATAGAAGACTGGGAAATAGTTTCACATAAAAAAAAGAATTATTTATTATAATTATATATTTCAAGTTTCGCGTTAATCCTGCATCTACGTCGACTTTAAAGTAAAACAAATAATAACACAAGTGTAGGTCCAATGTCAATATGACAGAGTGTAGCTGAGCTCCAGTGAGCTCCGAGATATTTTGGCATTCAGTCGCCGTCACGCGATATCTCTAACTCCCAAACTCCGAGGCGAATGTGTAATGCACTCGCTCACCTTAGCATGTTCCTCGCTACACGGTGCCGTTGCAAATTGAACCTTGCGCGTTGGTGATAGAGACGTCGACGGACGAATTCGCTTTGCATAAGGTGTTTGTAAGGCAGACACTAGTTTTTCGCGAAGCTCGCGAACAGCGGAACTCAATAGTAAAACTTTAAAGTTAAGCCGATGTTCTCTCGTGTGTTTGTTACGAATGTATGTACTCCTGACTCGAGTAAGTACCTATTACACAAGGCGCTACTGACACTGTTATCCCTACTAGTACCTAGATGCTCACCGATTCGAAAAATACTCATTTGATTTCCTGACTAGTCTTTTTTTAAATTTAATTGAACATATCATAATATTTGTAAATATTTACAGTTACTTACATATAGGAAATGTTAGGAAATGTTTTCATCCTACTTTAAAATCAGATTAAATATAAATATTGTAAATAGAATTTCGCATTAATATTATAGAAATAATTTGTAATATATTAAATTTAAAACCAACATATAGCAGAGATTGGATCAGACTCTGGGTACAAACGACTGGACAGCTCAAACCGTTTTAATAAAAAATAATCTAATGCCAAATGAAACAATGTATGTTGTTATGTAGACAGCCTATATTTGCTGTCTTGGGTCAACATAATGGATGCAAGCGAGCGCATCTAGCGCCATTTATAAGGATATGGTGCGGTCGTATCCTTATCCCGGTGCTGTGGCTGTGACCACCCGCGCCGTCCACTGCACTACATTTGTTAACGTAGCTCCTGAGGTGAGTGCCTCTAAATAACAGGATCGTACAATTTCGTGTTACTATTTTTGTCTTATTCTTGCTTTGTAATATTTTGATACAAATATTGTTTATTATATTTAATTTTTTGGTATCTTAGCACTGCCGAACATGAGTCTCCCCCATAATTTTCAAATAGAAAAAGCAGTCTGGATCCTAAATTCGTTCGAGTAACCAATACTCTAGCTAGATAATTTTGTGAATATAATATACTCTGTCTGCTGTTACCATCGTCTTGCATGAAATACAATAATTTGGCAGACGACGTCTGATAGGCGGAAATAGAATTGAGTGGCAAACGCCATCATAGAAGCAGGAACGGAATGGAGGAATGATTAATGTAGCGAATTAGCAAAGTCCGTTGCCGAGTGGCGGAGTGGCGATTGCATCCCGACGTCCCAGCATTTATCTCGCAAATAGTCCGGTTAATTCTCCCCCCCCCCCCCCCCTCCCCTCGAACCAATGCACCACCCCTCGCCCCTTTAATGATTGATTACACGTGATTTGCAGTGCAACACCGGCCGCTTCATTTAACTGCACACTTCCTTTGGGCCCACTTAATAATAGTAGTTAATTAGTCTTGTAAGGACAAACTAAGTATTGGGTCAAGAGGTGACCTATCATTCTTCTGACACCTAAAGACGCTCTCGTTATAGATAAGTGGATTAAGAGTTCTCACACTGCAGCCCTGACCGCCGGTAACTTTATACGTATTGCCCCTAATACTGCGTTACTAGCAGGAGCAAATTTACTAGTTTTAGTTTTTATATCTAATAGATCTTCATTCATAATTATACAACCAAAAGTATGTCCTATCCATCAAACATAGCAGTAGTTCGTTTAAATAACGTACAAAATACTATTGTAATATTTTCGCATAAAAGAACATAAGATTGTTCGAGTTTTGCGTATGAAAGAAAGTTAATAGGATGAGGATAAAAGTGTAAAAGGTAGTGTGTGTGTGTGTGTATGCGAGTGGATGCAGATTTTACACCGGATGGTGATGGCGGGTGATCTATCACCAGTGAAGCGAACGCTCCCCGTTCGATACCGGTTGCGTTGGGTCCACCAAATCGGCTTATTACCGACCAACTTTTTGCATTATTTTTCAATTATTTTTTTAATGAGTAATTGTTTTGTTAAAATTATTTATATTTTAACGAAAAACTTGCTAATTTAAATATTATAAATGCAAAAGTTTGTATGTTTGTTCCTCAATAACGCAATAACGCGATAGACGAGCTACGTATGACGTCGCCGGTCGCAAGGTCGCCGGCCGCCTCTCTGCTCGTAACTTCTTAAATAATGGTTTCTTCGAAATAATTCAAAAAGTCATATGCTAAATTATGCTAATATGCTAACGAAATGAAGAAATCATTTTGAATTACTGAAGATTAATTATTGAGAAAAATTTCAGATTTAATACATATTTTCTGTCGTGTTTATTTTATTCAATTATGTACCTATTATTAATTTAATGAAAAAAATAACTGTGCAGGCGTGGCTTTTCGAAACAGTAAGTTATATTTTGTATAGGAACCAGCGCATGGTATGCAACGATACAATTAAAGTTTGAGTAAAAACAAATTGTTATTATTAAAAAAATAATAGGTATAAATAAATCGTCGTTTTAATGGCCACACGAACTCGTAGCAGCGTTAATAAACGCCCTGTCTTTGCTTCATAATTTCTCGCAGTGAAAATAACGAGTTTGTTGTGATGCCGAGAAAATGTAGAGACGAAGTGAAATATGAAACTGTTCTTATATTTCTTGCAGTCCTATTCCACTGTGTCTTATTTTCACTTGAAATAAAGACAATATCTATTTACGGAATGAATTGATCTGTCCACAATAAGAGGGAACATCCTTATAAATGTGAATGTGAGTTTGTTTGTTACGCTTTCACACAAAAACTACTGAACTGATCACCATGAAATTTTGCATACACGTTGTCTGAGACACTAGAAAGAAGATAAGGTACGTTTCATCGAGAACGCGGACGAAGTCGCGGGCACCAGCTAGTACTTTATAAATCATAGTATGAGATATGATGGTATATGATAAAATCTACAAATTTTCTGGTATTGTTCAAGTCTAAAAGAAACGTTCCATCTAAAGAACGCTTAGGACCCTGACCTATCTAATTTCATAATGAGAAAGTTTTAGGTAGTATTTTATGCACGTTTAACGGAGCTCGCAACTGGCGGATATAACTAGATGTGTAATCTGAGTCTTTGCAAGCTTCTAGGGTCAGAGTCAATAGTGAACGACCCCTTGTGATGCAACGAAAATACATATTCTATGCAAAATACAGCGGAATAAATGTTAGATTAATATCACCCCCAAAAAAAATTCTTTCTCAGATTTAATTTTAGAAATGAAATTAGTCGAAGCTTGTCTTGCGTTTGCATTAAAAATTGAGAGCGACACCACAGCCGATCCCGGGAGACGTACCCGCCAGCCAAGACATTTATCAGTGACGCAACCTTTATTGGATTGTGCTTGACAATATTGCATAAATAAAACTTATGCCATATTGTTAATTGTTTATTAATAATGTTGAGGAGTGGACTGTATTGTTTGAAATGAAATGATGTTGAGGTATTAAGAACGTATATTTAGCACAAAATATATATACACAGATTCGACACACAACCTGACTCTGCTAAATGACAACCGCTACTGCCTTTAAATATATATTTTCTTCTTATTACTAGTCGTAGTGGCCACCAACCAGCCAGTTGCCAACAAATAATTTAATTTAACAATATTATATAAATAAAATGGTCTCTCGAAACTAATTGAGTTTTTATGGGCAGCGTACGATAGATCTTTTTGTTCACAATTCTCTCAAAACGCTTTGACTCTAGTGAGTGATCTCTAACTATGGGCCTTGTAAGTAACAAAGCCCAGAACTATGGAGAGGGTCACTCTGTGAGATCGAATCAACAATGAAGAACCACATAGACAAGCCAAATAATTGCCGAGTTATGAGATTAGTATGGTCAAGTGGCAATGACCAAGATGGCGGGTTCATGCTGGATTTACGCCTGTATCCAGTAGTGAGCATGCTACGGCTGAGATCATGATGTTGATGAAAATCGTCAGTCATTAATGAGATAAGTGTATATGTCGTCGGCACATCGTAGAATTGGGCATATCATGATATTCCTGGGCAGATCATATTTCTGTTAAAACTGAGAGGGTCGCCTCACCTCGCTTTGCTCCTCGTCGCACCTATTTTTGACTTTTGGTGAAAGATTTTTTACTTTACGATCTGCCCACGACATATATTTTAATCACACATTTAAGGAACAAAATTAGAATTTAAAATTGGTATTACAATTTAATAATACTTTTTATACGTAGCTAATAACATCCCAAAGCTCGCGATCGGGGTTATTACATTCCTTTGTAATTATTATAAAAAAGCTATTTGAAATAATAAATAATAAAATATGGCGGCGCGCGCAAGTGAGAAGAAAAAGCTAATTTCCCAACACATTATAAATTCATGAATTCTCTGTTTCCCCAAAAATAAGTTGTTTACTGGGAACTGGCGAAGGCTTTTTTCCGTTCAAAGTGATGTTGTAATTGCTGCCTGTTTTGATCCGTATTCAAATTCCGAGTTATTACCTCCTCCGTATTGTTTTCCGTCTTAATAAATGTTGCATAAGGAGTGGATCTCGCGCTGGCGCAAGGCGTAACACTCATTATTTATTATCCTTCTGTGTTCGTTTGTTTATTTCGTTATTGTAATAACGCTGCTGCTTTCGCACTTTAGCGAAACCTAGTGGATTAAAAGTATACATTACTAGCTGGTGTCCGCAACTATATTTACTATAAATAAATATTTTGATTTTGATTTGATTTGACTTCGTCCGCGTTCTGGTTGAAAGGTACCCTATGTTCTTTCTAGTGTCCTAGACAGACGTGCAAAATTTCTTGGTGATCGGTTCAGTAGTTGCGTGAATGCGTAACAAACAAACACATTCACATTTATAATATTAGTAAGGATTTCCAGAAGTCGTAAGTGAGGATAGTTCACGGCGACGTGGCTTTTTTACTTACTTCGGTTTAATGTTTTATAAACAGAGTAAGAAAAGAAGCCTTACTTACTAACGGTTATAAAGATATTTAGTAAAACTGCTAGGTATACATTTTGAAATTTAGATTACATCGTCTTCGTCTGGTATTGTTGACAATTTTAAAAATTTCTTCAATGCAATCCTCCAAGTCTGGAATTATCACAATGCTTCTGGACGTCTGTGCGGTTCACTTTATTCCAGATACAAGGCAATGCTTTTATCCCCGCCCCTCTCCGCATCTCCCCCGCTCTCGTCTGAATGCTCCATATACTGGTACGCTACTTGTACCGATTTGTTGTCCGATAAACTTGAGTGGCTTCACTACTTCTATTTTAACCATTAAATGAATAGATGGGTTTTTATTCAATTATTTATGCCTTAAAATGGAATTCTAAACTAAAGACTGGATCTTATAATAAACAACATGTAGGTATACGCTTTTGCGGTAGCCTCACGCCTCATCTTACACTAATTAAGCTAAGCCTAGCTAACTTATATACTAATTAAGCTAAGCTAGTCTCTTTAGACACCATCAAAAACTCCGGAAGATCGTGTCGAGGGGCATATTAAGGCCTTTTGTTGGTCTTCCTCTTCTCTGGATCTTCTTCGACAAGGTGTCGGTAGCTCGTTGTCGTTGTGAAGAGCGTAGTCTCAGCCCGACTCGTCCGGGTTCTACAGCGATGTGACTGGGTCTCCTGGAATGTAAAAGAATGTGTGTGAAACTGTGCTACTCCAGCAGAGTTTCTATGGTGGCATTGGTTCTTGCATTTCGTGGACAAGTACCTACACCATGGATTTCATTGATGCCCTGGCTTTACCATGACCTGGTTTTGACATGTCAAAATTACTCAGTTCATTTACACAGCGAACTTTGCAAAGATATTCATTTCGATGATTTTACATTACGGTATATTTTGACATACCTACAATATATTATGTATGCCATAAAACGTATTAAAACGTAGGCATTAATGCCATGTATTAATAAAAAAGTTTTTTGATTAACAGTTTTTTTTGAAGTTTCGTAAAGAGACCGTCTTTCGGTTTGCTGCTGAGTAAACCTGTGCAAATGTTTATTGGCCATTCTGGGTTATATCTTTTTGTAATACACTGAAATATTGTATTTCAAAAAGATTTTCTATGACTATGTATTAAAATTAGAAGTAAAATTGTCTGCATTAGATAGTAGGGGATATAAAAATGTTTCCTTGGTAGTTTGATTGTAAACAAATCGGGCGGTTTCTTTGAATAGTGTGCATAAAAATAATTTTTGTTTGTAAGTTGTAATTCATGCAATTGTATGTTATATAAAAGCTTTTTTTAATGAGGTGGGCACGAGTGAAACGCGCCTCACTTTCAGTGCTTGTGGTCGCTAATGAAAGCTCGTATGCTGACTGGAGTTTTTTAAGCCCGACACGGTCACTTTCACGTTGATACCATTTCATTTGTATCGTCTTCATCATCATTCATCACTCGTCATTATTTCACTGTTAGATGTAGATTTTTTCATTAGCATCCATTTTCTTGATATCATCGATCCATTCTGAAGGTGATATTTAATTTATATTTATTTTTATGATTAGTTATTACTGATGGAATGCAATTTTCATTAACCTAAAATAACAATACTTTTATATATTATTATATTATAATAATTTGTTTGGGTAAAAAATTGTCACTATTAACGTTTTATCTCTTTAAGTTTTTTTTTTAATAATTAAAGCTCTCATTAGTACTAATAATAATAATTGTTATTACTGAAATCGGAAAAAAAATGAGCGAAACAATTCATTTTAACAAAAGACGAGAGTTTTATATAATTTGACGTTTCGAAATAAAGTCCACAGAGCAAATTCAGCACTTGGTCACGTAATGTCTCGTGGCATGAAACCTTCTGGGAAATGGATCATTTTTATAAAAATCGTATTTAAACAAAAAAACTAATATAATGAGTTACGACAGTTCTCTAAAATATATAAATGTGGCACATACACGCCCTCGGTCGTATGGGTTTACATTAGAATAGTCTATAGTAACCGCCGTGAGTAGGGTTGGGACGTAAGCGGCCATAACGCAAGGGATAACTGCTGTGAAATTTGTGTAAATTATATAAACTATCGGGCGAAGGGTAGGAGGGGTGGAGGGGGGAGACTTTGTCGCAATTTGCGCCTCTCTAAATTAGGTGTACCGTCCGCAACCCTTGCTCGTCCGGCACGGGATAACTTTTCGTCGCCACGTACGGCTCCGGTTTATAATACATCTCTTGCCCCGCTAGGCATGGGTGCACAATAGCCGATGACAGGTGATCAATCTATGTTAAAATTGATAACTATTACAAGCGCAAGTAGACGACACAAAGGGTAAAAAATTAGATTAAGTTAGATACTGATATATTATAAATACCTACTTCGTTTATGTATGGCGATATTCTCGAAAAGTTGTAAAAGGATTTTGTTTCCGTTAGCATTGATGCAAATACTCTGATCTCTGAAAATTTATATTTATCACAGCTTTTTCTTAAAGAAGTTGTTAAAATGTCAATGTGTCGCGTGCACTATTTAAACCATTTCAATAAGTTAAAACATTGTATGACAAAAGTGTCGGCCTTAAATAGATCAATTTGGTGGTAATCTAAGTATATCTAAATAAATATGTCTTACGTAAATATTTGCTTAACTCTTAATTAATTATCAAACTCTGAGGTTTATTAATCTAAGTTCATATTGCTTGTTTGTTTTGGTTTTGATTTTGTTTTACATGTTTACAAAAACAACACAAACTTGTAGTTGCGGGTTAAAGGCAATATTGATGTTTTTGTATTTTGTTACGTTTTGGTTTAAGAGGGAACGCGGGACAACAGCATTTGAAATATAGGTATTTGAAGAAACTAATTGCTGCCCCCCTCACCTCCACTTGTGCGATAGGGACAAATGTAGCTCAGACGTACGTAGTCATTATATTTCTTATATTATGGGATAATATATAGATATGTATAGAGAGAAGCTGTTTCTTGTTCTATCTTCGTCATTATCTTTTCCTTTTAGATTAGATTTTAATAAGCTCTGTTTGATATAGTCAACTTTTAACGAACGGCTGTGTTATGTATAAATAGAATATATGTATATAGTTAAGTAAAGCTCGAGATTATCTCCAAATAACCGTATAATATCACCATTCAAAGTGCATGGTCCAAAGACAACATGTAATCCCTAATCATGCACAAATTGGGTAACGTAATATGCTGTTTATTGAAATGTAGACACGTCATATTCCAATAATCTGCCATGCTGATTAGTTTTTAACCTAGTAATATATAAGTCAATGGTTCTAAGGTTGCTTATATTAATATCGACGACACGTTTGGTCTAGTGGCTAGTAACTCTAGCTGTTAACCAAACGGTCCCGGATTCGAATCCCGCTAGGGGCAAATGTTTATGTGTAAACATTACCTTTATACCTGAGTCATGGATGTTTGTATTTATAATATGTATGTATTTACAAAAAAGTAATCTATGTATTATATCAATTGTTTGGTATCTATAATGTTGCATTATAAGCAAAATAAGCATTAGTTGATTAGTGTAGAACTAGACGGTGATGTGTGGAATGTGTGAAGAAAAAAAAAATAAGCAGGTAACTAAGGAACACGACTTCGAAAAGTCTGGGGCTGAAGCAGCTGAAGAAAAGTCAGGGGTAGTAAACCTGTAAAACTAATATAATCGAGGCGTGCTAATGGCACAAACAAAGCCATTAAAAAGCTCGTTTACCGGCGTCGCGGCATTGGACTTGTCCGTCCGAAGGCACGAATTAGCATTTATATTGTCGGTCCGGACTACCGGATCATGACGTAGCGACGCAAGCGCAAACACAGCCACTTCTATTCCACTGCGGCTCATGTGACATACAGAAAAATAAAAAAAAAATGGAGCACACGCTAATAAATTTGCGTAGAAGGAAAATGTTTGTGTATTGCAAATATCCCCCGGGCGGGGCTGTAACCGCGCTGTGTAATTAGATATCTACTCAGCGCGTGTAAACAGTATGAATAAATAAAAAAAAATATTACGAGTAAGCGAAAATTGGTGGAATTTTGTTTGTTGAGCCTTTTGTCTGTTTTGTTCTGTTTTGTCTACACAGACAATACCTACATCTGAATTTTACATTGAAAATTCGAATTATATAATCAAATGTAATGTATCTACTAAGCCTTTACAATAACAGTGTAAACATGACTTTTTAAACAAGATTTACATACAATAAATAAGAAAAACAGAACATAGAAGGGAGAATCTGGAGATTTCCAAACTTACAATGTTATATACTGTGCTTTGTATGCTGTGTTTAATTCGTTGTATTTAAAAACCAAAATTTAAACTTAAAATAATTATAATGTCTGATTAACTCCATGTACTAGGAAAGTTTGTTTTTCGATAGAAACGGTGATATTTACAAGGATATTTCTGTAATAGTCGATTTCGCCGTATCACAGGGTAGCTGTCCCGAGGGGAAAATTTTCAACATAATCTTCGGTAATGATTCAAGTTAGCCAGTTAACAAGTTACTCTAGAGATGAAGAAATTTTGTACTTTAAAGTCATTGGTTGTTTATGTTACAAAGTTTAATTTTCAAATAAAATAACGTTAAATAAAGGATCTACAGTTTTTTTCATAGGAAATGACAAATGATCATTGTGTAGCATTTACGTCATAGACAGACGACATCAGTTATAAATTCCCTTTTGATTGTTGGCCAGGTTCCAGATACCCATAGAACACAGGTAAAGTGTAAATAAAAAGTTCATTTTTAACCCAAATCTTTTCAAAGTCAGAGTGAATAGGCACCTTCTGAGTGAGCTCGGTCCATTCTTACTACACAGCTGGTTGTTGGCCAAAGGCTAAGTTTTATTAACTTTAAAGTTCATTTAACACAAATTATTACACCTTATGTGATCGTGACATAAGTATGTATCTTAGACTATATTTCTATGGATTGGTTCATAGTTACTTGACGGTTACTTATGTAGGTAGAATAATTATAGAATAGAAAACAATTAGCGTTACATTGTAAATTCAGCCTTCTAGAGTCAGGTGGCACCTAACAATAAAGTGGACAGTCAACCTGTCTACCAAGCTTTAAATTAAAAGAAAATAAATGGTGACACCAGTCAGAATGATTTTCATGTCGTTTGATATTTTCATCTTCAGTGAAATTATTGGGAAATATCGGATGAAGCGGGGATTATGAATAATTTTCAAAGAAAACTTGGAATTCTCAAATCCATTTCCATTTTGGTACACACTGATGACAGTCAGAATCGCAATTTGTAATCTCAAATTTTATGACTTCTTGGTTATTTGTAAGCAATCTTGTATATTTAATCAATACTAATAATAAATCTGTAAGTGTAGGTATTGTATCTATGTATCTATGTTCCTCCATAACTCTTAAACGAATTAACTGATTTTCATGAAACTTGGTAGATAAACATTTAGACGTACGGGACACAGGATAGGCTACTTTTTTCACGCAGACGAAGTCGCGGGCGCCAGCTAGTTATAGATAATGTTTTCTACGAGTCACGTAATTTCTGAAATTATTTTTTTACAAACATTTGATACCTACATAATTCTAGAAAATGCTCTGTTTTTAACAATTTGAGCTCGGAATAAAAAAATATTATTGTAGAGGTTGTGATCGCTCCATGGCGATGGGAATTGCATAGTATTATGATGCGATATACAATATTTTGTAAGGATCAGCAGGTAGACTAATTGATGGCTGGGTGGCTTGAAATCTTGCAACCTTATGAGAATAAGGTCAACCTTGCACCTTACCAGAGGCCCTTATTTATCACTGAAAGTGTACACTGCTTATAAAATGGAAAAGCACATTTTTACATAACATAATGTTAGTTCAGGTAATTGAATTTGGAAATTGAAGTGAGCCGTCAGACTGTAATAGCTCACATAAGGCACAAGAGGGCGTTGATCGCTGATATAATGGCGCCAGCGTAAAAAAACAATAAAGGGAAGATGTTTGACGTGAACTGGGCGTTGAGTAATGGTGGTGCGTCGCGCGGACTATCTACGAGTAAATCGCACCTAATAAATGGTGCGATCAATTCTTGTTTACTCCCGAGAGCTCATTGAGTACACTCCACCCGACTTCGCGAGTACGCAGTAGCCGGCCGAACCGCGGGTATGTCGATTGAATTAATTACACTCATTTGTCAATACGTCAATCAAGGTATATCTCCTTGATTGACGTACATGGTTCGTATAAGAAAAGAAAATATCGTTAATGCATCTAACCAAATTTCAACTACATAATTATAATTTTGTCCTATTTTATTAATCAGAATCATGTTTTGATTTCATGTGTTAAATTAGTGAGAAAATTATAAAAGAGGCAAAGTCCGCAAAAATGTTTTTGAATTTTTTTTTTTATTTGTTAGTCGTTAGTTACCCACATTTGTGTCTTTTATTTGACTAAATAACTTTTGTAGCTGTTTGTTTTTTATTATTATTTTGTATACATACTCCTGGGTATTTATTTTATTGAAATAACATTGGCATAGCAAAAATTTATTAAGTTACACAAACAAAAATAAACAAGCACATACACATCTGCATACCAGTTAGAGTAATCTACAGCTACTATGTATTATTATCTCTGTTAAATTATTTAAAAAATGTACTTAGCACTTATCTGCGCACTTACAGCACTTGTGGCGTTGCTTGTGCTTTATGCGACGACAGCCACCTGCCAACTGAACCGTCAGACCTTAACCTGACAAAAAAAACAATAAATCAATAATTACAAATAAAAAGGTACTGATAATATTAAAGTATACATTGGATGTTGCTTGGAGTTTTTACTGGTGCATGTTGAGCTTCCTATAATTACGGCGGCATCCGCCAAGTGCTAATAGTTTGATGCCTGCCTCGTTGCAGGCCTTGTATAATAAATAAATAAATAAATAAATAAATAAATAAAAGTAGCAGTACACATATGACATAGTAATATAATTAATAATGAGGATAAATGTTTCGAAACCCAACTGGAGTCGGAATAAAAGGACGTGTTTGCTCGTTAACTGTCTTCATTTATTGTGAGAGTCCCGTCGGAGGAGGTTATGACGTCACGCGCGCTGCCTCTTCTGCCCTGGCTGCATTTGCATACAGATAGAAAATGTCGCTGGGACATTAGTTAACAGACGCGTTACATATACACGCGCATTGTTTGCACATTTGCACCTAACCAACTTACTAATTAGTCTTATTCTACGATGTACTCGCGAGCTTTAACGTAAACATAATATATTTATTTAACTGTACGCCAAACGCTATGAAGAGATATCTGTAACATCTTGCAAATTATTGTATATAATAATTATATATATATTTAATATTTGCTTTTTATCTGACTGTCGTTGTTACGATTTCGGTGTTTTTTAACGACTGTATTACATACAATTTTTTTATGAGTGTAAAATAAAATATTGAAGCTATTGGATTATGGATAAATTGTGAAACGGAAATGAAGTGCTTAATTAAAAGTAAATGGAATAAAAGCTTTCCACCGAAGCTCTCCTTAACAGCTAATCAAAACCGTGAGAACATCGACATCGGAGCTAATTAATAGAGCAGCGTCCTTCTTTTGCGTTCACTAAATTAATTTCAAATCAGATCAAGATCTCGCCTCAGTAATTGGATCAATATTCAACTCAGAATCTATTACTGTAATCTGATGTGTGTTACGTTGGATTGTGAACAGATCTAATAAAGAAATGAGTGTAGCAAACGGAGCATGGCGTACGCAAGGCGTACGTCATTCCGCTGAATCTTGTCAATATTGGGCACAGTCCGTTTTACAGCCAATAACATTTTTATACTGCCCGAGCCGTCTACGAAATGCACGTGCCGTGAATTGTTCACTTTTAAACTTTATTTGAATCTTATAACATTTATCAGAAGTAAAATACTAGTTATGTAAGTTGGTTATGTACGGGGAACAAGGGAAAAAATCTACTACAAATTGTATGTTTGAGGTTAGTACGCGCTTGCCGACGCCGTCTTCATTAGCATTCTGCTGTTACGACCTAATTACTAATGACAAACCTCAGTATTAATATTATGGTATTATTCAGTGGCGCAGCTTGCTTCAAATGGGCTCTGTATAAAATTTTGTCGAGTGGCTCATCTACCTGACTGTGGCGAAGCCCAAATGGAGCATAACGATTTTTTTTTACAAAATATCCCTAGAGAAATGACCGCTTCTCTTTAAACGCAATGCATTTAGACTCTTAATTCTTAAATGCTAACTTTTGCTTACACACATCAGGGCCCCTTGTAATTTATACGGCAGCAGCTTCATCCCTGCCCTGTATCCCTGCCCCATATTATTTATCTTTGAGTATACGACAATACAAAGTCAATTGTCAGACAAAAATGTCCATCGTCGAATCCACCTTGAATGAAAGTGGTCATCATAGTTACGTCATCAATGTAACGCTGAAATATGGCTTCCGAAGAAAGTTTAACGTCGCTCATCGAGCAAGTGAGGGGGCTAAGCTGAGGCGCTAGAGTGCGCGACTCTGCGAGATCGAATCATAAATGAGTAGATCCGTAGACAAATGCACGTCTCCACAGACTAAGTGGATAAGTCAATTGAAGTAGTAACGGGTAGCATACATACCTAATACTAAATGGACACCCGACCCAATAAAGGTCGCATTTTGACGTTGGATCCAGGCTGATTCTGATCGGTCCTACTGTAGTCACTCCAGGACTTTCCAACATTAAAATCCTACTGCTGATAATGATAATGAGACGGTACGATATTGAATAATAACTTTTTAATTACGAAGATTTCAAATTTTTTTAATTACGAAGTTATTAAAAAAATTTGAGTGTATAAAAAAAATTGAGTTATAAATAAATAATTTGTTAAATCATTAAATTGGAAATGAGTTGATGATTCCTTTAAGGTTGATTTATACAACATACGTGTGTGCACCGTAAAATAAAAAAAAATGAAATGAAAAGGCTTGAAACATACGTGTGTGCAAAAATCTGATAGGAGTATTAAGAGTACCAATAGCAACTATCACTCTGCACTCGCTTTTGCATAGCGGAGCCTCATCGAAGCCTTTGACGTTTATCGACTTGTTTTGTCACTTTATCTGTGTGAAACTGTTAATACCGATCTAGGTCAACATTGTCGCACGTTTTCATAAATATTGAAAAAAAAAGAGAAACAAAGTTGAATGCACTAACCGCGACGTGGGCCCAAAACAAATGGAAAAGTTTACAGACAGCGGTAACGGTTGCGGCATTTGTTATAAATCAGTGGCGTGTGGGGTTTGGGCGCCAACATGTAACCCTCACAACATTAAAAGTTCACTGGAACAATCTGCGGCCGAACTCCGCATCAGCTTTTCACTTTGTTGGGATTTTATTTCTGAATACCGAAACTGAACATATCAAATATCTGTCGCATACGTTCGCATGTCACGTGCGACGGGCGACGATCAAACTCACCATTTCGAACAGTTTCATTTTATTTTCCATTTAGACAAATGTAAATATACGTCTATTTTTACATAAAGATAGTACTATAGTGCAAAAGTGTCTTCTATTTGAAAGCGGAAATATGATAAAGTTTATGCATCAACGCCACCGCCTATGTTTTGTTAATGTAGACTTCTCGCATTGATCTCTAACTGAAAGGGTTAAGCCTTCTGTAGAACCTTTTAAAGAGCTTTGTTAGATAAGGCTCGTTTTGGCACATCTCTGAAAAAAGCTGATACTATTGCTTTTCCAGTATCTAATAATATATCTAATGACTAGTTTACATGAAAATTTCTAGTTGCGTCTATTTTGTTGCATGATTAATTTAGAACGCCATTGAATCAGCCATTAGCAAGCTTGAGCAATATAGATCATAGAAGGTGCTGTGAGACGCTACGCTGAACGGTTACCCATTAAAATAGCCCAACAATAAAGTAAAAGGAGGTTTCTTTCCACCAGTGGGCATTTATCATTAGTGATAGTGAAATTTGTAATGTGGTTGACTTTTGGACATACGATTTTACAAGTATAGGTTATCTGTTACCGTTTCCAGTTACAGACAATGGTGACGACGACATGTGCCGCTGCAATAAATCCAACAAGAACTTGCTCCTGAGTTTATTCATACGGATATTTATGGCTGAAGACAAAAAATATACAAGTTTCCCGAAGTTGCCGTAGCCGGTACGGCGAGCGAAACATCTGCGCTCGTTCATTTTTCCGCACTCTCCATTTTATTCCTTGTTGGGGCTACTTAGAGTATAGTTTCTTAGAATGCGGTTTTTGCGAAGATAAGAGAGCCGCCGCCTGTATACGTTCATTCGTCACCGGCGCAGTTGAACGCGACGTTTGATAAAGCCGCCGCACTTTCGCGGGCCATATATCACACAACGCACCTAAATAATACGCCAACTTAAATAATGTAAGAGTTCCACAGACCGCATTATACTTTACTTCAGACCGACTCGCACATTGCTAAAAACAATGTGAAACGTTGCTTTTGTTTACTCAGGTGGATCATAAGCCTACCTGCTTCTTTGTGTCATAAAAATTACAGGATAAGCAAATGCTCGAGGCAACTTTAAAATTTTAATCTATGATAATAGATTTAATACAATTCAGATAGAATGCTGGCGATGATTTTATAAAGATTGTTAATTCAGATTATAAAAGTTTAGTACGGATCCTGCTTCATTTGAAATTTTTATCCGAGGTCGGTTAGCCCACTGTTTTAGAAGTATAAAACTCGAAGTATCCCTTGTATCCAGCCAGCAGTATAAATTGATTTCAATTAAAAGTATTTGTTTGAAGTACCTACTAACTTTAAAAAAGTAGTTAAATAAATAAATAAATAATAACAAAATTTTATGTTTGTAGAAATCACCTCTGCGGCGTAGGCCTATTACCCTAAAGTTCCCCTACTCTTTCTCTTTATCACCTTTCTTATCCAATTTGTCCCACAAATTTGTGTAAAATATATCTTTAAATTTTCCTGTGTCTTCCTGTGGCTTTTTTGTCGTCTCGTGGGACGCATTCTGTTACCCTTTTGGGAAACCCGTATTTTCAGGCCTATAGATAAGACCTGTCAATAGCCTTTTCAATTGTCTTATTCTTACTCTAACTATTTCGGCATTTATCCTTTCCGATATTCTGATTTAAGATACTTCTTTCCACCTGTCGTTGGCAGATAGCATGTTTTTCTTCATCTTTCTTCCTCAGTGACCACACTTGTAATCTTCAAAACAATACTTACTCTATTATTGTATCGTCTCTTTCAATGTCATATAATTAAGAATAAAGAATAAATAAATAAATTTCAGAATAAGAACTTTAGTTTTAACATATTTCTGTCCCCACACACACACACATAAAACACAAGTTTTACAATTATCAGTTAGTAAACTCCTTTGTCTTTTTTGCATTCATAACAAGTCTCATCCGATGCATTTTCGGCAAGCGACCTTTGTATATGCCATTTGTATCGGTTGAATCTTTTCAGACTCAAGAATTCTCCAACTTCATCTTCATACCTTTGTTTTCTGTCTGCAGACATTTGAAGGCATTATCTTGTACGATTGAAAATATTTTTGGCCCTTTATAGTAAGGTATACTTCTAAAAAACTTGTCTATTTATTTAAATGAAACGATAGGAAATGCATGCGTCAGTGCCCCTGATCGAGGTTGGCTTCCCGCCAGCAGATGGCGCCTAGATACCGACTCCCACCGCACACCTGTATATAATTCAGTTTATTCCATTTGCTCTGCAATTGTGCTTCCAAAAGCCAATAAATAGGTCACTCAAACATTTGAACACATATATTAAGTAAAGTTTCGCTACCAGACGGCGAATTGTCACTCATCATAAGGTCACGTTCGAATTAAGAGCGAATCTTGATGGAGGGCAAATGCATTAAGTATTAGTTATAATTCAGTCACACAGCTGAATATCGAAGAAGCCGCAACCAGGTCGCGCGATAATATCGTCCAATATTTTCGCTAAACAATATTGTTATAGTTAGCAGATTGGCGCGCAGTGCGGCGGCAGATTAAATAATAAATTCGGGTAGCGCGATGTAAACCAGGGCTTTGTTTGCCTTCCAGCTTGTTCCACTCGCAGCTTGCAGCTCGGCTGCGCGGCTGCATGAAACATCTCTTCTATTATGCAAGCCCGCCACCACTAAAATGTTCTACGGGAATAACGGATTCTCACAAGCACAGCAGGTGAAACCAAGTCTTAAACCAATTGAAATCAAGATTCCACCGTTTATAATGTAGTACGACATTTTCACATTGCTCTTTCCTGTGACGAGTATATTTTTTTTATTAGATACCATGCTCTAACTAACTTTACGACCAACTAACAATTAAACAGATTATCAAGCTTACTTTAATTTTACATTATATAGATTGTATTTTTTAGCACACTCATATATTATTCCTTAAGAGGATACCCAACGTTGAAAAAAAGTTATATCTTCTCGTATGTGGGTGCATGTTTAATGATATCTTAATTCCATAATTTACTTCCGCTTCGTAAGTCATAGATTGCAGAGAGTTATTTTAGTCATGTTTCTCAATTGTATCATTCAATATAATACAACTTATGCAGGCTATCCAAACTTAAAGTGGATTAAATTAAAATGAAACAAGTATGAAAAAAAAATCGGATTGTGGAAATATTTTGAAATGGAATGGGAACAACTTGGGCGGGGGTGTATTGCAATGAAGCGACGCATAATAAGAGTGGCGATGATAAAACGGTCGTGATATGAAGCCCCTGGAAGCCTCATATTGCCGAAGTCGGGATCTTCTTTTGAGAAAGTGCCGTAATTCGCGTTGTCACCTCAAACTGACATTTGCATGCCTTAATTTAGACACCTGAGTTTGCCTGATGCATAAAACATGGCCGACTTTTATGCACATCCATTTGGAACGCGCCGACATTTTCAGCCGTTGTGTTTTAATGAGGTGCGGTAATATTATTTCTTTGCGCGGAGTTCGCTGTCGAATAAACATATTTTTTCACTCGCACCGCGACCTTTTTTTAATTAAACAACTTTTGTATGTCTCTATTATTCGAATTTGAGATTAAAACTCAGAATACTAGAACCGCAGATTGAATTATGTATGCGCGATAGATTATTTATTATGTATTATTTTTTATGTAGCAACTATTGAATCTATAATATTAGGTACTTAAAAATATGGTTATTTTCTTTTGTGATGTAAGGCTGATATAATTAATAATTAAGATATACTGATATAATAATTAAGATCTACTTGACAGTATGTATTTCATTCAAGTTTACACAAGTTCGGAACTCACTATTATGTACCTATACCATTTGCAAAATTATAATATAATTGTGCTATTGTTTGACAATAACAACAACTGTTTGTTGTAAAGCAAAATGCAGATTAAGCAAAAAGGAAAATTAAAGAAATGCATGATAAAAAGGTATAGTAGAAAATGAAAGAAACTTTAATAAATTTCTACAAAGGATGAACAAGAATAAACTGCATAATAAAATTATGAATCAGAACAGAAGCGGAGAGATTTACCTGAACGACGCCATGGAAAGTGGAGTGCATACAAATTCAATTTCACTTTGACTACATTTAAGACATTCTATAAATCCAAGGTGTGCTTTGTTTTCAATCCAATCTTGTAAATATAACACTGACTTAATCTTAGCTTAAAATATTTTTAAATTTACACCGCTGTGGACAGTTGAAAACAAATAAATTGAAAATCAGCGAAATCCCAGTGATGCCAGTTCATCATCTTAAAATATGAAGTTAATCTGATAATTTTTAATGAAGAATTAGATGTTAACATGGAAGCTATATTTGAAGCTCTTTGATAATGTATCGCCGGCGGGCTTACGCTAAACTTTGGCCGTTAAGTTTATAAATATACGTACGTAAGTACGGAGTATGTATTTTATTAATTATATTACTTTTAGCCATAATGATATTTATAAATCAACTGTGAAAATGTATTTTGCTAACATTTATATTACAAAGAGCTGTAATTATTATTTATAGTAAACTACAACTTGGTAATCTATAGGTAGGTACTTATAAAATCGAAACAAGTATGGCAAAACGACAATAAGCCGATTAATCCTGTAAGCATCCGCTAAGTTAGGATTTAAAACAAATTTCAACTACTGCGAAGCCGGGGCTGTGTAGTATATTCATCGGCTAGTGTCGTATATAAGGTTCAAATGTCATTGTAGTGAAATCAAGTTTATTTAATTTAAGTAAGTTAAAATTTTACAATAGTTAGAATATCTAAAAACTCAGAAATTCTGAAAAGCATGCTGCCTGCTTTACATCACTCGACAACTAAGCCATGAAAATTTAAAGTGAGTCGTACGAAGGCCAGCCGGCTTACTAATAAAAAAATTAAGGTGATATCAGATTGAGAGAAGGACCGTACAGAAAGTTAGAAAAATATTGTTCAGCAATCTCGATATATTGAATATACGACATATGGGGTAAGGTCAGTCAAGGAAACCGCCGACTCAACTGGAGCTCTGTTAAAACAAATATAGAATACATATTTTTAGACAAATCGAGCATCAAAATAATCTATTATTAGTCTTTAAATATATTTTAAAATATTTATAAAAATTAAAACATTCCTTGTGTTTAAAAAAAGTGTATCAGGGAACAGACTGAGTCTTAGACTCAACTACTACTGAATAGATGTCGGCTTCGACACCACTCTATCATATAAAAGTCATAGTATGTGAACAACTGACATTATAGTATATTTGATTTTAATCGGCGGGTAGCCTTTTTCAGTTGACATTTGTGTCGTGAGTTGACATCACATATCGTCTGACATTCGTATACCGAAAAAATGTAAAAATCATTTTTCCGCTCTGTCACGTTACGTAACTAGTACATAAATTTATATTCAAAAAAACAAAACCTAATTCAAAGTGGTAATGGTCTTATCGCTTTTTCAATATAATTATATTAAATGTAAAATTCCTTGACATTCTTTTTCAACATTAGATTCAATTTGAAAATCAATCAGTTCTTTCACAAACTAGTTATTGGATTATTGGGTGTTACAAGATTACTTTTTATTTCATTCAAAATACATAAGTTTTCTTGAAGGTAGACCTTCTGTTTATAAAGAAATGTACTCTTAAGGGGCTATATTTGTCACGAGCGCTATAACCAGAAAAAAAAAATCATTTTTAAATTTATTATTTCCATTTTTTTTTTAATCTTGATTGTGTAATCAAATAACAAAGAAGCAGATAATATTTGAAATTAGTTTAAGGAATTTGATTAAAAAACATTAATTTTTTAAATAATACCTTTGTTTGCTTAAAAATAAGACTTAGGGCCCTCTTTCACAAACTACAAGTAAAGTGTTTACTTTTAGAAATAATTTTATGTTTAATTAAATTATGCATTCGGTTTAGTGCATCCTTCGATAGTCGAATTTTTTTACTATTTTATTTTTAACGTTTGGGACTTTGAATTATTAATTTTATTTCTTTCCGTCTATTATTTGCTAGTTGATTCCCATGTGATAGACGTCAGAGTGAAGTTTACCCTAATTGTTCGCTTCGTCGACCAATTAGAGAGTTGTCTTAATTGACGGCCAGTTGTCACAAAGAACTAGGAATAGCCCCGAGTTCATCTATAATGGCCGTCTACAACGACAAACTAACAGCTCAGTCGATCCTGCACATAAACTTTTGCTGTTCGCCCTCGCAAATAAAGTTCTGGGGTTAGTTCATTTATTGTCGCGAAAACAAATAAAACTTCGTGTTCAATTCCAAATGTACTATAGATGTCGCATTACACACCAAATGCACTCGGTTTTCTAAACTTCAATTACTACACTTTTACTTCTTTAAATTAAACTAATGAGTAATCAATTCGCTATTCTCCACAGCTTTGTCCGTTGTTGTACAACGGAAAATTTATATTATATTTATAAGAAAATAAGTGTTTAACTGAAATTAGACATAAGTTAAGATTTATTCAATACTAGCTGGTGCCCGCGACTTCGTCCGCGTTCTGGATGAAAGGTACCCTATGTCCTTTTTGGTGTCCCAGACAACGTGTATGCAAAATTTCATGGTGATCGGTCCAGTAGTTTTGTGTGAAAAAGTTACATAGGTACATCCATCCATCCATACAAACTCTCGCATTTATAATATTAGTACAGATTTATTATAAATCCATAATATTTATATATACAGGTAATTCTTGTGTACTTGCGTATGTAATCATTTAACTCCTATTCTCTAGTATGATTGAGTGGATCTCTGATTTTTTTTATTTTTATGTACAGATCGACACTCCCCTTGATGATAGATCTACCATCGCCATAGCAGTGCTGAAAATGAACTGCCTACCTAATTTAGATAAAGGATAAGCGATTAGGGATCAGAATAAAACAAATTTTGATATTTCACGGCGGCGCTATTGTCAGACGGGATGCCCACTGTCCTGGCAGTACTAAAAACTAAGGATATTTGGACTGTTTCGGTCCAAGGTAGCGACAAGCCAACTTTTACCAGGTCGGCTAGTTATATATATGATTTAATGAAATCATGAAAAAGGTTTTAAAGTTATAAATTAGCATGAAAGTGTGGAGCGATCACTAATATGCATATAGTGGCTCGATTCCACAAGTATTTGAACAGCGAATCGAGGATAATTGAAACTCAAATAAGTGGATCCGTGGCCGTCTTCGCAGGCACGTTTCAATTGAAAAGTAATCCCACGCCAAACATTTGTACGTCTCAATCGGACCCTCGCTACCGGGATCGCTACGCCAGACGAGGAGGGTGGACCTATCGAAGTGCCGTCGTTACACTGCTGTCTCTTAAGGACCGTTAGCGACCGCTGCGCATACTTGAGGGGAATTGAACCGCGTCATGAATATTGTAACAGGATTCAATTACAAGGTATTTCCTCGCGGTTATGAATGGAAACAGAGGCCGGACCGCTCTATGTCGTTATAACGAGAAAGTAAATATTTGCGGAGAACTGTCCCGGGAGCGCTTTGAACCATATTAAGGTTTATTATATTAAGGAGGTTAATTTGGGGCACGGGTGGGTACGATACGTTTTGATTTATATAAAGCCTTTGACGCGAATGAATTGTGCTCGCTGTTAAAAGGCAATATTTGGCAATAAAGTGTAGTAATAGAAGAGGACGTTTGTGAAGCATTAAAAGCAAGCCGTCACGTTTAATAGAGGCATGGACGTCAATTTGAGACCCACTTCAGGCGTTCGCGCCGTTACGAGCCATCGGGGTGAGCTGCGGACATCGCGGCGTAAAATACAAGCGATCAATATTGCCTGAAAACACTTATTATCCATAAACACAGGTGTCATAATTTAACAATTTACTGGTATATAACAAGCTATAGTTAAACCCCGATATTCTAATGAAGCCAAACAAGCTAACAAGCTATATGCAGTAAGTTTCTGAGGGGTTTTTGCCATACAAACTACTCGATGCTGCAGCATCAGGTCAAGGTTACCAAGTTATGAAAATACCACCGAAGTAACAAATAACAATAGAGCAAATTTTAAATAAATCGAACGAGGAAATTAGCTGATGATCTTCATAAATTATAACTAACAAACATCTCGATCACGTCATCTTTCAAACAAAAAGTAAATGGATCAAAATCGGCCCATCCATTTAGACACAGACACCTCACGCACAAGTCAAACTATAACACCCCTCTTTTGCGTCGGTGGTTAATAAATTATTAAAATACTATTAAATCACGCCGTTCAGTTGAGTAGTTAAGGCGTGAAAAGTTAACAGACAGACAGACAATGTAAGGTTTCCATGTGTTAAAGTAACAGCCGAGTGTTCGCTGTTTTCGTATGACTTGAAGTGTAGTGCGTAAATAAAAACAATATAAACGCCATCGCTGATCGGATGTGACGCGGGACACGGGGCGGGGGTAGCAGCTACCCTGTCTCTATTTACTTATAATAAAATATTTATTGCAAATACATAGAAAATTTAATAAACACATACTAAATATTGTTCGGTACTTATAGGTAAACAACTCGCAATTTTTTTTTCTTTTTTGCATAAGAAATACAGACATTTTTGTCTGTATATGAAATTCATTCAAAATCGTAATTAATTTTTTTCGTAATTCTTAATTAAAACAATAGTATGGTACAGAGCGTCTCTCACCATATAGTTCAACATCCTTTACATTTATTATGAAGAACAAAAAAAAAATTGTAAAAAACATTCTTTCATTATACTCGTATTTTATTATATGACACAAGTAGTTTTAATGACATAATAAATAATCATTGCGCGAATAATAACTAGTCCTTTTTATATAATAATATTGTTTTACTACCTACTCTTATTTCTCTTGTTGGAAGCGGAAGGTTTCGAGTGGAGGCCACTGATCGGTAAACGCAACGTAGGACGTCCGCCCACAAGGTGGATATTATGATCTGATAAATGCCGCGCGTAGGCCAAGAATTTAGGCTACTTCTGATCAGTTCTATTGGAAAATTACGAAGGAGACCTATATTCTGTATCGGGTGTCCTTGGATGCTGAGATGATGAAGTCTTGTACAAACCGATAAAAACGTTATATTTTCTTATTTTTATATTAAGAAAGTCTCCTGTTCTAGTAAATAAAACAGATGATGTTACACAGTGATAATGATACCTAATAATTAAAATTAGTTTCTCAATAAATACCTGCAGCAGAATGCCATAGTAGCTGTGCAATGCTCAGTCACATGACTAATGGAAGATGCCAAATCTTTCTGACTCCGAACCATCCTGAACTAAGTCTACTTAGTTATAAGGTGACCATGCGTTCGGGTTGAAATACTTTTTCCGAATCAATAAAGGCAGGCAAGCAAAAAAATTCAGACAGGGAAATGCGCCAAAAGGAAATGTAATGTTAGTAATAATAAAGTGCAGTTTTAAGTAAATAGAAATGAAACAAGTAATAAGGTGTCTGTGCTGTGTGCGGTGCTCAGAGGCTATGATGAACGACTGCCGCCAAGCGCCTGCCACGCGACCACCGTACTATATTCTCGACACGTCCGCTGGGGCCAATAGTGTTGGGCAAAGCGTATCGATAAAATTGATAATATTAACTATTTATTATTTTTATAAAGCCATCAAAGGCTTCTCTTCTCACCGCTGCTGTGTAAGTGATGAATCCTCAGCAACGCTTGCTATTTACAAATTATACATTATTTCTCTTTGCTTTTTTTTATACATCTTATCTTATCTTTATACATAAAAATGTTATGTTGATTTGTGTACGCTTCAAAAACTCGATAATGGGTATACCGATTTTGATTAGGTTTTCACATATGGAAAGAGAAAAAACCCAATCAAAATTGCATCCCGGGGGAAGCCGGTCATTGGTTTTACATATATATTTTTGTGGCAACATGTGTCTCTCAAGTTTTATACCAAAATATATTTTTTTGTTACTTATATATTATCAAACATCGTTTTTTATAATACTCACAGATTGCTCTATAATATAATTCGTTCCGGAATTTTAATTGATTTCGTTTTAAAGAGATGGTCGATGTTTAGCCTTAATGTCGGCAACACTATTTGGCATATGTTAGCTTAGCGCTACAGTACCTGCACCTAAATAAAAGTGGCTTTAACCTGTAGTATAAAATGGAGTGAAGCCTTACGAAATGTATGTAGCTTAATTTTCATATGTCGAGTTATGATTAACGACATGAATAGTTGTATCTTTTTAACCTCTTTTTTAATATTTTCATATTGAAATGCATATAAATCAATAGGCATATCAAAGCTACTTTCAGTTAAGGTAGAAAAAATTACAGTGAGTTTGCATTTAGTTTTCCATCATTGTAGTAGATGGGTGTAGGTAATGCAGGTCGACTAAGTTTAGTGTCAGATAGTTCCAGAAACTCAGTTTTTTCTCCTGTCAAAAATCGCAGCTCACCATTTAGGTAAACATGATTCTTATGTACACGTATTTAAATAACGATATCGAACATTTATGTACATAGGTATTTTAGATGAAATAAGGGCGCAGTAACAGTTCTTGTTTTTCAAATAACTCTATCCGTGTTCAACAATATTTAATGTTATTCCGATTTTGGCCTACTTTAAATTAGTCGTTGTCTCGAGTTGTCGACTGCTTATTAATGTTCTCTCGGCACACTTAATTCGCCCAGTACACCAACATTATCATAAGGCGACTTATATTCTAAACCACGTTTATGTACAGTAAGAAAATTATGTCACGCAAATCTATGTGTACATATAGCTATGTGTGCACATTACACTAGGTAAGACTGGGACAATTTTTCAGTACAACGGAATTATTCAAGCATAAAAAAGCGATTGCCGACTTAACACAACGTATGTCTAGCTGCTATATAACTATAGCTATTTACCTTTAATATAAACAAACAGGTATAGTTATAAAATTTTAAACAGGAAAAAATCCTGAGGCATAATAAATATTGTCTAGTTCATATCCATTGTCTGGATTTAAAAAAATACGATTTATCGATTATTTTATTTACTTTTAAATAGTTACCCAAAAAATTTGTGTTTACATCTTCAAATAACTTGAATGTAAGACTTTTGTTCATAAAAAAACATTGCTACATATTGATTTTACACAAAAAATATATTTGTAGACAATCTAATTGGTTGTACTCGTAAAACAATATTCTACAACTTTTATTATCAACTATTTATTGTTCATTTCGGACTTTTGTTGATAATTTTGTTCTTTTTCTTCACAAAAAGATGAACGACATGAACAACACAAAAAGATGAACGCCATAATCACAACAAATATTTCTGTTTACTAAAGTTGAAACTCCATTCTGATATCTTGACGATTCATTCATTATATTGTAGACTGTTGATTACAAATGGAATCCTTTTGAAAGGGCCGTCGGGAGGCTGAGTCAAGTTGCGTCGTCACAAGTGGAAAACTCTTCATGCATTCAGTTTCCGGTGATTAACGTGTCAGCTCCGTTTCATTTTAAATTTTGATTGCATGCAGATTTATATTGCGATTGAAGTGGTGGCATACCGGACAATATCACGAACGGGCGTACACCTTGGTTCTTTCAATTTCATGGATAGATCAAAAGGGATAAATTGCTCTAACCGCCAAGGAAAACTTCGTATAGAAACCTGCTAGTTCTATAGAAATTAGAAATGTTCGAATACATGTAATCCAAAGGTGACCTCAGTAAGAATATCCGATTCTATAACTGTTCTTTGTTAAAATTACTTATTACATATTCATAATTTAAGGTTTACCTAAAACCATAGGTCAGATTAATAGACAAAAAAAAAGAAAGAAATAAATATTGGCTATATGTGTAGACATTGTACACAAGCTATGAATGAACGTAGTGACATTTTTAACAAATAAACATCTAACTGCAACTGAAACTAAAACTATAAAACTACCTGACTGAAAACATAATGGTACCTATGATTAATAATTTCATAATATGAAATAACTAGAAAGTAAGAAAGAAAGAAAGAACATGACATTACATAAGAAACAGAAACAACAAAAACAAAATAACACAAGTAAATTAATAAAAACAGACAGCTAAGATGAACTATGTGGTATAGTTGATGATAGCAATATTTTAAAAAAGTACTATTAAAGTATAGGAAAGTGTTACGGAACTATAAGAATAGTGAAAGAGTTTCGGAAGTGTGTTTTAACCGGTGAAGTGTAATGGCAGCGGGCGGTAGTTGTTATGTGTAAACTTCTCCTAACACCTGAAATTAATTTCCCGACGGGCTTATAACGGGGCTCTCGCGATCTCAGAACGAACATGAAGACGCACACTTGCGCTTTAACGGCAACATGTACACGCACAAACCTTTCTTAATAAGCTCGCTTTCTTCCTGTTCTGCTCCAGTTGCCCCTAAACCTAGTAGAGGTTGATTGGCACAACTAGCCCTAAACCTAACACATCTGGCCAAATCACGTTTAGCTTCTACGAACGGTACCTCTTCTGGCATCAACTTTTCTAACCATTATATGCATTATCTATTACAATCATGCACAAAGCGGCATCTTTCTTTGCTTAGTGCTCATGTATCCAATGTATGCAATCCTCCTATGGTTAAGCAAATGAAAGAGACGCTATTTGAACCTGCACTTTACGGAAACAATTTGTCTGCCTCGAACTGATGGCCATCAAACACTCTTGTCCCAGTCATACAGTATATAAGACGTTTACTGCTCTAAACGGACTTCCATTAGAAGTGGCTAGAAGCAGCCTTGATAGAGCGTCGACCTGCGGGCCTTGTTAGGTAATTAGTTAATCTTGTGAGTATACGTCCTACGCTGTGAGCGTCCACCGAGTTCAACTTACTAATCTGCTGAGCTATGTCGATAACTTTCGTTTGTTTAAGGATCTCCTCGTCGGATTTGATCTTCACGTCTCGTTGAGATTGTATACCTTAGAAAAATTTCTATTCTTTAAATCCGTATAAAACAATGAACCATATTGTGCGAAAGCAAAAAAGAAATAGAAAAATCTAATTTGTAATATTGATATATTCATCAGTTTGCAGTCATAAATATAACGTTGACACTGCCTTAATTCATCGCATGAAGGTATGAAGGTGAAGTTTGATTTATTGCCAATTGTGCAAGCAATAAGAAGAACATTCTCCGTATATACAGTACACCGGCGATCTATTACTGGAGCGGTATATTTTATTAGGGTTTGACAGAAGTGAGAAAGGACGTTTTTGCAATATCGTTGAATTGGGCGACGCCCGTCCATTTCTTTTATAGCGTTTTGAGCGTTTGCCTTTTACCTAAACGGGTTTTCATAAATCACCATTTTTATTTTGCCCGCCAAGTGGGGCTGCGTGCTCGCGACACGATATTTTTATTCGGGATGCCAATTGACTAAGGACTTGCTATCTCAAAGTACACGGTGCCTATCATATTTCTGTTACGATGTTACCAAACCTTTTATGTTATTAAAATAATACTAAGGAATTAATATCAACTGCAAACGTATGAAGCATTATTTTACAAACTTACTTACGTTTAAATTTTATATTTTTTTCTTAGTTGCATTATAATTCCTCAGTACAGATATTTTCTTTCTCGAAACTGTGCTTTTCTTTCCGTGCATTCACAATGCAAATTTCTCCCACGAGTATTAACACTGGATTAAAAAATTAGAATGTACAGTTAAGGAGGTAAATAGGTTTACATAATATGGAGTTCAGCCCACACTCGCTTTGTGTGCTAAGTTTTTCAATATAAGTTCCTTAATACGTCCTTTAAGAAGTCTGCGAGTAACTGTGCTATAACAATTTCCGTAATTTTTGTATCTTGTAGCTATTTCTTAATTTTATTGGATTTTTAGTTACAGAATAATCAGTTTTGAGATGCTTTAGAGCTTTGAGATGTTTAATTTAACATTTGTTTTTCAAATTAAAGTTAATTTTTTGTGTAAACTTCAAAAACTTATATTTGTAATGGATGAAAATCGATACCATAAGCCAATCCGCGTGCAACATATTCGCGTCCACATCTCAATTTAAATAAATCGTTGACGCGACATGGTCGGCTTTACGTCAAAGATAACCGAACGTGAATAATCGCGGGTAGTTGGCAACAACGGACATTTGCATTTATAAATGATTCATGACGTCGCGCCGCGCGTCGCATCCAGTTGTCCGAGAAAACATCGGAAACCTTCATTCAATTTGTTTTGTGTTGTTGGTGTTGGTTATGCGGCTCGATCGAATAGCCACACCACATACCATCATTCGTAGCAACAGAAGCGTTCGTAGCACACGCGGTTCCGTAACAATCTGCAGCGCGCTACGTGCTACGAGGCTCTCGTAGCTTGGTCTCGATACTTGATAAAAATTATTATCATCACTCTGTGCCTATTCAGATTAAATGTTATGGTTTTATTAAGACTCCGGTGTGTTTTTAATTTAACGCAGTCTTTGTTTAATCTATTTTCTAATTGTTGATGTCTCTTTTTGGCTATTTTTTAAAAAAAATTTAGAATTGTTTAAAAAAATTACATAATATTTGCTTCTACAGGAAGACGAAAACAACTGAATATGATCTGGCAAACAAGCATTATATTAATATAGTACTATTAAAAATTATTTATATCCATTTAAAACATTACATAAACATGATAGTTTTCAAACAGCTATGTATTAAAACTAAGCTCAAAAACCAACACAATATTCGAGTTAATAACAACTCGTTTATATCAACTCTGAAACTAAACCAGTTTTGGGTTTCAATAATATTTGCTTTAACTGTTAACGTATTCCTGTTATGTTCCCTCGTGTTATTTGTATCTACATTATGAATATTTACTGAAGCCTTGTAGAAGATCCTAATGTTGTGTGACCTCGATATGAAGTATTTTCATAAACTATTTACAATTTTAGATATCATAATAAATTGCCAGTGAAATAGCAAAACATATGCAAATATTTGATCGCGCCGACTGTATCGGATGTTGATGCGGGAAATCGTCTCGGCTAATAAACCATCCACCGCTCGAATGACGTTTGCATGGTAAATTTAATTTGAGATACTTTCTGCCACCCGCTTAGACGCAAACAGTACGTAATGCATAAAACATGTCGGCTCATACGCTGCTCTTACACTCTCACGTGTGGCCACTAAAATGGCTGGTGCTTGGTGTTGCACGAACACAAGACAACAAAATGAAAATTTTAATTATTACTAATTAAAACTTTAATCACCTTACGTTATATATCAATTGATTACTGCATGCAAAAGAATTGGTATTTTAAAGGAGCAGGTAATAACACATTTGTATAGTCATTAAAAAAGTAGTCATTACCGCATTATGTTCAGTTTTAAAATGAAATAAGTATTTTGAAAAGGCAAATTTGAAGGGATTATATATGTTTCAGTAGCAAACCAAACAGTTTATATAATCTACAAACACATCAAAAAATAATAGTCAATTGTTACACTCCCATTATTCGTTTTGACAAACTTAAAGTTATTTTATTAGTTATTTATATCATTCATTGAGAATTATATCATTAAACTAAAATAAAATAATTCTGTAATGATGAAATTTGAAATATGCCACTAGTCTCTACTCAATTTCTGTCTTTGTCATACCTGTATATTTGGGCTTTATGTAATGTGTCAAAATAAAGAGCGTAGCGGAGCATTTCGCCATTCTCATGGCTTCGAATTCGGTGAGGCAATATAAAGCTTTGACGATTTTCTTTTCTGAATTTCAAGTGATTCTAAAGTCTTTTACAGTTACGACTATATTAAGAATTTGCATATAGTGAATCTTGTAATCAAAAATGTTTCAGTATTTATTGATCTATAGTCTATGGAGCCCGACACTGTAAAGTGTCATTACAATAATTTCTTTAAATTTATTTTAAATTAAAAAGATCTCTTAGAAAGAAAAAATTTAGGAACTGGGATTGTACTACATTTTTATCTTGAAAATTTGATGAGCGATGGCGCGTCTTAACTCTTTTAAGTTTTATGTTAACTTAGTTTAATTAGTAAATATTTTGGAAGTAAAAACGTAATTCATTTTGCGAGTGTTTATTTTGTTGTTTCGTTTCACCGCAAATCTCGAGTAATGATTACATAATGGGGCTCCAGTTATCCTCGTGAAGTATGTATAGTGTTGGGGATTTGTTTGCTTTCAATTTATGGCACGTGTGGGGCGGTGAAACAATGAAAGCATTCGATGTATAATTATCCGTTCGCCGCGGTTCCCACGTCTCAAGGCGGAGGGTGGCAGAGATGAGTCTCGCTCAAACGGACGTAATTGGATCCGGCCCAGTGAAGAGCCTATCCTCTTTTGATACGAGGCCGGCGATGCATTTGCATTTCAGATGTAACGTCACCATCCGTTCAGGTGTATTCCTTGACGCATATTATTTTATTGCGGCTATCGTTATTATTTTTAAATCAATATTCGATATTCAGTATGTGACTGTGTGGTAGAGTCAACTTCGAAATATAGTACCTAATGCCTTATTTTTTTATTGACTATTGGCGGGTTGAAGATCACTGTTTAACTCTTTGTGAGTCTGTTTATAATATTGCTTTAGTTTAAACATATACAAATATTTCGTCGGAATGAAAATTGAAAATTTAAATTGTTCTTTAAAATTCCTGCGAAAACTGTAAATAAAGCCTGTTCTAGTGTTTGTTAGGTTAGGATAAGACAAACAAACATGAATGTGCTTTTGAAAAAATGCCATTCTATTCTAATTATGTATGTATTTAATAATGTATAGTATAATTTTTCATATCAAAAATTATAAGTCCATTCGGTGATACGAAAATTATGTACGCAATGATTTTTAAAAAATACATACGGATAGAATTTAAAACATATTTAAATGTGTACAATATTAAGTGGTAATTTGATTTTGTCACTTTTTATGTCATATTGGATTGTCGCCGAAGCAATCGATATAAAATTTCATTGCACCACACAAAGGGGGTGAGCGGTTATAGGTACGCACAGACTATAGGTACGGGACCGCGGCGACGGTGCACTTCCACGGTGGGCCAATACAGCCTGCGAACCTGCCTCCGGCCTCCGGTGATAACACACTCATGAAATATTAATACGGCGAGCCTTGCTGGTAATATTCCTCGAATATGCTAATACCGCTTTGCGGGTCGCATCCTCGGAGACACTCGTTCGAGTGCGGAAGTACCACTCGTCTGGCTAGCGTCGCCATGCACATCTATGTTCATTTGACAATACCTAAAAGTACTTACGACATTTTAAATTTGCAACCTTCGCTGATGACACTGATATAGAAAAAGGTATTTTATAATTTAATGGTAGACTTAATATTAGATTGTAAATAAAAAGCCGTACGACATGTAAAACCCTATTAAAAATGTTTTTACATTCGTTTACTGAACCGGATTTTACCTTAATCCTACTTTATTCGTCTGGCGCTTCAAATGGAACACAGTTGGTGATATTAGGACTCTTTTTTTGTAGAGAAGGGTTGCTAGACAGACATACTGTCGCTGACAATCCACTTGATAGTAGGTGGCAATTGTAGCTTACAGACAGGAGTAACATCTGGGTGAATGCTAACATAGGCTAACAGTATTAATAGTCCCATAGAAGTATTTAACTAGTAGACAAAGATTACGGAGTTTTCTGACAAGAAAGAAAATATTAATCAGAAGAAGGCCAAGATGAGATTAAATGAATAACTGAGTAGGCATACCCAAGACATAAATATGACATATTACTCAGGTCGTAACTAAGCTCCGAACTTCCAATATTCCCGGGGGTCTACCGTAAGTTTCGTCACAGCCGTTCCTTGATCGGGGACCAGTTAAGGTTAGAACTTAAATTCGTGCTACTCGATTTTCCACCTTGAAGGGATAATCTTAAAAAATACACCGGGAAAGAGCTACAAACTCCCTTTAAAAATGTAACTCGATCCTGCATAACGCAATAAAATAAAGTTTGCGTCACCTGTTTTCTGTAAATAATCTGGAAACTTTGTCTTTACAGTCGACTGACTAAATAAGATAATCTGGCAAAAAATACGGTGTATTCGAACCAAATCCCGTGCTAATACGTTCAACCGAAGAGAAATATTATTCGATAATTCCGGGGAAACAGCGCGAGGGAAAAAATTCAGGCACAATAAACAGGGAGTATTCAAATGAGGGAGGTCCCCGCGGAGGAGAGGCATCTACTGGCGGCCGTGGCAAAAACAATGATAACATTACACAAACTTATTTACGCGAGGGCCACTAAATCTACGAGTTTCCATGCACTCATATAGTAATGTAATATTATCAAGGGTGGTATTATATTTAACTAGCCTTTTTAAGTAATCAATAGGATGCCTCGTTAAAACTGAATAAAAGTCAATATTTAGATTACCTACTTTGTAAAAACAGATCATTATGCACACTTATAGTATTTTTTATAAAAATACTTACGGACTATAGAAATGATCACAGAACTTTGATAAACTCTGGGTTGCTTCACTAAAAGTGGCATAGTTGAATATCACCGCACTCACACACCTTGGGGTGATATTTCAAATTAGTTGCACAAAGTTGTCCTTAAGGTGAACACGTTTAATATTAAGGTTCAAATCAGTCATGCAATATATGATGGTACCTACTATCAAGTGGACTGCTTGCGTGTTGACTTTAACATAAAATATATTGCTAGGTAACTATTATAATTTTCTTCGTCACTTTAATGGCCCCATATTTAAGCCAAAGTAAATTGAGAAAAAATGTAAGTGTTACGCAATGATTTTGTATTGGTCTCGCTCGCTACGCTCGACTAGATAGAGGACTATACAACAACGACAGCTCCGTAAATGCGGCCGTTTTTTATTCTAGTGTGTTTAAGCAACAATTGTCAGTTGACATTGTGTACTAGTGTGCGTGAAGAATTGTGTTACCAGCTGCTAACTGTTACCCGAGTTAATGGGAAAAATATTTTATGCTGTGGTCTATTAGTTAATTAAGTTATAAATATAGCTCAGAAAATACTTAAAAATGAACAATAAATTAAAACGGAATGTATAAATATATTTATATATAGAAAAATGGAAAATATGTATTATATCAATGATTAGGCCTCATTTTTAATAGTTTTTTTTTATTTACATGTAATATTTACAAGTTATTATTAAAAATAAGGGTTAATAAGGGTTGGCTTTAGAATCGTGTGGGAAGATTTTAGGGTATTGGAAGGTTAAATTAGTTAGAAATGGATGTTAATTTCATAAAAATATAGTTTTTATGGAAAGGAAATCAGTCTACAATTAATTTATAGTACAGTGAATATAGTCGTTTTTTTTGGTCAACTGCACTATCCTACCGATCCAATTTTTTTTTTCTATAAGGTTTAGGATCACTTACACAGTGTAAAATCACAAAATGCTGACAGATTCCGGTGACAGCATAGGCGCCATCTTGAAAAAACGTTTCTGGCCGATATCTCGGAAACTATGCACTTTAGGGCAAAAGTGATAGAGACCATTATTGTAGAGAATACTATTTCGCATCTTTTATTTCTTACGCATTTTTTTGTAAAACTCACCGCTTACGTTTTATGGCTCATTTAATTAACACATTTTTCTATCTCGGCCGATAACTCTTATAATATTGGATTAATCAATAAAATGCATCAATCCATTTTTAAAGATCAATCTTTTAAGATCAATATTTTTTAAGATCAATCCCCACAACTTTTATTTGAAACTTTTTTTTTTAATGTCCATAGTTTTCAAGCTATCGGACGTTGAATGTAGAAATGCCGACGAGAAGAGGAACCATCGGATACAATTGGATTTCCGCCGCCTCCAAAACGCTCGAAACTTTGATATAATTTTTAATTTCTTTTTGTATTATTGTTTTCCTGACAATAAATTTTGAAAATATTTGTAAAAATAGTCCCCTTTCCGTTTCTTCCATTTTATTATGACATCTGAACGTAACATAATCAATAATAATTACTCACCACACCAGTTTTAAATGAAAGCACTAAATATAATAAAAAATAATAAAATAATAAAAAAATTAAAAAAATTCGTTACTATCTCAGGTAAGGAAATGAACTTTTCATTGTTAAGTACATCAACATTCGGGATATTTTTTCAAATGTATTTGTTGAATTTTTACCATTGTACTCTATGCATACCTTGAAAATTCAAACCTTGCACCTGGTAGTCCAACATTTAACGCCTTATAGCTCGAAAACTATGGACATTAAAAAAAAAAGTTTTAAATAAAAGTTGTGGGGAATAGATTGATCTTTAAAAATGGATTGATGCATTTTATTGATTAATCCAATATTATAAGAGTTATCGGCAGAGATAGAAAAATGTGTTAATTAAATGAGCCATAAAACGTAAGTGGTGAGTTTTACAAAAAAATGCGTAACAAATAAAAGATGCGAAATAGTATTCTCTACAATAATGGTCTCTATCACTTTTGCCCTAAAGTGCAGTTTCCGAGATATCGGCCAGAAACGTTTTTTCAAGATGGCGCCTGTGCTGTCACCGGAATCTGTCACCATTTTGTGATTTTATATTCAGTAAGTGATCCTAAACCATATAGAAAAAAAAAATTGAATCGGTAGGATAGTGCAAAGTTAAATGTCTATATTCACTGGCCTATTTAATAAGATTTTAGAACATAACCTAAAATTGTTTACAATACAAAGAAATATGTACATACCAGTAATATAGAAGGCTTATAAAGTGTTTGGAAGTGAGATTATTTAACAATAGATGTTAGTTTTATAAAAATATTGTTTTTATGGTGAGGAAATTCATTAACAATTAATTTTATATAGATTTTAAAACATGACCTCAAATTGTTTGTATAGTACATCAATATTTACATACATGTTGTAGGTACAAGACATTTGTACTGGATGAAAACAAATAGGTTAGGTTCCGTAATGTTTATGACTCTGTGGTTCATTGGCTCTGTGGTTGAAGATTAAACTTGAAGTAAACACGTATGTAAAAAGTAGATACAACAAAATTAAATAAATGAAAACAGTTTTAAACAGTGAAAATTTATGTGTTGTACTGAATATGTGTGTTGTAATAATGTTTTTAAGTGATGCTGATGCTGATAGTTGCAACAAACCTGGTATGTACCTACATATTTATTTGTATTGTAAACAATTTTAGGTTATGTTCTAAAATATTATTAAATTAATTGTACTCATTTCCTTTCCATAAAAACTATATTTTTATAAAATTAACATCCATTTCTAACTAATTTAACCTTTAAATACCCTAAAATCTTCCCACACGATTCTAAATAATTCCCAATAACTAGGTTAGATAAATTAAATATGTTATATAATAAAATAAAATAAAAACAATAAATTCACATTATAAAAATCTCAAACATGGGGAAATTGATTCTTGTATACGCGGCAACACTGAATGGCGTTTTGGGTTCATATTATTTTATGTTGAAATTTCGAAATTATACGATACTTACTGAGGGTATGTGATCCCAGTGTTCTTCTTATTTTTTGTGGTATTATTTTTACACAGTTTCACTACGCACCCCGGCATTTTAGTTTGAATTATGCCCAAAATTTAATAAAACATTCGGCATGTACACATGACAGACAGGTTGCAGTGTGACTGGGTGGTGACTAGCTCCGGTACGCCAAATTTTGCGTATATTTTTTTTCGCGTTTGACAATTACGACTGCTTTGTCTTGTCGAGTGAAGCGAGACCAATTTTTAGTCTATGGTGTTACGTAACCTTGAATATTTAGGAGCGGTGTATCCTATCACGGAAGGGTTGCTCGCAACAAGTCGTAACGTCTTGAATAGGTGACGCCTTATGAAATTTCGTTTAGCGTTTGTAGGCTGAGGGAATAACAGATGATTGTATAAATTGTATATTACATTTACAGGACTAATAAAAAAAATATATTATTACATCAATATAGAAAAGTTGAAGATACCTTTTGTCATATATCGTCGCTTGAGTTCTTAACCTAGCTAAGCATATCCATTTAGGACCCAGAACAGACACTGCTGTCGCAGGTGATATTTTCAGGTCTAAAGCTCTGAGTCTTTTCAATTTATGATTTAACTCATACCTAACGGTGGGTAAAGCTTGGTGAATTATTGTCTTAAAATTGAGGAGTTGCTAGCGTCATGCTGTGCGATGACATATACAATACTGGCTGATACCCGCGACTTCGTACGCGTTGACAAAAAAATACAAAGCAATAATTATAACGCATGCCATCATTATGTTAGGTTTCATTAATTTAAAAGTATTTTATCTGAATTTTACCACATTTTGGATTATTATAAAAGTACTTTATTTGATACTGGCAAACCTGAACCGGATATTTCCGCTTGTCTATGGAGAAAAAGTAAAACACACGTGCTCGGCGGGAAGTGCTCAATCGGGGAGCGGCATTCTGGTTTAGGCTGTCAACGTGGAAGCATATGGCTTCTGGAAAAGATGCTTAATGCAGTCAGAGTTTATATATGTATTGCTGCTCTTGTATTTTATATATACTTAGTTCCTGTGAAGGATAATAATAAACGATATGGAAGATACACGCCTACCTTCATTGCCAACACCCACCTGCTGAGTAGTTATGCTACATTTCAGAAGTGGAAAAACAATTAAAACGTAAGTACTCGCCCAAAATTCTATGTAACCTGCAGATATATTGTCGCCGATGTTGTAAAGTTCTTGGTTTAAAATTTAACTTTATATATAGCTCGTAAATTTCTATTTTTACCAATGTGTGTTGCTCATATCGTTGGTTTATTAATAATTTAATATACAAGCGAATGCCAAACGAGTTTCAATCGCGGACAGTTCGATAAATCGAACAAGTTTATTGTAATATCAAGAATATGCAATAATTAATTATACTAGTAAGTGTTGTATTATAACGATTACAGTATCTTTCTAGTTGTATAACTACCCGTCTAGTTTCTCTTTCTTTAATTGTTTTAAATTATTACTATTGTGGCACAATAACAACGGAATGTGAAAAAAAAAAAAAAAAAAAAAGAACGCTACATTAATCACATACTTAATGTTAATATTCTGATAGCATCAAGAATATTTATCAAATGATATTCCAAAATGCAAATATTTACTTTTTCCTTTAAGCGGTTTGTGCTGTAGTGGGTATCTATCGAAATCGCAAAACGATCCGCTGGAATGAGAGTTGTTTTAGGATAAAAAGAAGGTTGTCAAACTACCTCCTTTAAAAATATCCGAACTAATATTATAAATGTGTGGATGTCTGGATGTTTGTGAGTTTCACGCAAAAACTTCTGAATAGATTTCAAGAATGGAATTCAGTGAAATTTTGCGTGCACTTTGTCTGGGACACCAGAAAAGACATAGGGGTATATTTCATAAAGTTACGTGGGCGAATTCGCATGCAGCAGCTAGTATATGTATACATATGAAGAACTAAAGTAATGAACACATCCTCGACGATTTTAAGTAACTGTTATTCAAATATAATTAATTTCAGAGATAATCTTATACTTAATCATAGATACTTGTCAAAGTTAATTTATTGTACTTTGTATATATACCTACAGATTGCTATGGTGCAGTTATACCAAAAAAATAATAATTGTACTTTGTAGACCGTTGAGTTCACTAAAGATTCTATCCATACTTTATTCCTTTCAATAACATTAAAATACTATTTCAAGATTCTAAAGTCTTTTCCTTTTTCGTGAGATTTTCAGACAATGGCTCTGTCGACGGTGCGACGAAGGCTTGTGACTCCGAGGCGGAGAGAGCGACTATGATTGCTGGAGGAAGGAGTACCACGGGACCGGTAGCGCGACGGAAGGCGTCAGCAGCGTGCTGGGGAACACCTCCGCGGCTCGGCGTGACTCTTAGCAAGCGCCGGCGCCGGCGCACATCATGGTAGCAGCCGCGAGTCAGGCGACATAACACAGAAGGAAGGGACTCCGCGAGTGTCGATCGACGTTCTAAGAGGTCATGTACTCCTTACCTTTCTTCTAAAGATACCGTTGCAATAATTAAGGCTATTAAAAACGTCTTACAGTATCAACCGCTAACCTAGAGCCCGATTTTTAGAATTTTTTTAGTATTGATCATAAAAACATTATCCCAGAATTGAACCCATCTGGAACACATCACCTTATAGAAGGCCTTAATACTGCTTTATTCACATAGGATGGGTGACAAGCTAAATTTGTTAATGCGTTACCTATAGAACAATAGCAATGCCGCCAACATTTTGGGCACCTTTCCGTCTACCAAAGGCTTATTAGATTTAAATTATTTATAATTACATACTTTTGAAATTTTTTTTTAAAGTTTTTATATTATTATAGCGATTAAATTTATTGTAGTTCTTAGATAAGTAGTTATATGTAATAGACGTATTTATATTAAATTTAAACTTTTGTTCTGTAAATAATTTAAATACTTGTAAACTAGATGTTTTCTATATGTTATTCTAAATGTAGATATATATACTAATTAATGGTTATTAATGGTAATCAGAATGATTAAATTAAATATAGCTGTATAGTTTTCAAGAGTACAAACATTAAAGTTGTAACGTAGAACAATATTATGGACAATTATTGGAAGGGATGCTGTAGCGTAAAAGTAAGCTCTAGGGATCTATTGTAATCTACACTTTAAAAAAAAAATAAGTAGATAAACATTAGCGCTATCCACGAAATTGCATAAACCGAGGGATCGTAGTTAGGACAAAGCGGACAAGTACATTAACGTTGCTTGAGAACTCTATATGTTAGGTCGTGTTCCGTTAATAAGGTATAACAAAGATCCGTCCGACAAATTCTCATGGCCTAGAGATAGGAACGTAAGTTTAAGTAAACGTAAGTGATTAAAATTAGTTTGACGGTAAATTCTAACATATTTCGCTACAACTATAGGGAGAAAGGACACATATTTTCTCAGTGTCCTGTGCTCTCGGTTAAATGTAGTAATTGTCAGTAGGTAGGTCATAAACCAGAATTGTGGAAGTATGTAAGGGTCAGACACTGGATCGGCAAATGCTAGTACTGAGCCTGGCCTATCTTTAAACAGGTGTCAAATTCATAAAACCTAGTAGTGATGAAAAGAAGATAGTGATAATTATCACGAAAGTATTTCTAAGAAACTCTTATGTTATAATATCTTATAATTCTTTATATGTTATAATATAAAGAAAGCTTATAATGCCTACAAAAAAAAAAACATTATAACCTTTAATTTACTCAGGACACTATTCTTTTTGTCGTCTTGAGAATAATATCAATTACAACTGCTCCAATTAATTATAATTAATTACAAATTCAAAGTTTATACAATAAACATAGTATGACCTCGGAATCCCTGAAATCCAGGCACCATTATTGCTTGAATAATCAAGGATTTTATAATAGTTTTTAAAAGGAATTTGGTGGTGCATTACTACTAAATTTATTTATAGGTAAGGCTGTGATTATCTCGGGTAGTTAATTATAAAACTACTACACGTATAAAATAGTTAGTTAGTTACTTATCTTCTGGAGACGAATTTTATTGATGTTGAGTATGTTACTATAAAATTATAAATTGACTATATTTTATGCGTATAAAGGAAGTTTTCTAAAAATATATTGCCAGGTCACAGTTAAAATCTATATCTGATCGATAGATGGCTTTGATGATCCTTTATGTAGAACGGAATGTCCTCAGCATTATACTAAGAAGACGAAAACTATAACATGTTATATTGTGATCGACCAATGGCATACTGCTCTTACAGATCCTATCATGAACGAGAGAATGTCCGTATCATGATAGACGAGATATTACAAGCCGATATTATTAGGGAATTTATTTATAACTATGCCGAACCGAATTATATTTATAAGAGAGAATGACAGCGGAATTAGACTTTGAGTTAAACGTCGTGTTAAGGAATTCAATAACTATAAAGAATATATGTATCTGTTAGGAAAGCCGTTAAGCAGTTACAGACAATCTTAGATCCTTTGTAAAGTCAAAGACAGGTCATACATACTCACATACTGACTACTCTGACTATCGTGGACTCGTTTACGAAGTCTCTGTATATTAGGCTTCTAATACGAACACTCAGAATGTGATAAAAGTATTACAAAATATATTTGATATGTTTCGGTTGGCCGAACGAATCATTAGTAACCGGGGCTTAAACTTTATTTCTCATGTTTTTTGAAGGTTCTGTTTGGATCGAGGCATTAACATGATTATTTTATATACAGTGGCCAATCCGAAATTCCATTGGCAAGTAAGATATGATAGAATGATCCTCGACTAACTGACAGCACAGAGCCCTGGAAATTATGACAAGGAATTGGATCGGGAAATAAGCAAATCGATCGACTGGATCGGTAGTCGGGTCGATAAGACTCAAGACGAACAGAAACAACGTTACGATCAAGGCAGGGTTACGTCATAAAAATGGCGACTTGGTTAAATAACCAAGGTAGTGTTCCAAAATATTGGCCTGATCATTAAACTCATGCATTCATACGAGAGACTATTTAGAGTAGCGAAGGTTTTGGGTAAGGACCGTTATTTAAAGTTACCCCAATCGCCGGGCATGTAGGGATGAAGAACACTACCGTGTCCCACCGATCTACCGTATCTTGGGATACATGAAGTACACGTAACAAAGATTAATCGAATTATTGGGGTCCTTATTATATAGTGTACTATCATTTATATCTTCATTTATGTTTTTTTCATATTAATTATTAATATGGCACTTGCACGTATCTATAATACGTAAATCATATTTTGAGAGTTTGGTAATTGCCCAATGTTGTATCCTAACATAAAAGAGATCGGCATTACAAGCCATTACTTTCTGAAGGAAAACTAACAGTCCTTTATAGAAGACTGCAAATCATAGTAATCGACTTTTATATTTATAATCGACTATTTCGTAGTAAATAGTATTTTTTCCAATCACAAACTAATAAAACCTGTTTCCCGTACTTATTAAAATAAAATACTATTATTTATGCTTGCTTCAAAACTAAAACAGGTTAAATGAAGACATACATTCAGTATTACATGTAGAAAAAAAAAAGAAAGAAAGAAGCCTTTTATAATGATAGCAGAGACCCATTCACCTAAAAAGTTAACTTCTCCAGATATGAGGGAAACAAGGAAATTTCCTTCTAAGTAGTTTTTCTCAAATTTGTATTTTTGAATTGCGTGAGAATGGTATGACACGGCAGAACAGGCGGAAGGTCACTGTTGTTACGGACAGAAAGCGTCAGTAGATTCACATAAAATTTTATAGCGTGGGGTCCCAGCGCTCGCCAACTTTTCAAAGAGCTTTCAAAAAGGCTTATCGACACCACTGGTGACCGACAAGCTGATAATTGTCCATAAAAATTATTATGAATTGTATATTTATGTTATATGATATCGATATGGGTCTATGATATTACCGAATGATGATGGTGTTGTTGATGACAGATCCTATTATGCAAACAACGTTGATGGTTATGAAAATTAGTTACTACAAAAGTATTTAAGGAAAGATTTATTTATTTATGTGAAAAGGCTTAGCAACTAAAGACATAGTTGATCACAACATACAACATTCACAGGAGGGAACATCACTAGTATGAATTTAAATTATAGGAAAGCACAAAGAAATTTAAATTATTTGAGATTAATTAAATTATAAATGAATGAATCATCAATGTTAATGAGATCAAAAATACCTAGAACAGCTTACATGTTATTATCTATGATCAATCAATAACATTAAAATCAAATCAAATGATTAAAATATACAAATGACAAAATTTGGATATTTGGAAATAATTTTATCTGTTTATTTTATTTATTAGAAAGCCAACACAGTATACAACAATTCATACACTTACACACATTCAAAACACTATTTTATAATATCGTATACTCCACTTATAGGCTAACTCAGCATGCATAAAAAAAAACAAGCACAAAAGACATTTTCTGTTTCCTTAACAAAATAAAACTAATGGAAGGGAAACTAATAAATCAAACTATACAAAAGAATAATAGTAAGAATAATAATAATATAATAGTAATATATACCCTTTAAAAACGACTATCAAGCAGTACTTGAATAATGATTATATGGATGAGTATATCTATGAGAAGGAAGGGTTTCATAGATAGCTCATATTTTCGGATGAGTATATATCTATGAGAAGGAAGGGTTCATAAATAGCTCATATTTTCGGATGAGTATATATCTATGAGAAGGAAGGGTTCATAGATAGCTCATATTTTCGGATGAGTATATATCTATGAGAAGGAAGGGTTCATAGATAGCTCATATTTTCGGATGAGTATATATCTATGAGAAGGAAGGGTTCATAGATAGCTCATATTTTCGGATGAGTATATATCTATGAGAAGGAAGGGTTCATAGATAGCTCATATTTTCGGATGAGTATATATCTATGAGAAGGAAGGGTTCATAGATAGCTCATATTTTCGGATGAGTATATATCTATGAGAAGGAAGGGTTCATAGATAGCTCATATTTTCGGATGAGTATATATCTATGAGAAGGAAGGGTTCATAGATAGCTCATATTTTTGGATGAGTATATCCATGGGAAGGATGGCTCATATTTTCGGATAGGGTTGTTGGTGAGAAGGAATAGTTCACCAACGATCTTATATATTCTGGATGAGTATATCCATGGGAAGGATAGCTCATATTTTCGGATAGGGTTGTTGGTGAGAAGGAATAGTTCACCAATGATCTTATATATTCTGGATGAGTATATCTACGAGAAGGAAGGGTTCACAGATAGCTCATATTTTTGGATACACGGATACACACACACAACCATACTCATGTTAACTAACTAGCTATGTTCTGTAAGCTAAGCTTAGTGATTGCAATTAAAATGTTTTCAAACTGTTAGTTAATAGTTTATTTGATATATTCATGCAATAAATATTTTTCATTTCCATTTTTATATATTTTGGATGAATATATCTATGAGAAGGAAGGGTTCATAGATAGCTCGTACTTTTGAATGGGATTGTTGGTGAAAAGGAATGGTTCAACGACGATCCTATATATTTTGGATGAGTAGATATATCTGTGAGAAGGAAGGGTTCATAGATAGCTCATATTAAGTATTGGTTATTCTGCGAGAAACTAACTATAACCCTCAAGACATAACTATGTTATAAATTATAACTGTCTGTATGTAATTCCTATATGTATGAAAAGAAATTTACAATTAAGTATAGTATTGACGAATTTCTGCATTTTAAATGACATTTAAACAGTTCTGTTTTTGTTTTCGGGTGTAAATTTTTATCTTTATATAACAGTGTAGCTATGTAATGGCTTAACAAGTAATGTAACGTAAGCAAGTAATGTAGTGGCAAATAATTATTATTGGCATCCCACTATTCTTAATATTGTAATCACGTTGTTAATGTTTTTGTATGCCTTGATATAAAGGCGTAACATGATGTTCATTTTAACTTCTTTGAAACACCTTAACTGGCATGTTTTAGGCAAACAAAGTGGATTATTATTTACTCTTAGGCAATAATTTCCTACCTTTGTGAAATAGGTACTTGATGCAAACGTCTCTTTGTTATTGTTATTTTATTTTTTGTCTTTATGATGTATTCTTTTTGGTTATGTATAAAATGGTTATTAATCGCCTCTGTACAGAATTAGTTTACCAATTCGGGGAAAATAATGTTGTCTGCACTGTTACCGTGACTATGCTAATCATTTTTTTTTTAATTTTACTAAATATGGTCTAATTATTTGTTACCGATTGACGTAATTGACAAGTTAAGTCAGAGTGCACCCGCAAATTTCTGTCACGACTCGAGCACGAGTGTTAGGTTATGTATTAGGGACATTCTAACTGCGTGCATGGGGACATGCACGGAGTCAGGATGGTCGAGTGTTAGGTTTCATTAATTTAAAAGTATTTTATCTGAATTTTACCACATTTTGGATTATTATAAAAGTACTTTATTTGATACTGGCAAACCTGAACCGGATATTTCCGCTTGTCTATGGAGAAAAAGTAAAACACACGTGCTCGGCGGGAAGTGCTCAATCGGGGAGCGGCATTCTGGTTTAGGCTGTCAACGTGGAAGCATATGGCTTCTGGAAAAGATGCTTAATGCAGTCAGAGTTTATATATGTATTGCTGCTCTTGTATTTTATATATACTTAGTTCCTGTGAAGGATAATAATAAACGATATGGAAGATACACGCCTACCTTCATTGCCAACACCCACCTGCTGAGTAGTTATGCTACAATTATTCCTTTTATACTTTTGCCTGGCGTTCGATTTTTAAATTTTGATGATTTTTCTGTATCACTGACAATGTAAAATGCAAAATTTCGTAACAATCGGTTGCGAAATTAGGGCGTGAAAAGGTAAGGCAGACAAACAGAGTTAATTTTACACTTATTATCAGTATTGATAGTTGGATAGTCATTAAATTCGCTTTTTTTAAACTAGTCTATAGCTAAGAACACTGTATATATACCTAGTTGTATTGGAGCGACGCGCAACACAATCAACACTAGAAGATTACACACGTAACTGGGAAAAATCGCGCGCAATACATACTCGCACACTTGACGGCGAACACGACTGCTTTGTCGTTCTGCTCACGTATTTGCTGACTACGTACAGTCGACAACGCATTAAGTCCTTCTTTAGTTTTCGAGATATTGCTTACCTTGTTACAAGTACAGTCGCTACAATCAGATTCTTTTAAATAAGAATAACGTTCATGTTATCTTTCGAAAAGCCTACTTTAAGTTGAACCTACTCAAAAAGTATGAAAAAGTTTTTTCTTTTAAATAGCAACACGTATCCTAATTAAAATAATTTGAAAACAGAATAAATTTATATATGCAGATTTTCTCGTGAGCTGGACACAGGCAAAAATTATATTCAGGTAGCAAATTCTACCCACAGCTTAGGCCTTCTCAGAGTACCCGTCGGGCGATTTTCGTTCATCCCACACGTTTTTGAAATTTAATATAATTAGGACTTTCTTGTAGATTGAATACTTTAAGATTTCTCAACGGAGGGGTTGTATTCATTTTTAAAACCATAAAATGAACATTATCTACCACCATGTTCAAAATTTTTGTTTATTTAAGTGAAATTTGTGTGTCTTTTTTTCATACACAAATAATTTTTCAAAATGAATTTTAAGCATTTTAAAATTAATGATTAATGCCACATTCCATTAATGCCATTCTTTTTCTGAAAACTGTAAAAAGACATTTCTATTAAATTTGTCTTTCTTAAGTTGTCTTGTCTTTTTCTGGCTCTTGTCTAATTACGTATTGCTGATTTCCAAGGTTGGTCTTTATTTGAATGAAACAATAGGTTGTCGACGATTCAAAAAAGTCGCGTTCACCAGGTCACGTCCGCACCGCAGAGAGCAAGCGTCCATGAAGGAACAATGTGTCGCCGCGCGATTCAGAGACACAATTTATACCTCCGCAGGGAAATTAATATCAGGTGCTGGACGCCGCTACAATGCACGCCGGAACGCAGTTAGGCTCCGGCTACACATTTCTACTTGCAGTCTTAAACAGAGATGCTAATTAATCCAATTTCAATTTTATTGCTTCATTGGAACATTTATGTAACATTTTCCAACAACAATATTTAATGGAACAAATAAAGTTTATGTTGTTATTATTATTTACTGAATAATCGTGAAATATTATTAAGTCATGTTCTGTTGTTTTTAAGTGGGAAGGGAATTTAAATCCTCTTTTGCTGTATGTTTTCTGGAAGGCACTGTCAGCTCGTCTGTGCCCCTGCATCATAAAAAAAATCTGACATTAATTAACTTAATGTCCGAAGTATTCACAGTTTAAAGATTTAGGTCGAAGCTGCTGCTGAAGATACAAAGGTAAGTTAAGGTTATTACCTATATTATATATCAAATATATATGTGATAAAACAATCGAAATTATGCCTTGGAAAGATATAACAAAAATAATTTTCGAAATGAAATAGTTCCTAATTACCTACTTTTCAACAATGACAAAACTTTACAATTATTGTAGACATGAAAAATTTAAATGATTGTATTTATAATGCATCGTATATTCATAAAATAATTGATTTTCCATTAGTACCTATCCATTAGTGGGTAACTATAGAATAACAATCGAATCACTAACAGTAATAATTTAAAAGCATTCTTCCGTGTTTATTAAAGAATTATTGATTTATGTAAATTGATACGATTGTTGGTGGTAGGCCAAGTGACTATACAATGGGGCGTCGTCGCTTTTGAAAATGACTAACAAAATGGATACATACTTGTTTCTGGTTTTATTAGAAAAAACGAACACAAGAAACAGCAACAAAGCCAAGTGGGCCCACGGAGGAATCAACCGATGGTCAGAGCTACTATACGCCAACTTATCCCCTAGAGAGTAACGCCCAAATTGTTTGGAGTCTGTCACACGATTAAGCGATAAATTTCCTGTGATCGTAATTTATTTGTTATTAAAAAAGTTTAACTTTAACTTTGACTTTATTATTAAAGAGAGAGAGAGAGAGAGAGAAAGAGAGGTTAAATATCTCTCTCTCTTTCTTTCTCTCAGTGCCTCTTCTCTCAGTCCTAAAGGTCCTAAGAACCTGTTTTGTTAACAGCCAACTCGAACAGTTGCTCGACCGATCACGATTTACCCGGCGCGTTTCTTCCCTTACATCTCACTGGCGTCGCCAGCCGATGGCCAAGGGTAAACTTGCAAATAAGTTATTACATTTATTAGAAAAGTAGAATAAAAATAATTTGATTAGGTTAATTAAAACATAAGTTTTCCATAATTTTTTTAGAATCTGTCGCTGTCGCCTATGGCTTGCGCTTCGGCTTGTTCTGGGGCAACAAATGAGTGGCCATTGCGAAGAGATTATAGCAATTGAGACGAGCGTGAACTTTTCCGCTTAGCGAGCGTTTCTCGGCTGATCGCCGTGGATGAATTTCTTACAACCTACACTGTGCTCGTCCCAGACACACTTCGACTTATTGTTCTATTAAAAAATATTTCAACAATTAATTAAAAGGAAATAATACTCATTATTATATTGTAACATTTATATTAGGGCTAAGTAAATCATAAAATAAAAGATAAAGTTTCTCTCAGGGGATTCTAGTAGACTCACTAAAATCATCGTCTTGAAAACTTTTTGGAGTTTAATCTATTACGCCCTGAGTGTTATGGGAGTTAAATCAAATGTCACACGTTACGCGTTACAGGCTACAATATGCTTCAATACATATTAATATAATTGTAAGGAGTAAGGATTAAATTCCAGTCGTGCGTCGGAGCTGACACACACTTTTTTTATTTAAAATATTCTAGCGACAGTTACTATCGTTCGTAACCAAATTATGAAATATGTTTTCAACCGAGACGGGGTTTGTGACGATATATTTTTTCCCGTGTATGTCATTCAACAGTGGATTACACTACTAATACGTCCGACTGCCCGTCGACCTGGGTAACATGGGTAACAACACGCTCCCCTCCCCCCATCACCCTGACTACCCCCCGCGCCTTGTGTATCCATTGTGTCTATTAAATAACCGATTTTCCTTCAACAATGTATTGCGTTTACGATCTTATCCCATAGAATAGATTCTGGCAATTTAAAATGTTTTACAAACAATGTCCAAATATATCAGGAAGTATGTAGGTTAGATACATAGATGTACATTAGATAGGTTTTTACCTATCTAATGTCTTTCTGAAATTCGAAATTATTTAATTTTTTTTTATATTTAATGTTGTTAATATTAATAAGTGGTAACCTATATGATTTATTATAAATTTGTTTCTTTGTTGTACATCATCATCATCATCACTTCAGCCGCAGGACGCTGGACATAGGCATACTACTGTGTGACCGCATTTTACAATTTGATTATTTTCAACAAAATTAGCCACATTCAGAGTGGATTGTGTTTTGGCTTCAATAATATCAAATTAATCTATAATTTAAAGTTTTCATTCAATTCGCTTATGACCAAATTTAAATTTTTACTATTTAGCAATACAGTTTTTATAGTGGCAAATAAATTAATTTTCAAAGTCATAAAATGAGCAGCCCGTCTGGCGGCAGCAACCAACAAAAAACCACTGTAAAGTAATAAGAAACTGAGTGAAGGGCCTATTTCCCTACCTCCTTCCAAGGCCTTAACCTTTTTAGTACTATAGTGAGCGGCCCATTTATAGGCGACGGACGAGCCACTTACAATCAAATGGACCGTCCGCTTGTCTGCCGATCTTTACATAAAAACGTTGTCCAGAAGCAGGATAATACTTAGAGGCTGATATAAATCCATAAGTGAATCAATAGAAATTATTAGAACGGAAATATTTCTCATCGTAAGCATTATGTATAAGCGACCGAAGCCAACTTGATGCGCTGGTGCGAGAAGTGCAACTTTGCACAACTCTGTGCAACTTTCCACCTCCCTAATTGGGTAAATATAGGAACGGGGTGTAGGGGCTCGTATGGCTAGACATGTTCAGTGTTTTGCTCACGCCGTCAAATTGTTCAGAACCGTTTATATTCTGAGAAAACTTAAAATCTTCCGAAGCAATTAATTTTAAAGAGATGTTGTACCTACTAACTACATGGAAGTGTTCCATGAATATTGTATAATCCTTCGGATAGGTACTGATAAAACTAAGAATCTCGAAAGACTTACAAATCAGTTTAAGAGTGCCTTGAAAACTCACCTCTATTTGTATGGGAATAGAGTCCTCGCGAACAGCGAGTGTTAGCGCGCCACTTGAAGTTTTGTAAGCGATTTTAATAATGCCCGCGACATGTAAATTCGGCAAAGTTTTGTAATAAAAGTTGCAACGTGGCCCGAGAGAGCGCGCTTGCAACAATATGCGTTCACCACATCGCTCAGTGGATTGTAATTGCATTTTTTGTGGGTTAACAAAACATACCTATATTTCAAACTACTTTTCAGAAAACCTCTTTCTGTTATATATTTTTATCGACAGTTTTTTGGCTTTACATTGTTGAACTACTTGGTAAAAACTAACTAACTACTTGGAAGTTATTTTATTATTTATTAATTTTTCCAAAAAGTTTACATTTATAGTTATTTGTTGTTCTAAAAGTAGTTTTTACCTACAATTAACCCACTACAATTTGGAATTTTTACTTGTATAATATACCTGATAAATAATTTCATTTTTATGAATTCATTATAAAGTCTCGTCAAGAGCTCTAAGATATTAATAAACTCACACAAATCGCTCATTTACCTTTGAGAGCAGTACTTTGGGGCCTTTAAGAAATTACCGGCCAAGCGGAAAAGATCAAAGTGAAACATTAACGTGAAACAAGATGAATCAATAGATTGAAAGCGTGTTTCGGCAAACGGTCGGAGGCGCGAACACCGCAAAAAAGCCCTTTACCAAAAAGGAACAAAGGAACCGGGTAATTAACAAGTAATTTGCATAAGATTCTTGTTGACTAATTGGCGGAATTTGAGGCAATAAAAGGCGAGCCGCTACTCACCTGCCTACCGTTTCTCTTCATTTTCTTTGTTTTCCACATTTTTGACATGACATGCTCGTTTTCATATTAAAAAGCAAGTTTGAAATTGCTCTAAAAATGATCTACAGACAAGAAAAAAATATAACGACCGTAAATTTTAAATTTTATAATTATAAAATTCCCGTGTCACGGTGTTTGTTGCCAAACTCATCCGAAACGGCTGGACCGATCTTGATGAAATTTTGTGTGCTTATCGGGTAGGTCTGAGAATAGGCCAACATATATTTTTTATACCCCTAAATGTAAAGGGTGGTCCACTCCAAAAATTTATTTTTTATTTTTTCGCTTACAAACTATGTAAGTTCACCAAAATTGTTCCAAGCATCAACCGGTGGGCAGTTTGATGTGGAAGTAAAGTAAGGTGATCACATTGAAGAGGTGAGAAGCAGTTGGTAAGTCTATTAAAAGTTAAATGGCTGCCACATAAACTTGTAACATTCGACAGTCAATTATGGAAGCGGGATGCGGGATGAGGGGTGCGGGAGTGCGGGGTGCGGGGCGTCATAAGTTGTACACAAGTCGGCCGTCGCGTCGGCTGCGGTCTGCGCAGTTTCCAACCGCTTAACTTGGCACTTTGTACTGGTGCCGCGATGAACTCGATCACTTGTGAATTCATTTATAAGCTCCACTTCACCATTTCGGCTTTGTGCCCAATTACCATTTCATATTCAATTAATTAACAACAGTCATGCACGGATCCATATACTAAAGAATATCGACACGGGGACTCTCTTTTTGTAACTTTAAATAAATAAATTGTGAAACGTTCTCGTAGTAGATATGAATAATATTGCATTTCTGGAACACAACACACAAAAGCACACATGTAATTTCATTATGGTCTTCTGTAAGGGGTGTGGTTACTGCCGCCAGACGGGCTACCAAATGACTGCGAAACGCAGTCGCAGTCTTCTTTAAAATTTCTTGAATATATAGCTTCTTTGAACTACAGAATGAAACAGCTAAAACGCAGTTATCTTAAGTTGAAGCTTGAATGAACAGCACACCTACAAAGTTGTACAAAATACAGGCGATCCGCTCCCGGCTTCACACGGATGCAATATTTTTTCTGAAAATTATATATACCTACAAAGACCTCTCTGATGGAAGATCTCTGACGGCTCTTTCCATTAGTGAAAACCGAAGTTAGTGGAGAAACAGACAGACAGATAAATTGTATAATTACCTAAAAGAATTTTTTCATTGTACAAATTACTTAGCTTAGTTTAATTTGTTCTTTTTGAAATTGTTCTTAATGTGTATTATGTATTGACTATCTGTGTATATGTCTTTGGAATACCTTGGTATTTTTTACCATTAGTTACATTGCCACTGTATAAAGTGTAGTGTAGTGTTGTATTAATTATTATATATAGTCAGTGAGAGAGGCATGGGGCCGGGGCAATACAGGCTCCGGGCAGCAGCTGAGACAGTCCGACATTATTGTAATCCGTTGGTCCGGCTGTCGCCTCCGAGCCTGACGCCTGACGCGGGTTAAACCCTTTGAACAGATGCCTGCTTCTGGACCTAACGTTTTCTATAAATATTCATTTTTTAAACGACCGACAGTATGTGCATATCAATAACGTTTTTCAAAAACACAACGTTACATAAAATCAATCAGTGAAAAATGTATAGCAGGCCCTGTAATGCGGATATAAATTTATTATTTTATTTCTATATAGTATAAATAAAAGCGGGGGAATGAAAAAACTTGTTATACTTAGATTGATGATTGGTCTTGCTGCGCTCGAGTAGATACCGCGCTATCTAAAAACAATAGCTCCGTGAATGTGGCAACTCACTACTGTGCGTCTGTGTGTGTCGTCACTTTTTATCACTTTTTACACAGTTTCATTATATATTTACACAGTTTCATTATTAACTGTTCATTATTAATCGCAGTTGTTATAATTAGAATTATATTTCAATATTTTGATGGCTTACACCGGCGCAGTGTTTTTTTGCACACAAAAAACCTACAATTAATGTCTAATCCTGTTTCCTACTTTCGCGAAACCTTATTACTTATTAGTTAAATCAATATCAACACAGGTATTGGAGGAGGAAATGGGAAACATATCGCTTCTACATAATATCTGTGGTGGAATAATCCTTAATCGCCATAAATGTTAATTAAGCAGATTTGAGCTTGAAAAGCTGCGCAGCGCGGAAAGCGCTTTGTCCTGCTCGTATAAATTGTCGCAATCGTGTGGACACTGCATATATAATAGTTAACCGTATTACGACTCTAATATCGCGTACTTTATGGCCACTGCTTCTACGTTGCTACCTACTAATACTAGTTGTGCGGTGATCGAATTATGTTAGGCTTAAATGAAATATTCAAATGCGTCACGTGAGTATTTGAGAAATATCCAATAATTATGATAAAAGGGGTCGATTATTAAAAAAAAAATTATTTTATTATTATGCTATCGACTAGTAAAGTCTACTTCTTCAATTGTCTAATGTTATTGTACAAATTGATTTCAATATCATTGTTTCCATTTTATAGGGATCTCTTAAAAACTTAAAAAAAAAACACACACGAAACAGAAATATCATAAACAATACTTAATAATTGAATAATTTTAAATATTCTTACTAAAACAGTGTTATTTCAATTTTATAAATAATACAAGGACGAAGAATAATACCTAATGCCCTAAATAAATAGATAGTTTTTTCAGTGTAAATGTGTAAGTTGATACTTAACTACCGAATTTAATCACTACGTAAAAAATATATACAAATACATACTCATAGTACGATTTATAATACAAATATTACCATAAGCAAGCATTTATAATCGTCTCTCTGAATCAATCGGGAGAGTGGTTCGAGCAGTGTGTCTTAGTTGGAGCGCATTATGATCATTGTCTGAGTCCACCTCAGACTCACGTTTGTTTTTGTTGGTTGCTTTCAGTTATTACGACGCCCGTCGGCCGCTTGACAAGGGTAAATCCCCTTTCTTCATATTCCCGCCCAAACGCACGTCGCTTTTTATGTGTGTCCGAACAAAATAAATACTTATATCGAACGCGACGCTACTTCCCCAAAGCGTATTTATATAAAACGCTAGACAAGCAGACATGGAAAATGTAACTTTGCTGCTAACAAAAATAAAATCTATACTATGTGAATTGTTTTTGGCCATAAATTCCAAATTTATAGAATGGAATTTAATTGATGGAATTTAGGATAAGCCAAGTCTAGAAAGCTGGAATCGAATATGAAATGAAATATTCAGCTATGAGTACGTGTGGTAATTCAATTAATTAAATAACTTTATTTTCCGAGTATTGTATGTGAAATAAATTGCAGGTTTTGTTACGGACCGGAAAGATCAGCGTAGGATGTCTGGCCACAAGGTGGACATACGATCTGATAAGGGGCTTCTGACCAGTCCTATTGAAGAATTATGGAGGAGGCCTCATCTACCAGGGATAGGGCCAGTGACGGACTATTTGATTTGATGGTAAATGGCCACCGCCGCCCAGGAACTCATCCAACAGCAGGAGAGATATGATTTAATGTAAATGTCGAGTGAGATTGTGGGCGAACAGTGTGGCCGAAACTTGACCAATTGTTCTTCCTGTCTGTTTGTTCAGGTGTGGAATAATTTAGGTTCCCATTCGCGATATCGATTATCCCCACAATTTACCCTATAATTATGAGTGTATAGGTACCGACGAGCTATACGCGATGCCACGGCAATGTGGCTCTTAATGCCAAGTCGTACGGTGTCAATGAGCGTACTTTGGTCTGTGTACTTTACATTATCATAAATTATAATCTACAGAGGCGCCGGCGTGGTTGAATAAATAGATACGGTCGTGTGATAACAAGGGAAATTAAATCATTAATGGTTCCATTACAATTAACATAGACGCGCGGATAAAGTCGCAGAAAAAAATTAGTATCGAAAAAATATCCTGTAGGTAATTTGGCAAGAGTTCAGATAGGCTGCATTTTAATAAAATAATAAAATAAAATAATAAAACAATAAAATTCAATAAAAGCCTTATAAAATTTTATGACTTCAACAATATAAGTAAAATAGATAATATTCTTATCTGGATTCTTACATAAATTAATTACACATATATTGTAACTAGTGATGTGCCGGATCGTTAAAAATGTATATCCGCGGATACGGATACGGATATCAGGCACATCACTAATTGTAACATATAATTAAGCAGGCTCCGTTAAGCAGGGTTCCAAGTCTGCTAGCTGTTTTATTGCGTTGTATGGCAAAGCTAAGATGCTGACCAATGCAAAAGCCAGCTCTGAGATCGCCGGCGATTAAAGGTGTCATGTGGTTAGAAATCCGCTTGGAAAACCGTTTTGCATTTATTTTGCAAAAATATTATTTATTCTCGTCATGATTCCAATCCCGGCATTTCGCTTTACCTTGGCACTTATAACGATAATCCTTATCTGTAGCTTGTGTCTTGTCCGAAACCCACATGCAAGTCGTCTCATGGCATTCGGGCAATCGGGCAGCTGTTGCCTTCTTCACACGCATTATCATAAGTCTGGTGCTTCTTGAACTTTGTCCTTCTCTTAGGTACCTTTCAATTTCGTAATCATCATAGTTCCTTAACTTCTGAACCGGACGCATTTGTAAGGGTTCTTGTGGTCTACACTCAACTATATCTAACGTCATCTGAACGAGAATTAATAAAACTACTTCTAACGAAAATTTCATAATCAAAAACGGTTTTTAATCGAATTTTACTCATAGGTTTCTATGAACGCACTCTCTTGACCGTAGTTAATTTTAAGACTGATAACATTGGCTTAATCTTCACGCTTCACGAAATTTAATAAGGAATGTTATAAGGAAATTTCACTATTATTTTCAATGTAAACATTTTTACTATGCAAAAATTTTATGACAAAAACATTGGTCAATATTACAAAAATTTTATAAAAATAAATTAATATTAATCGTCTGCATAGTTTATTATCGTATGTACATTCCCACCCACGTGTCGCTTTAAGATTTTCTCATTTTTTTAAAAAAGCTCAATACAGAATTTTTGTCAAAAGGACTGCGCATTAGCATTGCGCCGAAGAAACTGCGTTTTAAAATAAGCTTAACATACCCGTTATAACGTAAATAACAGTAACAGCTTCAAAGCAAGCTACAAAGCTAAATTCACTAACCTTTTTAGCTATACTCAGAAATGCCATCTTGCGTAGTGAAACTGTGTAAAAAGTGATAAAAAGTGACTATGTCTTACACACACTACAATAATGAGTTGCTGCATTCACAGATCTATTGTTTTTAGATAGCGCGGTATCTAGTCGAGGTATAGTACTCCGTGGTCGAGGGCAGCGAGACCAATCATTAATCTAAGTAATATCTGTAGCTACCATCGTCTTGATCGCGTATAACTCAATTATTATATATTTTTTGTGTAGATATACGAAGTGGCGTGATCGTTTGTAAATTTTATTTGTTCAGTAACAGAAACTCAATTATCAAGTGCCGGATATTAATACGCCACTGTAGGCAAATATAATTCCATTTTCAACACTATTAAAACTACACGTGAATATTGTTTGAGTTATATCGAATGATATCTATACTAATAATAAAATTGAAGTGGCTGTTTGTATTTATAAAATAATTTGATTTTTATTTAATGTAGATATTTATCAAAGAAAGCATGGTTTGGTGTCCCATAATAATAAGATAACTCTACAGATAATGAGATACATGGATAAGATAAGATCGTAGCAGGCCTTTGCCCTTTTTTCTTTTCTAAACTACTTTTATGGTATCTGTAGTACAGCTGTGGCAAATAAACAACAAAATGCAATAAAGTAATTTGAATCCTAGACTTAGAATCCATCAGTAAGGTGTTGATCTTTCAGGATAAACCATTGACTGTTTACCTTGAAGAAATGATGGTTTCTCAAGTCTGGCGGCATCAATCTCACTTTGTCTGGTTTCGGCGTCGACCGTCAGCCTGTCTGCAGCCATTTATAATAAAAGAGTGCGTGTTAACAAAGTGTAGTACGAATTCATTGGTGGGGCAATGAAGACGCATCACGTTATCCGCTCACACGCCTTCGAAGGCATGAACGTGACAAGGGTTACCCTTTTTCTTCATATACAACAACGCTTCGGCGTAATATTTCATATTTAAAAGCAATATCATATTTTTTCCTTCGGGACTTTTGCTACTTTCCGTTTCAGTCCACGGACGTCTCACCTTACGAATATTTACTATACACAGGGATTATCCAAAATGACGATTTATTTATAGCCAATGCTATCGTTACAGGTGTTTTTGTTTTACTGCACCCCATCATAAAGACAAGACAATATAAATTTCACCCTTAAAATTCAAAATTATCTATCAAAAGACTGTATTTTCTAGTTACGTTAAAAATCTAGTTAAAAAGGTACTTAAAAAGATTTTATTTTGATCGTATATGTAATTTATGTTGTATGCAAATAACAAAAATAAAAAACCTTAAAAATATTTTTTTCTCACGTTACATGTAACAAGAAAAATTAACCTTAAGTTAAGATACAATAAAAACTTGTTTTTTAAGTACCTACTTTATGTTAGGCCCTAATACATTTTTCTGACATTTAAAACAATATTCCCCCTGCAACGAAACGATCTATAAGAGTGGTGGAGAATCGTTAATAGAATAACAGCGCTATTTATTCTGTAGGTGTTGCGGTAATGGAGCTGTCGGACGCAATCACCGCTAAACCGATTTTTTAAAACAAAACTCTTTTGCATTTCCTTCAAGGCTCATTTTGTTACATAAACAACGTCATACCTAAGTTTATTCATAACTAAGTAACTAACTAAGTACTAAGTAACTTTCGTAACAGGTACTTATAAACATGTCACGAAACTATAATTGATATTGTAGTGACATTGAATGAACTTTTCAGAAGACCAAAGATATCACGAATCCGCTCAAGTGCTAATTGTGTTTGCAGGCGATAGAAAATTGCGACGAAACAAGAAAGAAATGTCGCTTATACAATCCTTACATATTATAAAACAAAGTCCTTCGCCGCGTCTATCTGTTCGCGATAAACTCAAAAACTACTGCACCGATTTTCATGCTGCTTCTACCAATGGATACAGTGGTTTTACCAATAAATAGTTGATAATAAAATGGAAAGAACGCTCGCTAAACTACAAGTTTTCGATTTCATGTTCCATGAAATCGAAAACTTTCATGGAACATGAAATCGATAAATCGATAACATGAAACAGAAGAACTTAATTTTTTTCAAGACAAACAATAATGAAAAATAAATACCATTACTGCAATTACGCAATAAGCCAACTAAAGCGAGCAGTCAGACGCCTTTTATAATATGTTATACTACGAGAAATTTCTGAGGATTGATAAAAGTATAATTTTAGATTTTAATTTATAAAAATACGCAAACGAAGTCTCGGGAAAAAGCTAGTAATATAGATTGGTATTCTGAGAAACAAACAAAGTTAAAGTTGGCAGTCGCAGTTAGGATGTAGGATTATAAATGGCGCACCGTTTATCGGCGAGTCTGCGGTAGTGGTTGGTAGGAATCTGCGAATATCTGCCGACTAAATCAGAAGCGGAGCAGTATTGTGTCGGTTGCCTTCCTTTAGTTAATTAAAGTTACGCGCTGCGTCTCGCACCCCAATGAAATGCGGTCAAATAGTTTCCACTTATTTACGGGTTTCGTTTGTACATTCATGTCGCTCTGTTTCGCATTAATAGAAATACATTCACAATTGTAAATAAGGATATAAAAATCGTATGTATTTCAAGCACTAAGCTGAAACATTCAGATAACCCTTGCTTGTATGGCCGCTCGTCTCCACGGCAGCGCGGTGTCCTGTTCATACCACATTTGTCAATATTCTTATTACAAATGGATGTTATTCAAATATTAAATATTTTTCTGCGTATTTATATAAAGTTATTATAATTATGAATTTCTTTTTTATGCTCATTGCCTTTGTACTGGACCCTGCCACGAACGTAGAATATGTAAGGGTTTATTTTGATAGAACGTTATGCGCCATAAAAATATTTTACTGGACTAAGATATCTCCATATAATATCGCCTTTCAACGAAAACGCGACAAACTGAGCGTGAAATTGTACAAGTGTCGCGAGCGGTCGGGCAGCTAAATCTCCTTTTATGGATTTTTGCTTTTGGTTACTTTACAATACATATATATTTCATTCGTCTACGTCTCATTTCTACTCTTCAAAACATGCTCAATATCATTGACGCTATTTCTTTTTCAAATTCAATAAAAGTAATATTTGACAAAAAAAAATAATCCCAATAAGGAGAAAAGCTTGACCAAGTTTCAAGGTAACGGGGATCCTTATTCACTCATCTAAACAAAACAGCAGACATGCTGTTAATTCAAACTGGTCTTCTGAAGGGTCCTCTGTAGATGTGCTGCCTAGTCCAACGCCATAGTTGAAAGTTCATTTTCAAAGTTGACACTGCCGGACATTCTGAACTGAGTCTTAACGTTAAAGCAAGCCATCGACCGATGGATTCGTCAAATTTTTTATTCAATATTTACATTTAAATTAAATCTCGATGAACTCAAGTCTTTGATTCATGTTGACTGAGATTCGACATAAAAAAGAAAAACAGAAAATGTTTTATCCGTCTCGTTCGAAATGCTGTCACGTTTTAGCTGTTCGTAAAATGATAAAACTGATAAAGTAATTATGAATTTTTAAAATGTCCTATAATTTTAATTACTTAGGATACTTTAAAAGAATAAGCTAATGTATTTATAGTGGAATACGTATTTAGGCCGCCAGTTCGCTTGTCGGCGTGCGGTTTCTTCTGTCATTGAAACTTGCTCCAGCCGAGATGTGGTTTCGCTCGTGTCGAGACCTCGGCCAGATTTACTGCGGAAGTGCAAGAGTTATGGAACCCTAGGCCGCAATCTCCGATTACGCTGGGCATTAACATATTTTTTTTTCGTATCGATTTGTGCATAATGAAAACTGAGGCTGAAATTTCCTTTCAAATTGAACATAATATAAAAAATAGAATTTTTCAAAAATGTTATTCAATAGAACTAAACTTCATTCTCTAAGCATGTTACATTCTCCGGTTAGTGAAGATGTTACTATATAAATGTTCAATCAGTTGCATTCTGCACTAATGAATGATCCATATTTATTTTTAAGAAGTCGATTCGCTCTATGATAAATGGCTACCGTTGCCAACGCTTACGGTGCTGCATGGGCCCTACTGAACTAAGTAGAATTTAGGAGGGGATAGAGAAATGGGCTCTAGCATCCGTTTTTCATTCACCAAAATATAAAAGCATAATATGTGCCTTGCTTCATGGCGATCTTGTAAGCGTGTGCCCCGCCACTTCCTTATATTTCACGGGACCAAGTACATCCCACGAAGTGAGTTGTTCCTTGGTTGCTTTAAAGTATTCTTTTGTCGAATTAATAAGGAGGTTGATAAATGTTTGTATTGTTTAAAGTGTATATTGTGTAGGATAGGCGAGTTCCGATACCGGCGCAGTGGAGAGGTACGGACCTTGTTTTTTCAGCCGAGAGCCACTTTAAGAAACAGTATATTATTCTTTCAGCTCGATTAGGTCGGTATTCTTTTTAGCGTAAATTCGTTTGGGTTGCTTGTGTTGAATTTCGATTAGAAAAAGACAAAGAGGCGGCCGCGCGGCTGTGAAAAGTGGGGGATCAATTAAAGAGAGCCATTGATTCTGGCGGAGCGATAACGTCTATCTGGAGTAAGTGAAAAGTGTTTGATAAGAGGCGGGCGAGTGGGCGAGTGGGCGAGCGGGCGAGCGGACGAGCGGACGACCTGTTTCCGATGGCGCGTTTTAATTAATTCAAATGCCCGCCCTTATCCATACATCTCTGCATTACAATCCGGACACTTGGGGTGGGAACTTTTTCCTTTTATCTCCTCACAAAAGATATTGTTTCCCGATTAAAAGTCATATATATTATTTTGTTCAGTAACAAGTTATATTTATGTATGCATACAGGAATTTTCCAAGCGGATTTGTTAAAGGCGGTCATAAAGCGGTTTTATCATTTTGTTTTTGAAGACAACGGTGGTGAGCGCTGGTTTTACGATTTTTAACTACTTCGTATCAACTAATTATTATTTATTAGTAGGTAATTGTTAGCTGTTATCGACGGTTTGAGTCGTAAGTATCTTGTGGGCGTAGTCAGGCCGTAAAAGTCAAGGATTTTTGCTCAACAACAGTTACAGTCACTTCAAACATCCCACAAGAAACCCACCTGTGACCTCTCTTATTTATGTAACAATACTAAGTATGTTCCTTTTTGTATGGTGATGACAACACGTGCTTAAAAGTATTAAATCTGGGGAGTCAAAATGAGATATATCTGCTATTATTGATTTTATTGTGACGACAATTTCCTAAATTAATTTCTAAATTATTATACATATAATGGTAAAGAGAGCTGCAAGTATTCAATGTGTCCTAGATAAATTAATTAGATTCATAATATTTAAGCTCTCCCAATCTGAGTTGGCGCTTCCTTCGGATATTTCTGCTTTATATTTTCGACTGATGGAAAGAGATAAACTATTGGAGTTTACTCCTTAAGAATCGTTTTTGTATATATCTCTAATAAGCTGTGAAAATTTATGTTGTTCTTTCGGCGTGTTCGAATTGTGAAAATTTAAATTTTAATCGTTAAGAAGTAGTTATTCCCATCTCGTCACCCTCGTTGTGCTGAGTAAAATTTAACTTAAAAGTACAGTTTAAACTCCAGTCGTGTGTTGGAGCCATTTGATACTTATTTTATTCTTAACATTTTGTCTGTTTGTTACTTTTGTCTCTTTGCTCAAACGCTTGTATGCGTTACTTACCGTGGACGTGGACACGCCTAAGTGTTGACTTAATTTTATTATTTATCACAAATATTAATAAAGACGAAGTCATCCTGAATAAAATAATATTGAATCAAATAATACTGCATAATACATCAAGCTATTTGTTACGATTTTAGCGATAGACAGACAGACATTCTACAAATAAAATGGGGGTTTAAGTACATCGCTGACCCTGTTTAGATACATAAACTATATTTTTCTGTGAAACAGTGGTTACTTCCGCCGGTTGGAGTACAGATTTTGATTTAAATTTAAGGTCTAAAAATTTAATAATAAAAATAATAAAAGAGGATATACGAATAATAAAAATCTCTTTTGTATTTTGTACTAACCGTATTTATTAATTATATATTTACATTATTAAAAATCACGCAATCATCAGTACAATAAAATGTACTTAAATAATAATTAATTCATTATACTTACTAATAATGTATATTATAATATATCTCTTATTTTTAATAAAAGATACACCTTTTTTTGTTACGTTTAATATATGTAGTTAAACACTAGAGTTTTAGTTCGATTAAATAATATTACATTTGTTAGATATTTAAAATGTCACATTGTGCATTAAATATTATTTACAAGGTTAATAAATAACTTTGCTTGCGTGAGGGTCAAGCTTGCCTATTTATGGGTAATTATTCTAGTCTAGATAATGTTTATACATTGTATTTTTTTTTTATTCGAAAATAACATTTCAATATTCTCCACCGTGTATGGAAGCGGTGTGACGCGTATATGGGGTTACTTGGCACATTAAACAACTTTACTGTTTCATTATAACTAAATTATTATGTTTTGTTGATATGTTTTATACAAACAAAAATTCTCTCAAAACAGAGTCATCGTCGTCAGACATTTCAATATTAAAATAAACTATTTAATAAACTTGATATGTACACATTTTGTACAATGTTCTTACATTAAATTCACTGACAAACTGTCTGTCTGTTTTTTTGTAGTATAAATACAAAGACGACGCGTTAAAACTGTGCATATTCAAATAGGTAATAAGCGTTTAAATTGAAGATGAAATTTAATAGTAAGAATGTTCTTATATTCCATATTAAACTAAATAAAGTCAGTTCCGCAAGATAGAAAAGACGCGAGAGAAGAACAGGGGAACATAGAAAGCGCTATCAAATTGTATTTCAATTTGCTAGAACAATACTCCTCCAATTGAATGGTAATACGCCAGATATTGCTTTGCGGTTCGTTGCTTTCAATAGAAATGAAGAGTTACTTTACCAAGCTTCTACGACCGGTATACAAAAATTGCTTTTCAAGAGAATAATGGCTTATTACACAAAGATATCCTTTACATGCTGATGCTAACTTTGGACTCATTCTTACACCTTACTTCTTAACTATGGATGGAGGGGAAGTTAGGTTATGTAATAATTTAAATCTATAAAGTTTAGTATTCCGCTTAAAACTATGTTATGTTTAAGGTATTTTAAGCACAAATAATTCTTTAGTACAATATTAATTCTCACTCTGTGTTTCCACTTAAAGGATATGAATTGTTCGGGATTATCCTTCGCCGACCGGCGAACAATCCTCTTGTGCACTTAACAAATACAACGCCGAGAAACAAGTGCAAAGATGCATCTTACTTTATTCACAATGTTACCTCTCAGTAATTCAATTAGCTGAACGGACGATCCCCTTATAGAGTGATATGTTTGTCTTTATACAATAAACACCATTTTAAATATATTTTGCTAATTCTCTTCATAACATTTGGTACATTAAAATGGTATAAAAATTATAAAAAATATTTCAAATGTAAAACTTGGTATGACAAGGAAGACGGAAGCTAGAGTTGGGGTAGATACAGAAGGAAGTACATAGAAATTTTATAGAAAATAATTGCTATAACATAACGCGTACATTTACAATGATAACAATTTAAAAATAACAAATACAATTTATCGCAATAATTGTTATCGAACAACAACGAACAAAGCTCGTAATACAATTAGTAAGGTATGTAAATATTCAAAAGGAAATTAGACTAAGAGATCTATTCGAACTAATAAAGCTAAAGCTAAAAATGATGGCCTCCAACAGTGTACGCTTCTTGTACCTGCAACAAAAAATATTTTGTGTTGATTTAGGTAATTTTTGTATGGCAAGGTACAATAAACCCTCCTAGGGCTGCAAAGACCTATAGGCGATGTCTTATCTAATGGGCTATCGGTTTGCCGCCACACAATAGTATAAAAAATCTGCAGACAGCAGGGATTATTGTCTTTGACTGAAAGACCTGGTGTAGTTTAGAGTTGGCACGTGAGTATAAAAACAAAAGAAATGTTTATAAATCCACATACCTATACAAATTTGGCACATAGGATATGTAGAGAAACAAAATGTCGTAAAGAGGTTTTAAAAGATTTTTTAATGTAGATATTTATTAATCCGATTGTAGGTGCGCGCATAGACGAACTGCTTATTTATTTATTTCAAAAGGCTTACCAACCAAATACATACTTAATCACAATAAACAACACTTATTACAGAAAGGGACATTACAAGTATGAATTTAAATGATCGTACCCGCTTCATTGCTTTTACTAACGCATTGTGTCCCTACTAAGGGCCGGTTCCTATATCCCAACAACGAATCGTTTTTGCCTACAAACGGTACTTATAGCCACGAGTCGTAAGGGTGACGCGTTCCTATATTCATCTACTTGTAGAAAACTTATGGAACGCTTTGTTACAATCCGTTGTCGGAAAATGAAAACGAGTAGTTACTTGTAAACAGTGACGAATGAACCCGCTGTAAATGCAGTATTTCTATCACGAACTTTAGACATTTTGCTTTTTTTTAATGTTAAGGTCGACAAACAGGCTCTCGGTCCACTTGATGGATACCGTCACCTATAACACACATGCAATGTCACAGGTGTAGCAAGTGAATTTGAGGATAATGCCAGAGAAATGGGCTCTGGCATCCTTATTCACTGAAATTCAACACACACATGTTTGTATTTCACGGTGATCTTCTGTAACGAGGTGGTTACTGCCACCAGACCAGACCACACCACCAGATTAAAATGGATCAAGGGACTTTTGACATTTTGCAGATATTGCACATACGTTTTAAGGTTAAGCTGAGATGTGATGAAGTAAATTATAATGTGAGCAAAAATGGAAAGAAAAGGAGTGATAGTCGAAGTAAGGTCGAAAGGTACTGTCAGCGGTTCCCCTGGCTGATATATATTCAAACGTTTTGGCCGGCCTCCACTTCATATCATATTATCCGACTGTTCAAACAGTTTTTCCTTGAGCCCGGGAGCAGCAAGAATTGATTGTACGCGGTCTGCACTGAATATTTATGAGGGTTAAGTGTGTATGTGAACTCGTTGAATGTTTAATCTCTATTTGGAGGTGGAGACGACGAACGACCCAGCGAGGGACGAAACCGCACACCTAGCGGACTCAAAACTGGGAGCAATACTAGCGCCACGGGGACTCTACTTGAAATTTTTATTGCGTCACAACTAGAGTTGATTTATTCTCTTACTTTTACCTATCACAGTTATTTGTCATGGTAGGTTCCCACCGTAAGGGTCGGCGCACATTTAAGATGTAGCGCAGAGCAAAGCACTTTTCACTGACAAACTTTTATTAATATTTATCATAAAGGTATTTTTACTTGCGTTTAACTAGAACCATCAAATCGGCTTCTGAAAATTTGGAGAAGGCAGTGGCGCGTTTATAGTTTTGGTGATATAAAGCGTCTTTACTGAACGCAATAAAAATAAATCAAATGTACAACATTAAGCGTATTTTCGTTCGAAAGGAGATATTTCAGGAGCTGTCAGTTCCTTTTTAAGAGAAACGGAGAGAAAACCATGAATGTTAAGAATGAGGCGTTTTAGACAATTCGCTAGAGTGGCGGATTCGCGTGGCCTCCTCACATATTCCACTCCGACCATTTCGTTTCGAGTTCTCCGAGCACATTTATTTTTTACCGCTGTGTCGGGAGGACGGAGACTTTTTTAATAATGCACTATATTGTTACAAAGAATACAAAGAGGTAAAGCCGCGCTACACTACGCCCCGTAAATATGCTGCGACTACGGTTTTACTGAAACAATTCTTCGGAAGATTTGTGATATCTGCATACGCATGGATACATCTAGCATAGTAATTAAATGGGCTGTGCCAGTTTCCTGGATGAAATCTAAATTAGGTGAAAATGGGATGAGAACTAACTGTTTTTATTTGAATAGTAAAGATTGCTATTACATTGTTAAGAATTTAAATTTTAGATTCCTGTAATGAAATTACTGAATTATAATTTCAACATAAGCTTGAAATTTTACTTGTAAAACTTAATAAAAATTTATCTTATATGGCAATTGAATATTTAAAAAAAAAAAAGAAAAGTCTGAAAGTTGTTTTTTAAAGTCAATATTGCCTTGGTGGCCTTTTTATTGTTTTTTTTTATCGTTTTATTAATATTTTTGTCTTCCTTTATCAAATCAAATCAAATCAAATCAAATCATTTATTTGCATACATGGGTGTAAAACCAGATGTCAATAGGTAAATCAATGTCCCACCATATATTACCACATTTGGTGTGCAATACTACAATAATATTTCAAGTCAAATTATTATATAAATGTCTTACATTAATTATTATTAAATTAAATCATAAACTCATAAGTTATAAAATATTTTACGTTCAATTTTCAAAAGAAAATGTTGTACGCTTTAATATATATTTTAGAAAATAAATACTACTTAGTCGCTAAAGATCAAGTCAGGAATGTCAGATGTATGGACTTTTTCAGTAGATATAATTCTGTCTTAATCGCAATTTTTACATTTTATGCATGATTTTTTTTTTCATAAAGAGCTCTTACCATTGTATGTAATTGTTTAATATTAATTGAAAATAGACAATAGTAGACAATACATTTACAGAGGATTGATTATCTTTAAAAATTTAGTCAATTTTCCGCCAGAACAATGCCAATACATCTCATAACAACCACTGCACCGATTTTAATGCTGTTTTCACCAATGGATAGAGTGGTTCTCGAGGAAGGTTTTAGTATATAATTCACAAAGTTACGCTGGCGAAGTCGCGGGCAGCAGCTAGTGTATTTATAAATTGTGAATTAAGTTTTTAAAGAATCTCTAAATATATTTTCTCTTTGGATTCAAAATGCGAAATAGCCTCCCATCATTCTCCAGCAGAATTAAATTTCTTCCCCCTCAACTCCCCTTTTTAAAATTGGGGAACAAACGGAGGTACTGTAGGGTGGGTGGTCAAGCGATTCAAAGCTGCGCTTATGTAGAAAACATTGCTCTTGTGAACGTGTGTATTATCTTTCAATATCACGGAAATGGGCAACTTTCTTTTCGGTCTTGCATATCTTAATATTATTATTATTATCTTCTTAGTGGCTATTTCTGTCAGCTAGAGTATTACTTCGTCCATTGCTGAAATAGTGTGAACGCCCAATGATATTATAATATAAAACGAGGACGCCACGTAAAATATAGCTCTCTACCTATACCTACCGCGTTAAGAAACTGTAGTACTTCTTTGATAGAGGCATTCTTCACAAGCCATTGTGTGGCTTCCTATGATGTGACTACGCTTGTGCATCAAGGGGCCACACTCGCACAAGATATGCATTGATGTTTCTTCTGCTTCATGGCAGAAGCGACACGTAATATAGTGATAGGTACCATTATTTTTATAGTGTACAAAATAAACCCTTCAGCGTTCCGAAGACCGCTTAAACATAACCTCATCCCGTGAACTATTCTTCAACGATTTAAGGTTTGCTTAGAACTTTCATTTATTTTATTAGTTATCATAATTATGTACCATCAGACGTCACTCTGTTTATAATAGTTATGCAATAAATTGTAAGATTTACAATGTGTGCAAAATTTTCGTTTTATTGATAATTTAACTGGGATTGCCCACTAAAGCATTATGGGATAAAATATATATCGCATAGGACTACAACCCTCACACTAAAGGCGTAAGGGCTTTTTTCTATACTAACTTTGGGATAACAATCTAGGTAGACTTACTAGGTTGTACACAAGAGGGCATTTGTATCGTCGGTGGATCAAACCACAGAGGGGCAAAAATGGTTCCCGAGTAAGAAGGTTGATGGGGGATGCCATCTATATTGATGGCATATAGATCGCACCAGGAAGGCGTGAAACGACCAGATGACACAGAAATTGTACAACTCGATTTTATTTTAAGGTATTGTATGATTGATGGAAAGAAATGGATGATTAGGATGCCATAAGGATGGCTGTATACAATGCAATGTAATGGTTTTTAAAATTAGGTAAGTACTCGTTTCATTTCTTTATAAACTGTATGAACTCAGCGCAAAATTACTAGTGTTATGATTTTTCATTCTAACGTTTAACATTTTATTCCGTTAATTCTAAAAACGAAGTCTTGAAGTGAGGACTTATAGATATATAAAAGTGAACTTATACTAGCTTTTTAACTACCTATAACTCCAAAAAGACATATGAAAAAGCGTGCCACTATAGTATAGACAAGTGAAATGATGATGAGGTGATAGGGTGGTAGGCTAGGTGTACCTGAGACGTGGTGCGTTTGCGGCGCGCGGTAGACGTGTTGTGTGGCGTCGCGGTCGTGCGTCGGAGCGCGGTCGAGTTGCGCCCGCACCACACTCGGCCGTTCTGGCTCCGCGGCCGAGTTGACGTCTGCGCGCGCGCCGCCGCGTGTCGCGTTCAAGCGACGGACCACTGCAACACGCCTCATTACACTTAACACTACGCTTATAGAGATTCACGTGTCCACTAGGCCCGGGACACTTCGTCCGTGTCCCAAACCGTATGATCATTTCTAACCCGACATTGGATTTATATTAATTTAATATACGTTAGTAGGTACATAAATAGAAAAAGAAAAGAGAGCATCCGATTATTCCCGGATTCCGGATCCGACCCGAATCCGGGAGATGACAAGTGAAATAATAAATCTATTCCAAGTAGGTACCTACACAAAATTAAATTATCACAATGTTACGATAATAAATCCAATATCGAATTTGATGCGGAATTTAATTCGAAGACTAGTTAATTACTATGTGTTTTTTGATGTATGTATAAGATAATAATAAAAAAACTCCTACCAAAAACGACTAAAATCATACGGTTAGTATAAGGTCTACAATTCTTTCATAAATCATCAAAAATTTGAAAACCAATAGCACAAAGCTCTTTATAGTTTTATTGATCGTTTTCCAATGTAAATCATTTTAAATAGATTTATTTTATAATTATAGCAGAGCTTATAGGAAAAGTTCATAATAAATAGAAATAAAACAAACTCAATCAATTAAAAATATTAAAGTTCGAAACATAGCCACTCGGTGACCGACTATTTATAATGAGAATTGATCAAATATCCTCGGACATTGCAGTTCGTTTTAAAATTTAATATTTCCGAAGCATTTCTTTGAATAATGCATATCACAAATCAACTTCAGAAACTTCAGCGTTAGAAACTATAAGAGGTCTAATGGACGATTATTTATAAACTCTCTCTAAGCCATTTGGTTTTAGCAGTTAACTTAATAGTTTAAATATAAAAGTATTAAAATAAATGACCACTTACTTTCTTTGTTGGCATTGCTTTTCATTTCAGTCGCCGTCGGCTGCGTCGAAGGCATTGGAATTTCTAAAACAAATTATATCAATTGGAATCGGAGCTAAATGTTTTTTTTATATTGAAATTTAGCTTTATATTTAATTATAATTTGATTAAAGATTTCATTAGAAAATAAATCGTTTTCTGAACACGATTTTCTTCAAATTCCGTCAAAATATCTTAATGTTTTTCTATGTAAAGGTCGGCTAGTAATACAATAAGTAACTCCATAGGTTTCTATTTTTTAAATAAGAGAGGCTCCATTACGCATAGGTAATTAGATTGTTATGAATATTAGTTTTTTTTCGATATACGTAGTTTTCATTTTAGTTTTCATTTTCCTGGTAAATTTAAATTTATAATGACGATCATAAGAGTTTCTTGTAGAAACCCAATTGATAAATAAATATTTTGATTTTGATTTTTGATAGGACCTACTTTACTCAGTGATTTATAGAAATGAAATTACAATGTCAAAAAGGCTCACATCCGATGAACCTGAAACGGGCCTCAGATGGCCTCAGATTAAAACTATAATAATAATAATACATTAATTTTGTTAGAAAATAGTTGGTATTTAATTGACAAACAATACTAGAAGCTATGTCTTAATTTTCATTAACCAATAGGTAGATGTATTTTAAAGTTGATAATTCGTATTCGAAGAGTTAACATTAATTCAAATTAAGAGACGATAACGCAAGAGGCCATCTTACCGTATAGTCTTATCGAGCCTTCTGTTTCCCCGAGAGAGTTCTTAGAGATACATCGATAGTTGCCGAAGTCGCCGGCCTGTAGATTGCGTACAGTCAGCTTCATGTGGGCTCTGTTACACAAAATACTTATTTTTACTTAAACATGCTTAACATACTAAAGTAACATATAACCTTAAGTGAAAAAAAGCAATATCCTATTAATATTATAAATGCGAAAGTTTGTTTGGATGTATGGATGTATGTATGGATGTTTGTAACTCTTTCACGCAAAAACTACTGAACCGATCATCATGAAATTTTGCATACACGTTGTCCGGGACACCAGAAAAGACATAGGGTACCTTTCATCTAGAACGCGGACGAAGTCGCGGGCACCAGCTAGTTTTGCAATATTTTCTAAGTCTGTCTGTTTCTCTGCTAAATACTTTTAAACCATTCGCTGTATCAGTCATTATAGTCACAGAAAACAACCATAATAATATATGGTTCTGTTGTTTTAACCAGACTGCGTTGGGTATCTTGTTTGGAGTATCAAAATTATGTCCACCTGTCCATGACTTTATAACATCGATGCATTATAAAGTCTGATCCATAAAGTTCTTTTACTAGGTATATAGTTATTTAATTTTTTTTTCATTCTATTAACTTGATGATGACTGTACACACAATCAACTTATATAAATAATTAATACTAGTAAGATTACAGAACTGAGTTCCAACTTCGGCTAAAGTGGCAATATACGAGTGTTTGTAGATACAACCATCAATATCTAAATTTGATTTTTGAAATCATTATATATAGTTAACAAGAAAGTAAAAAATAGTAATCGCGACTTAGTGTTAGTTAAGGCGATGAATACACACAATACAAGGGCAAAATTCGTAGGTCCCAGATTTCATACTTATTTATGATGACAGAAGTTTCAAAAAAATAATTGATTTCATAGATTGTTTAGTAAAGTTTATTCTCTAAACAACCTGTGAAATTAATTATAAGCCTTTAGTTTTCTTAGTTATTCCTTTTATATTATATTTTTTTTTTTTTTCAAAACGTAATTTTATCTTTCTAAAGCGAGGGCGAATTAAAAAAATATACAGGTTTATTTTTAAGCAACGTTATTGCTCTCTTTGACTTTTTCTTTTTTCATTAATTATTTATAAGATTTTTGATTAAAAATACATTTACTATTAGACGGAACTTTTACGAAGAACCCTAATTAATATATAAAAAGGATTCTAGACTTTATTTACTTGAAATACGTGACTCGTTGGTAATTGGGAACAGTTAGGCGCGCATCGCTTTGACTTTAGATATTTACGTCGAAGATTTATTTCTAGCAAATCAAAAAGATGAATGATCGCGGTACCAGGAAACAAAAGTTAATGATATTTTGTCGGAAATGTATACGAAAGAAAAAAAAACCATGATATATTTAAAGAAGATCTCGTTTCCAACGTATTCGCTAGTAGATAAATCACCTGAATTATAAAGAAGGTACTCGACTGTTTGGAGCAACGAACTTGTACGAATAATTTCGCTAAAATATGACTCGACTGAATATTATTTTTGCCATTTATGAAAGACTAGCTCTCGTGACAGAAAACTTTTTTATAGCAATCGCCCATACACTTACTATCGTCTACCTGGAGAATTGTATTGATAGATGTGTCCCCTCTCTGAACTGCTGGTTTTAAAGCTGTCCAAGTGACAAATGGCTTGTCCGTGTTTGTTATTCCGGCCGAGCAGGCAGCACGCTTCAACGACAACCATCAATTTGACAGACCACTACGATCTACAATGTACGAGTATTGCCCGTTCAAAGACGAACTGTACATTATCACTATTGCCTACTTATTTCATTTATTTCAATAGACAGTTCCCTTGGACGTATTTATTTTTCTTAGAAATATTTTTTGACTGTGACACAAAACATTCAATTTTAGAACGCAGATTTGTTTTATTCAGGAATGACAAAACAACAATATTAATCTATTTGATTTTTTTTTTATATATCTTCACACATTCCACACAGCACCATCTAATTCCACACTAAGCAACTTAATGCTTGTATTATGGATACCAGACAGTTGATATATTACGATATATTACATAGATTACGTTTTTTTTGTAAATAATATGTATGATATTATAAATACTAAACATCCATGACTCAGGTACAAAGGTAAATGTTAGCACATAAACATTTGTCCCTAGCGGGATTCGAACCCGCGACCGCTTGATTAACAGCTAGGGTTAGTAGCCACTAGACCTAACGTGTCGTCAATTTGATTCTGACGTGATAAGGACAACGAAATAGTATATCTCTGCGAGCAAGGACAATTGTTTTCTATCTTTCATTGTGACTGTGTGACTACTACTTAAAGTTATTAGAGGCGTATCAATTTGGTAGGTTTAATACGTCACTCTTCACTCCGCTCCGAACTAATCGATCCATTTCAAATTGAATTATACCGGTTACTGTCGACAGACTTTATTAGCTACACTATCCACACATTGCTCAACTTTTTACGGCTTTATAAAGCTCGTATTTTCCATCGTGAATATATAAAAAAAAAGCAAACGAACGCCATTTATTTTTAACATGTTTCCTGTACCTACGGCGGTAAATTAATCCGCCAACGTATACGGCACAGAAATTACAGAACGAACAGGACAAAATATGCGAATTAAAAATATAATTATCAGAGTAATAAAAAACGTTTTTAATTTAAACTGGAAAAAATGAGTGTTTTTAAGAAATGTATTACTTATCTATTTGACTATTTTTAGGTATTTTTGACATATTACGGTAAGTAAGCTTTGAAGATATTTGTTTTTAGAGATAGTATAATTGTTAGTACAGAAGAGGTTATTAAAAGAATTGAATTACAGAAGAAATTGAAGTCCAAATCTAAAAAATGCTCTTTATAATAATTTATTATTATCATCTCACAACATTTCCTATGCCGTCTTCTGTTAGACCGGTCATCTTATTTTGATAATCTCCACATTTAATACGTAGGTATAATTATAATATGTTGTCTCGACTTAAAGTCTTACATACCTGTATGAGTTTTCTTCGATGGTGACCGCGTATTTCTTAGTCGGCAGCACCATCACGGTGTCGTAGACCCAGTACGAGATAGCTCTCGGATGAGCTTCGGTGTGACAGTCGACCGTGACGTCAGTTCCTGCCGGCGCCCCCACCAATTGGTTGGGGACCCATATCATTGGCGAAACTGGAACAAAATTTCCACATACAGTCTTTGAAAGGCGAACAGTCTCGATAAAGGTCAAGACTAATTCACAGACAGGCAATAAAAACATTAAATTTTCAATTACAAATATTACATTAACATAAAAAGAACACATCAAAATGAATTATTTACTTTAATGTACGGAATAAAGATGAAAGAAGACCTTCTTTATGAGACATTATTAATAAATTCAAAACCTAAAAACGAATGTGTCTTCGATGAAAGGCAAAAGGTAATGTCGCCGATATCAAAGGGAATAATGAAATGTAAGACATGTATTTTCCAATGCCAAATCAAAACAAATAAGGGTTCTGCCATCACTAATAAGCTTACGCCGATCCTATGTTACACTTAATGGTAGGTAGTTAGCTATCGTCGCCTATATAAGATTGAGTAATTAAAAAAATGTGTTTTTCATTGTAAATTATTCTTTATTGTATAGCCAGTAAAAGTACTAATTTTTTTGTCCGTTATCCGCATAAAAATAGAGATAAGCTGGTTTGCCAATTCTCAAAAAGCTACTTATAATTTTATGCTGATATTTCACACGGTCTACTGTGAAGGAGTGGTTACAGTCGCCAGACGGGCTGCTCAAATGACTGGGAAACGCAGTGCTCGCAGAGATATACTATTTCGTTGAGTGTACCTTGCCACTAAATTTGTCTACTTAGCCACATATATTTCAATCAGAAAATAGGATTCGTCTGTCACGTCACGTGTATCGACAGCTTAATAAGTTGAATAAAGCTGCAGATTAATCTAAGAGAAATCAATCGAATGCGGGCGTAACAGAACTGAACATATTGAAGTAGAAAGCATACATTGAAAATTTGTGGCAAGCAATTTATAAAGTTTCAAAGATGATGAATCGCAGCGGAGTTTGCCGAGCGCTTCCGAAGCGGCACGACGATTTTTCACATAACGCCAAGATAATAAAATCCACACTTTGAGAACGTAATTCACATTCCCAGGGTTTATGGTGGCAATTTTCAGGAGGAATATTACTGTTGCCGCGTGATACGCTTTCATATTCTAGGACATTTTATAAAATATTTATAAAGTTCCATACTTGCCTTGTGTGTGTCTCTTTATTATCCGCTTACGATGTAACTTAACAAGAACATCAGGTTTATGTTTCTGATTCCGTCTACAATGTGCCCGATTATGATTAGCAAGTATAAAATTCTTGTGTCGCGGTGTTTGTTACCAAACTCCTCCGAAACGGTTGGACCGATTTTGATGAAATTTTGTGTGCTTATTGCACACAAAATTTTGTGTGGGTAGGTCTGAGAATCGGCCAACATCTATTTTTTATACCCCTAAATGTTAAAGGTGGTCCACCCCAAAAATTTATTTTTTATTTTTTCGCAAAACAACGTTTGCCAGGGTCAGCTAGTCTTAATATATAAACTCAAATTATTTCAGATCATTTTTATAAATTGCGACATTATATATGAAATTTATGAAATTTAATTTCACGTGAAAAAAAAAAATCTTTAATTTCACGTTAAAGCTTAACGAATGAGGTTTAAATTGATAAAATTAAATCGACAAGTCGCCGTAAACGAGGCAATATATTATCATTTTATTAATAAGAATGATCCCTCTCATAAATAAATATTCGCTTTGTATTGTAGTTGTTTACGATATTAAAAGTGTTGAAAGCGGCGCATTTTATTTGTACTTCTTTCGACACGTAAATTTATATTATACTAGCGATCTGTCTGCGGCTTTACTCGGATGCAACTTTCCAGAATTTTTTTCCAACTTTTCTCTTTATAAAAACCTTCTTCGGAATTCAAAGAAGATTGACAAAAAACTGCGATTTAGTGATTCATTTTTGTTTATGTTAAATTGTTCTGATTAAATCTGTAGTAACATAGATAAAAAGTAAGGTCCTAAAAAGTAAGTGAAGATCCGTATTGTTCTTTATGCATTCATCTTATATTGGGAAATAAGATATTACACAATTGTCAAAAATAATAGTTTAATTAACGACATGTGACGAATTACTTATATTTTATTTTTACATTCTATGTGAATTTATTGTAAGTTTTATCAGGTGAGTAGGCACAGCCTTTATTTTGCAGCCGTGATCTGTGCGCGATCGTGAGGCCGATACTAGGAGATCTCCGCGTAGGCGATCGCTCTATTCTACTCCATCGAGTGGAATGCCTGATTTCTCTTTTCTCGGTCGACAGATATCTTGTTCCGTTGACGTAACTTTGTTATCTTAATTGAGCAAAGAAGAGTTTCACGTTTGCCACAAAATTAATTAAATGCGAACAATGTGCATCGATTAGGCTTCATAGCGGTGTTATCTCCGGTTGTTTATCGGTACACAAGCGTTTTCAAACGCATTTGTTTTCCGAAAAAGTCCGATTGTTCGTGGCAACAGTAATTTCGCAACGCGCCCATGGAAAAATATTATGTTTCAATTATCACGGGCGGCCATCTTGCCTTTTATTTAGTCAGCTGTGCCTTATAATTACAAATTGAAAATAAAGCTCTTAAAAGGAATTCCGCTTTGTCGTCGCTCTATGCTTTGTGCTCATTTGCGATAACTCAGGGGGAATACTTTCACATTGGGGAATATTATTGCGGAATAATTTTATTTATAAATAAGAGATTCCTTGAAAGAAAATTTTAGTATTTTAGTAGTGTCAGGGCACATTGCGTATGGCAGTCGTAAATTGGAGAGTCATAATGGTTGCAGTAACCAACGGCACCCGTGAAACAACATTAGTCTGCTGTTGTTTGTACAACGGCATCAGTCTTGCAGCACATAATAAAATGGCGTTGCTTTGTGATATAGACGATGATATTTATTATGTTGATATATTTATCTAAAATATATTATTGCTTTAGATTGCTTACCTCAAACCGCGTAGGCAATCGTTGCAGTGTTTTTACAGCACGAGGTTAAGATAGAAAACTTAATTATATAACTCGAACCTAGCAAATAATAAATATACGGAATAGACTTTGATTATTGAGGATTTTTTTTTGTTTTTATTGCAGGTTTCTTATTAGCTACATAGGTGTATTAGCTACATTAAACTATTATCTTTAAAAAAGGGTTTTATGGTTATTTAAATACATTGCTATTAGTTAGTTATTATAAAATGCTTTTACCAAACTGCTTCAAAAATATCCGACTACAGAGGTTGCTTTAGTATGTGAAATAGTAATATATTGTTATGTGGAAGTGTTTGAAATAAGTTTATGAAGTTTTATGAAATACTCACATTCGACGTCCACTATGATCCTCTTGGAGACCGAGGGAGGTATGGAGTTGGTCGCGATGCAGAGATAGGCGCCCATCTCCGTGCGGCTGATTCGTTGTAAGGTCATCGCCTCTCCTTCGTACACAGTCACTGAAAACAGACCGACTTAATTGCAGCACACATTCAGGAGAGCTCTCATTATATTCGTTGTGCTCCGTGTGGTGTGGTGGCGCGGTTGAGAGAATGTTCGCAATTATAAATAAAGGCAAACTCATTTGGGCACTTGATGGCGGCCGCAGGTCCACGCCGAGCGTGCTCCGAATCCTTAATGGCCAGCCTTTACAAAGTAAAAATGAATGTAACCATTTTCGTTTACCATTCATTACTTTTTACACAAATTATACCTGCGGGGCTCAAAGTCGCTTTTAGATTTCGAAGACTCAAAGTTTCATAGAGCATGTTTGGCTGACGAGTTTGACTCGCGGGTGATGCGAGTCTGAATCCAATTAAAAGGTCCAATAAAACGCGGATTAGTCTCGACCGTATTTACTCAAACAAAGGCTTAACACGCTCAGAAATTGAAAACGGGAGCAGTTTTTGGACGTCGCGTAATTAAAACATTCGCCGGACTCGACACCCTTAGCAAATAATCATAGCAGATGCGAGTGACACGTCGTAGGGGTTGCGAGGTGAGTCGGGGGAGGGTCACACACAATTAGCGTCAAGTGCCTCTCCACACCACACGTTAATTTTCGCCGGTACAAGGAAATCACTCTTAAAATTAAACTCATTTTTTTGGTCCCTTTGTAGACGCGGTGCCCTCGAATGGGAGGCTAAACCGTTTAATTTGCCGGAGCCACTCGTTCTCGGCGTACTATAATTATCTTTAACCAGATTTTTTCTTGTCAGTTCTAATCCCCTTGTCTTTGAGTCGCGTAGGATTAAAAGTGGCTTAAATATAATACATATGTAAATGTACACAGGCACATACCTTTTTTTCTTTTATCTACAGATATTGGCTGCCCGTCTTCCCTGCGCCACATGATCTTCGGAGCGGGAAACCCGTCAGCTTTGCACACCAGACTGATGTTTTGATTTTCTCTGACGGCCACTGCGGACTGCGTGCTCTCATCGTCGAGTATATTTGGCGGTACTGTGCACCAAAATATGAATTCAATGAAGCAATAACACATTCAATGAAGCCTTAAATTAAATAACTCTAATAAATGAATGTATAGAATTAATTCAATGATTAAATCTACAAATCGTTTTCTGAAAACCTCATTCTGCTGTATTCGGCAATGAAGCGTTAACGAAATGGTTTTTTTAAGTATCATACGAGGATAATCTCAATATAAGCCGAAACGTTACGTTATGTAAATAACTAATAATTGTTATTACAGTAATAATGTAAACGAGCTTGTGAATCTGTTGGGCCACTAAATGAACGTTCTTATTTAATGAAATTTATATCGAATTTGTTAAAAAGAGTAGTGAAAATATAGAACAAAACATACAAAAGCCAGTTAAACTTGTGTTTGAATTATTTTATATACGACTAGCTGTTGCACGCGACTTCGTCTGCGTAACTTTATAAAATATAGTCTATGTTACTCGCTGATGATATAGCTTCCCAACAGTGAAAGAATTTTTTAAATCGGTCCAGTAGTTCCGGAGCTTTTTTAATGCAAACAAACAAACAAATCTTTTCTCTATAATATTAGTATAGAAGTATATTAATAGGAAGAACTTACCTACCTTGGTTTATAAATATTGTTACAGTGCTAAACTACTATCAAGACTAAATATTATATTCTGACCTAGGTTTTTACCGACTAAATTATTCCAAGTCAACGAGAATCCAGGAGCACTTCCTGGTGTAAATTAATTATTTAGAGATAAATATTGTAGTGACACCACCAATACTTAGAACTTAATTGCAAATGACGCATATTTTGAGGCGTTATGTGCTTTATAATTTTAATTTAATTTTGGTAATTGTAATTTTGATTTTAGTGGCCCCACGATACAAGGCGCCCAATAGGGGAGGAACGTTACAAACACATCACGTAATCTGCTTATTGCATAATTGCCAACTCTCTGCGATATATCTTGAATTCATTACATGAGTCTATATTAATTGAAAACTGTTGTTTATTTACTTTTTACAAATTTAATGAACTTTTAAAAATTTTTAGTCTCAACCGTAAGTCGATAATGAAACCGAATATCAGAACGATTCGATAGCCAATTATTAATAATTTATTTTATACGAAAACCGAAACAAATATTTATTTACTGCATAATTATAGGGACATATATAAACCGTATCCGTTTTTAGCGTAATTTAGTCGTATAACTTTATTTAAGTTATAAGCCTTATAAGCAGTAAATTTTAAAATTTTAAACCTATATTTCAATTTACAATAAAAAAAATGACTTTAAAAAGTGTAGCTTAGCGGAGATCTTTTCGGTATAAATAATCGCAAATCTTAAAATCATACTAACACCTCTAAGTACCTACATATCAAAACTATATTTTTTGTTTGAAAGAAGCTTTAAAATGAACCCAACGCGGCGGCATTTAATAAAATTAAACCCAACATTTTTATTGTTGTAGGAAAGTTATTTTCCCAAAAAAGATTAATAAAAGCGACCATAAAAGCGGAAAAGGAAATTGAAAACACGTAAACAGCCGCAAGTCGACCCTAAGAGCAATCAAACACGACTAAAAGCTGTAACGTGCGAAGGTTTCAAAGAGTTGGGGTACGTCGCCATTACGGCCAGACAATTCAAATTAAAACTAAGCCTCGTGCTAATAAATTAAAAGGACAAGTAACACTATCTAAATTAATATTATTAATGAGAAAGATTGCTCAACCGATCATCATGGATTTTTCATTGTCAGGTATGACGGAAAGGACATAGGGTGCCTTTTATCCAGAAAAAAAGTAGTGTTCCCGAGGGATCATTTAAAATTAAGAAAACTAAAAGAAGCAATAAATATGTTATTGCTAAATTTTTTAATTTTTTTTTATAAATCATAAAAAAATATATAGTTTTTGCTATATTAGTATAGCAGCGTAAGGTGTCGCGCTCAGTGCTACCGAACCATGTGAAAAAAGCGCGCTTTACCACTTAACACTAGAAAGACGGAAGGGGTCATTTGACCCCAATTCAAACTTTCATGGTTGATTATTTTATCACTATTGGTTTATATGACTTCGTGTCTCGTGACTTTTAATAAAATACAATTAATTTCAAAACAAAAGTGTTTACATAGCAATATGATCCTCCAAACATTAGTAAAAACAGCTTTTACCAACAAAGACGGCTAGGGTCATTTGACCCATTCAACAGATATTGTTAGTAACTGAATATTTTTTTATTGACTGGTCTTGTTACACACACCCCTAATTATCATAGTTTCATTATTTCAATACACTAAGTACTTTCGTTGAAAGATTATAATTTTTTCTGTTTATTATTCTGGAAAATGGCTCGGCTTCACAGTGAAGAAACTTTAGCATATTTGCAGTTTTTTGCCAGAAGATGAATTGGAAAGTGAAGGTGAAAATGTAGCAGTACTACTACAAGTTGAAGATAGACATTCATATACTCCTGCATCAAGTTCTAGTGATGGCTCAGACAGAAATCTACCATTAGCTGAAATTCTACGTCACCAAGTAATAAAGGAAGACCATCTCAGATTCAAGTACTCTGTATTCATTCGTTTTGTGGAAATAAACCTCATAATAATATAATATCACCTTGGTGATATTATATTAGTGGAATATTATGGAAAAACCTCGAAACTGTATGTTTTACAATGCTACTAAGTATGGTGTTGATGTTATGGACCAAATGGCAAGATACAGTACCAAAGCTGCTTCTAGAAGATGACTTTTGCAAGTTTTTCATAACATTAGATTTATCTGCAACAAATGCCTGTAAGTAAGTAATAAACGATTGCATAGAAGGAATTTTATTCTGAAATTGGCGCTCGAAGCGAGTAACATATCAGAAGAATCTGCTCCTGAGACCTGGTTGCAACGTGATATTTCGTTAAAACTACAGCTTCTGAGCCACGAAATAGGCGTTACTGCTACCAAACTCACCGTAAAAATAAAACTAATAAAATGTTTGACCAATGTAAAAAAAACCGTTATGTGGAACTTGCAATCAATCAAAAATGTTTGTACGTCGTGAATGTACGACATCAGTACATAGCGAATAAATTCTTTTTTTCTGAAATAAACACAAATTTGTTGTAATGAAAACCTATATATTTCTATATACATCGTTTTCCATATGGCTAACTATATACATATTTATATATGTTAAGAATATATAAGAAAAAATGTGTTAGGTCAAATGACCCCTGGCCGTCTTTGGAGGTTAGTTGTTTTTTCCGTCTTTCTAGTGTTAAAACTTGGTCGAAACGGCGCCCATATAAAACGTTAAGTGCTCTCCCAGATCGCCGTTACGGGACCAGCCACGCCCGCACGGCCTCGGGAACGTGCTAAACACTAAATATTCCCGCAAACACGAATTAATGCCCCACACACCTACAACCCAAAAGCGTCTAAATAAAATTCCATTTGCAGCTGCTCATACCTATTTTCTGGGTATAGAAGAATAACGAATCTAACTGTGGAGGTTAGACAGACAAAATATACTGTATTATGTTAAACTGTGAATATAAAATAATGTATATTATAATTTCATTGTATATTTTGCTTGTTCCTTTCATTGTTCTTATACCTATATTATAATTATGTAAAATCCGTAATTTGATCCGAACACAAACGCGTCTTAGATATTCATTTACCTATTTTAACGACACATAGGTATTCAGAGAGTAAGTACACATATTTTATCTACACAGTAGATTTGAACTGTATTTCTTATAAGCTTCGTAAGATTATTCCAAAAAATATGCGTCTATGTTAATTAAAACGTCATCCGCACAAACCTACCAACCAGAATTTACAATTTAAGAAACATTAATTCTACTTGGTAAGTAAGTATATTGCATTAAATAAATTTTTTCGTTATTTTAAGTTTATTATAAAGAATAAAGACAATTTATAACACTCAATTAAGATTCGATAAGAGCGATAAGCTGCAGTTCGAATGAACTATAAGTTGTTATAAAGTTTTTGAATTTTAAATATCTCTGGAAAATAAAACTAAAAAGAATAGAACTAAATACCTATTTGAAATGAAAAACAAGTTGTAGACTTTTTATGTACTTTGACAATTTGTTCAGTATATTTCGAGAAATCATATTGGAAAGATGTTTATAAGAAGTTGTATTTTTAATATTATGTTTTGGTTATGTACAATTTGATAAAATGAAGGATAAATAAACGAAAAATTAATATGTGCACGGATGGAGAAAGTTTTATTTAATCATCTTCATGGGTCTCAACAGCATTTGAGAACAGATAGAATGGATCCACACCAATAACATAAGTTTCAACATATTCCAATCATACTCTCAATGTGAAGGGAAGAAGCCCATTTGAAAACATAACAGAGGGGCACTGTATGATTAAATAAGATATTTGGTTGACAGGAGCGTGTAAAAGAAAGCCCTTCAAATGTGAAAGTAAAGTAATTAAAAGTTAGAACGTAATGAACAACCGGAGGGAGCACGCGGTGAACCAACGATTCGAGCCGGGGAAGTAAACAGAATTTCTTCATCAATATTTTCTTGCTTATTAATCAGTTTTGTAAGATCTTTATTGTATTGCTTTTTGTTACAGGGACGAACAATGTTTTAGACTCTTTATTATCTACTTTACATTCACTTATTTATTATAGTACATTTTAAGTTTAAAGATTGTAACTTATAGCCTCATTATTGAGACCACATATAAGCCTGGGTTCAAAGGAGATCTTCTTGCAAAGGTTTGGAATTCTCGATTTATGGGTTTCTCGAAGCAATAAAATAAGTGTAAAGTGTCCTCAAAATGAACTTTTGAAGAAACTGATTAAAGAGACGGTATCCGAAAAGTAAACAAGTATTATAGATGGTAAGAACAGACAACTTACCGACAACTTGCAAGTATCCAACTTGGCTGATCATGGGGTTGGTGTTAACTTGACACATGTAGTAGCCTCGATCGGCTTCCTGCACTTGGCTGACGTGCAGAAGCCAGGTCATGGCGTTGTCGTGGCTCACGCTGAACCGGGGCATCCGAGTGATCACGTGACGATGAATAGTCAGTATCATCTGACGGTCTATGTGAATCCATGCCACCTGTACAAAAAACAGCTCATCTAAAAAATCGCAGTATTTTATCATGGTCTAGTATAATGTAGTGATTGCGAACCGCGCATTACACCAGCATTAATGACGGCAAGAAACCTCCAAAGTTGCTCTTCAAATATTATATTATCGATATTATAAATTCAGACGTTTCCATCCCAGATTTCTAGGTAGGACAACAAAGAACAACACTATACTTACTGAAGGTTTGTATGTAAATTGTCAAAATAATTTTTTCATTGGTATATTCTGAAGCCAAAATTAGAAAAATTAGAAACTTTACAAATGTGTCGATTTGGAGCCCAAAGTTGTAATGCTATCACCTCTAATATGAATATTCTTTTTAAATAATTTTAATAAACTACTCCGAATTCCGTAGTGAGAACGTTTTCTAGGCCTATTTTCACGGCCAAGTTTAATGTTTGGTTCAAGATTGGTCTCAGGTTCCACATCTGTCCATCTGTCTAATAGCTCTCTCTCTTTCTCTCTATAATAAAGTGTTGGTCATGTGTGATCATAGTTGGCTAAATGACGATACTCGTATAGCATTCCCCAGTTAGATATTATTGTAAAAGCACCCCATCTCGCCGGCAACCGCAGTCGGGCGTGGAACAATCACTTAACGCTAACTCGACTTCTCAACTATAACACAAACAATCCACGGGAAGCTACCGAACTGAAATCTCAGCGGAGACACGCATCGTTGTTTACTTTGACAAAGTCACAGTCGCGTTAAATTTACTTGGGTGTACCGCAAACGTGGGACCGTATCGCAGTGCGGCACTGCGCGCCAGTCGATACCGGCTGCATATTTTATCAGACCTATCCCTGTCTACGCGCGCTGCTAAACAAGATGAACATTAAGACAATTACTCAAATCACAAGACATTCAATAACAATTACAAATCCTTATCACTAAGTGGGCCATCCAAATTAAGAAAATCAATTATTTATGTAATAAAAATATCAGAATAATGTAATAAATATCTACTGTACTCGTATGTAAAAATCAAAAACATGATTTGTAAGTTAGGCGAACAATCAGTCAAAAAAAAAGGTCTACGTTACTCAAGGTGATGTATGTATAAATCTGTTACTTATTTTCTTTAAGTAAGAAATAACAATTTCTTATTTGGATTACTGTTAACTTGAAAAAAGGGAAAATAAAAAAATTGCTTTATTGTTGCATGCAAGAGACAATTTTTTTTTAAATATTTTAAAATTCTAGAGCCGGAATGCTGAATCTATGAAGATCATAAGAGATCCCGTAGATGACTCTTTTAATTGGTCATACAAATTAACCATGCTTGAGCTCAAGGAGTTTGATCAACAGTTTCAATTTAATTATCATCAGTTAAATCATGTAATTTTTGTAGAAATTCCTTCATAGTTTGCCTGTTCACAATTTTCCCTCATTGAAAAGTTGAAGAAGCAAGTGAGCAAGTGAATGTACGCAAAGAGAAGAGTAAGCCGTTTTATGATCGCATAACTGCGCATCGGTGATCCGCCGTCGAAGTTGACGTAATGCTAAAGATAAAACGGCGCACTGTAGTTGAAATTGCCGCTAAGTATGTGGTGGGGAAATAAAAAGGGGACGAGAGAGGCTTACGGGGCTTTGCGCGACTCAGAGGTAACTTTTCACTCGAGTTATGCTTCTTTCGTATTTGCTTGTTCACATTTGGTGGCGCGGTGATTAAGCAGAGGATTACGACGCAGTGTTTCTCAAACTTTTGTATACAAATACTAGCTTTGTCCCGCGGGTTCACCAACCATTTAATTTGAATTGATAAAGGAATGAACATGTCGGCTCTCCTCGGTAATGTTCCTTTGTCATTAGGCGGTAATACTTCGTTTTCGCTTTACATAGTTTCTGACTTTTTGTGTTGATCAACTTCTAAGCGTTAAAGCTTGATAGCCTCTAACCTTCCCCAAGAGTTAGGCTATTAAATGCAAAATTAATTTTATTAATCCTAACAAATAAACTTTTCACTTTTATTATATTAGTAAGTATAATAAAACTTGTATTCGCACAGTCTATTTTTTAGTAAACCTGTCTACCGGTTTAAATTCCTTATTTTTTAAATTTTGCCTTAGATGTCTGACCGTTCTAATTCAAAGATGCCATCTTCGATTCCCGACAGGAATAACTTTGAAAATGTTACGTCATTGTGTTTATTATTAATAACTAATATTAATGCGAGTACGTAGGCACTATGTCGGCTATATATAGAACACAAATATTTCAAGATACGCCTAAGTAAAGGTCATCATTAAAATTAGCCTGGAATCGTCAATTTTATTGTTTGCACTCCTCAATAAACATTCTTCAGGACTAGACGCTTGTATCCAAATTTACTATAAATTTGGATAAGCCTAGATTTAGATTAGATTTGAGAACTATATCGAGCTTAAAGTTTTACCACACTTTCCAATTTTCGTAAAAGACCTTTTCTTTAACGATAAAATAAAGAAAAAAATTGAGGAAAATTATTAAAACTTGTTATAATTTCATGTGAAAATAATTTGTTTTCTAAAAACTTTATCCGTAGCCTCACAAATCCCAATTGAATCCAGCCGGGTTAAGGTATATTTGATTAGGGTCCCGTCGGCACACCGGACCCCTCAAGCGTCCCTCAAGCGTCCCCTAAGGGATATCCATATCACCTTTTTTATTTCTATCTTCATATTAAATCTATTTTCAATGAAGCCTCTAGGCACCAGCTTGTAATGTCATTAGAAAGTTTATTTCGGTATAATTAGGACAAATTAATTACTGCTAACCCGAAAACATACATTTAAGATTTGAAGTATAAAATATGTACAAGTTAATTAGTCCGTTATATTGTGAGAAATTATTTCAAGCAATTCTCTATTAGGAAATTAGTTAAAGGAAGCCTCTCTCGGGTTCTCGATAAATTTAATTAACTATTGAAATTAACCCCGAAAATTACCTGGAGATGGTTACATATTTTTACACCCCCTTCAGTATTTACGAAGCCGCTGTATCGGGGTAATAGCGGTCGTAAACTTAAGTAATTAATTAAGGTACCAAGAACATTCATGAATAAGTTACATAATTGTTACAATGCAAGGCGTTCTTCGTTGCTTCGCTCAGTGACTCATTGTTGGAGGAAATTTGTCACTACATTCCATAATATCTCTAATTACTATAAATACTAACATTGTTCATGTAATCAATCACATTTGTTAGAGAATTTTCCTTCTATTTTTAACTACCAGTCCGCCTTCTCCTTTGTATGGATGCAATTATATTCTATATTATAATAAATAATTATTAAACGTTCTGTCAAAAAATATTTGTCTGATGGTGAATAACCCCATCAAAATCTGTGTTTTAGGAGGAGTTAGCAGATATACACACACAGAGACAGACAGACAAGGAAATGATTGTGCAAAATAACCAGACATAATTTTATTTATTACTTTGAATATAAGTAAATTAAAGTGTTAATAGAAAAAATAAATTTTTTATGCTTGCATTTTTTTAGTAATCTCCAAAAACAATGGAACCTATTTTATTAACACATCAGACATAACCCGGCGGATAGCAGGCAGGTTAATAATACTGAGGACCGTAGGTCAACGTTGGATTCAGGCTGCTACTGGCCGGTACTAAGAAAAACAGGGGTAGAATTATCTCCAACAGGTAGACGTCCTACGACCAACACGAGATGATGATGATGATGTTGATGATGATGATGATGATGATGTTGATGATGATGATGATGATGCAGATCATGATGAATTTTTTTAAAATTCATCATCATGATCAGATCATGATAAAAAACATTGTAGCCAAAGTGTGCAAGGTGGCAAGCTCTATCTGTATAAGTTGTCTTAAATATGACTCTTGACCTTTGTTTGTTTTATTGAACATAAATCTATGTAAGGCATCCTAAGTCGAGGTTTGACTCAATTTTTTACTTAACCCTTTACATTTGAGTTATCTTGTGCTTGAGTGTTAATTCTATAAGTAAGGATCTAGCGGTTACCCTCTCGTTAGGTGGCACGGTCCTCGGCACACTTTAGGACAATGTGTTACAATACCTCACAATTTGCTCCCATTGTCTTCCAACTGAACAATGTAGAGGGAATTCAGTGATAATCACACACGTGACGCGTTATTATAGTAAAGTTTGCAATGTCTCACTCAATAGGTGCTTGCGTAACTTGATTAGGTGAAATAACTATATTACATACATATTAATTGCCTATTAAAACTGATCTGTTATTTAGAATCATATCACAAACTATATACTACTTACTATGTATAGTCATAATTAGTATTTATAATCTATCAATACCACACACGTCGTATTGCTCATAAAGTTTAAGGCACTTTTCATGTTTCATTGTTGGAAAGAAGTTTGTTTAAAAGGTTTAATTCAATAATTGCTTCATTGTTGTTAAGACTATGTACTTTTTGTGTTCCCGCGGTGTCACCAGTTGTTCAATTTAAAAGAAATCAGATTCTCTTTCCAACTGCTCTATCTAGTAAAGCCAGAGAACCCGCCGCATCGCATAGCGTTCTATCTGACTTTTTTTTCTTTTTACTAGGCTTCTTAGAGTCGTACCGGTCTTTAACCTTCACGTGCCTTCACTAACAATTGGACTAATAAATGCAAAATTTTTTTTTATGAAAATATATTTAAGTTCAAGAGAAATTTGAAACCATATAAGTTCAAGAGATTAGCGGGGTTTTGACTGCTAATTCAAGTTTAAGTTAGCAGTTTTGCTAACTTTAAACTTGAAAAGAGTTAAAGTTGAAATTTTATGTTGATTTCTTGTTTTCTGATTAGCAATAGCACCATATATATCGAGTTGCTGGATGTATTGCAAAAGAATTAGTATGTAGGTAAACACACGTGTCGTGTTTCAAGTGAACAGGCGGAGGTGGCCTCCTAGATTTCCCTCGGGTGCACTCCGTGAAGGTACGGTCGGCAGATAAAGCCGGATGACATCTCTCCATAAATGTCAGTATTGATCAATCAATACACTATTGTACACATTTCTCGCTCTCTACTCTATCCATTGTTATCATCATAAATGTCATTATAAAATAATAATAGAAATACATCAATTTTATTCAAGCGAAAATTTTGCAGGACTGTAGTACAGGATTCTACGTTCTAGCAGCATGTATTGGCCAAAGAATATACAAGAGTCTATCCCCAATCCCTTATCAGGGTTGCCATTTCGCTAGCATTTATTTTTTGGGCCGTCGCAGCCCGAAGACCCATTATAGTTTCAAAAATAAATAATACATACAGTTTCTTTGTCTACTGTAAACATTATAGAAAGATGTGGGTGTCCTTGATGAGTTATGTTGTACGCTAATCGTACAACCGTTGTTTCTGGATACTTTGTAACAACAAAGCAACGATTATTTCGGGGAATTCCCACTGCTATGAAAATGTAATAAAGTATAAACATCTAACTTAATGCGAACAGGGAACGAATTAGCATAATAAATACTTGCTCAAGAACAGACTCGAATATTTGCAATTAGAAGAAATTAATATATAATTTTGTTCTAAAAATCTAATAGGCGAACTAGAGTTGCGTCTATTTTCGTAAAATTTTCCTTTATTGTTCTGATTTCTCTGGCGTTACAATAAATCAAAATTTTCTCCATAATATCAAAAGTTTTTTGGTGTCATCTACACTCTGGTGCAATGAAATCGCACATGTGAACATTTTTTTGAAAAATATGGTGTTATTTTTTTTTTATTTAAAAAGTCACATATTTTTTACAATAGGATGAAAGGTTATTTCAATACCTATTCAATGATACCATATAAGCGGTGATAAGTTTACCTTACTGCCGAAAAGGAAAGCAAAAACAACAAACCCCAAAATTGCTTACTTAGCGCACTGCAGTTTGCGATAGCAATTGCAGGTATAAAAAGGCCTGTTTTGAGTAAAACGTCATCATTTGCATTTCAACGCTCTACGTGAAAGGACGCCTAGTGACTACAGTTGCAACATTCTGAAGAAAATGGATACTACTCCGGAAAAAGCCGCTCAAGTCGTTGCTCTAATTGAAGCAGGCCAGAACCAGAGTGCAGTAGCTAGACAGTTGAATATCAGCCGATATTCAGTTCGTCGTGTATACCAGCGCTATCGGGAGACTGGTGGCTATGAACGGCGACGAGGATCTGGTCGCGCCAGAGCTACAACTCAACGGGACAACCGATTTCTCGTAACGACGTCATTGCGAAATCGACGACTGACTGCCGTTGATCTTGCACAACACCTTCAAGAGGTACGTGAAGTGGAAGTCAGCCGGTGGACAGTTAGAAGAAGACTTGCCGAAGGTGGCCTGACTGCGCGTAGGTCAGTAAATGCTCCTAATCTAACACCAGCTCACCGCCGCGACCGTCTTCAATTTGCACAAGAACATGTGCACTGGACACTCGACCAATGGAGAGCAGTCCTGTTCTCAGATGAGTCCAGGATGTGTCTTCACGGCAATGATGGTCGAGGAAGGGTCTATAGAAGGCCTACAGAGAGATTCTCCCAGTGTTGCATCACAGAACGTGTGGCATACGGCGGTGGTTCGTGTATGTTCTGGGGAGGCATTTCACTCGAAGCGAAAACTGAGCTTGTCTTCATCACGGGGGCCAATATCAGGCGACAAACAAGAGGATTGACATCTCAGCGGTACATTGAGGAAGTTCTCCAGGAACATGTCGTACCATTTAGCGGTTTTGTTGGAGAGAACTTTCTCTTTATGCATGACAATGCAAGACCCCATACAGCTGCTATAGTACAACAATACTTGCAAGAGGTAAATATCCCCGTGATGGAGTGGCCAGCTCGAAGCCCGGACCTTAATCCGATCGAGCACTTATGGGACGAGTTAAAAAGAAAAATAAGAGGCAGAAATATTGCTCCAGCCAATCTTCTGGAGCTACAAAATGCGCTAAAGGAGGAATGGGAAGCCATACCACAAGACTTTGTCAAACACTTAATAGAGTCTATGGAAAACCGGTGTCAAGCGGTTATTCGGGCAAGAGGGGGTAACACTTCTTATTAATAAATGTTTTTTCACTACATTTTGTGATTTTTTTTAATAATCCCCAATTTTCGAACTTTTTAGTTAAGCAAAAATCCGCTGATAAAAATGTATTTGTTGTTTTTGCTTCTCTTTTCGGCAGTAAGGTAAACTTATTACCGCTTATATGGTATCATTGAATAGGTATTGAAATAGCCTTTCATCCCACTTAAAAAAAATATATATGTCTTTTCAAATAAAAAAAATAAACAATATTTTTCAAAAAATCTTTACATGTGCGATTTCATTGCACCAGAGTGTACTATAGATTTTCTAAAGTTGAAGTATATACAATAAGTTACTAAACTAAATTATAAATGATTTATTAAAAGCCTATATAGTGCAGTAAGCTATTTTGATATTTATTATTCATCACATTATGTATATATATATTTGTTATTGTTCATTAATAACAAATATATACACTTCATTTATTAAACATTTTAAATTAAAGATTAATTTGTAAAGAACAACTCGGAGGTTTCTTCCTAAAATATGAAATACATTGTGTTTCATATTTTAGGATATTTTAGGATTTCTTCCTAAAATATGAAATGTCCGGTGAGTGAATTGGATTATATAGTCAATAAATATATTGTAAACATATAGCTTGTAAGAGAAGTATTATAATAACCTTATATGTTCCGAGATGTTCCACTACGCAGGGCAAACTCGCATCTCTTCCCAGAGCTACCGTCACGTTGGGAATCGGCTCCGCAAATCGAGGATCCTCCGTTAAAACTGTTAACAATATATAAGTATTTTATTAGTCAATTACCTTTAAAAAATTATAAAGAAATGTAACTCAATCACTGACAATATTTTATCACGTTTTTAAAGAAGACCTTCGTGACATAACAGGGAGTCTTACCCATACCCATGCTCGTATGTTTCGATGAGCAAGTAAGCCAGAATCCATTTGTGGCCTGCTTATGTTGTTAGACAACTGTAGTATTATTATTATCAAACAATTATTTATACACACGATGATAACAATGTCTAGGTTTGTCTAGACATTTTATTTCATAGCAACATGACATTACAGTATGTGACAACATTGAAAAAAAGAAAACTGGTTATAGAAAGCAGTGACAGGCTTAATTTGAAGTAAATAATAATATAATGTTATTTGATTAGCAGAAATGTGTTAGCACTCTACTAAGGAGCGTCAGAAGAGAACTAAGTAACTATACAAATCACAAGTGTATCCCTACTCAGTATAATTTGAAGTCGCTTTATGTATCAGTCTGTATGTACCTACTAGTATATCCGCTAACTACTCCTAAACAACGCAACAGTTTTGATGCGGTTTTTACCATCAGTTTGATATTTTTTGAAAAATGTAAGTAAAAAAAGTAATATTTTGCAACCAAGTCGCCGAAACTGTCCGCGTCTGTGTGTTTCACCGCAAACTATTTCTAAGGTAAGTTCAGTCATTTAATTTTTAAAATAGATAATAAATACCTAAAGTACAATAATTTATTTTTGTGAAGTACCTAATTTGAAAGGTACTATCTTTCAAACAATGTTGCCCAATTGAAGCCAACAAGTTGTGAATTTGGCAACATCTAATGATGCGGAGCCATTATTTAGTAAAGTTTGCACAAGTTTACACACAAAGTTGGCGAAATTGAGACTGTGAAAGGGCTCAAGTGCTTAATGACACTTATCGCCAAATAACTTGAGTGTTTAAAGAAATATTTATCTAGTTGACAAGTCTTTCAATTATTGTTGAAATATTGTACTGCGGGAAAGTGAGTGTAAAAATAATTGGAATTAAATAAATGTTAAGGCCGCAGAATAAGAAATCTTTAAACGCCTACGTTAGCTTTCAAACAAAAAAATGTTGAACAAAACACACACACACACACACACACACGCACGCACGCACGCACACACGCAAACACGCGCGCACGCACGCACACGTCAAACTTATAACACCTCGTTTTTAAGTCGGTACTTATATTCATGGTGAAGGGTTGTAATAGTGTATTTTTTTATTATGAAAGACAATCGGTACTTAAAATCAAATCAATATGTATATTTTTACTGAGCATTTATAGCCTTCAAAATCTGAGGGCTTATAAATGAAAATATAAATAATTACTATTTAAAATCATTAAAAATAAAAAATAAAAAAATATTCTCGAAGGCATAACAGAACATTGAAAGCACAACAAAACTACATATTATCGTAAAGGCGGCTCGTGAAAATATTTTTGTTTCGTTGTAATATTACAGTGGAATAACTTTTAATAAAGTCGAGTTACGTCTACTTTACATAAAGTATATTCTTTCTATTAGAGGAATATAAAAGAAACATAACGGGATGTTCGATTTTTTTACGTCTTTAAATTTGCTTCCACAGTAGGAGCACGGAGTATCCGTGGTAGGAGCGTGATGACAAAAAAATCGGAGGATACAGTTGATCTATCATCTACATCCAAAATTTATTTACAACAGTCAAAAAGCTAAAGGATCAATATAATTTTTTGATAAAACTCAACAGCACAAATGCTGTTGTTATTTAACGTTAGTAGGGGTGAATGATTACTGCCGTCTATTTATGAATGCGAAACCAATACTTTACATTTTTCAAATAAAAAAAAACTTTTTTGTATAAACGCTTTATTGGTTGCAATAAATCATTACATTTTGATATTTGAAATTGAAGGTATTTTGACGCGCAGATGTTTTTGAAACGCGACAAATAAATCAAAAAGTTTCTTAAAACGTAACAGAGCCCGAAAATTAAGCGTCATTTCGGTCACCATGCACGGTTTTGTTTGTGAAACTGTACAGTCGACCTTTCGCGAAGAGTCAATGTATAATGAGCATTAGTATATATTTTGCTAGTGTTTGAGGCAGTTCATTTGGAGGCAGGTTGTAGCAGCGAGACGCTTTGTATACTCCACTAAGCCAGAGACGAGGCGGGGTAAGGGCGGGGCAGCGGGACGAGGTCAAGAGGAGAAACGTCGAAATAATTTTACTATGAATTAAATGCTGTAAATAAATTGTATGGCTGTTTTGCAGCATTATTTGCGGCGGTGCAACATTTAATTAATTTCATCGCAATTATTATTTTATTAAATTTCTTAGGTTTTAAATCCATATTAATTTTATAAATGTAAAAGTAATTATCTGTCTGTATGTTTGTTACCTTTTTACGCCTGATCATCATGAAATTTTGTATACACGCTGTCAGAGATATAGGAAAAGAAAATGGTTCCCGAGGGATTATGTAAAAATAAGAATCAAACACATGGAAAACGTTATTATTAGATTTTAGGTGTTATTATGTTTATATAACATATTTGGTCAGGCTTTTATTTTATTTTTCAACGCGAACGAAGGGCACCATCTTGTATGAAAATAAATAAACATAGTTTTTTTAGCTGATTTGCCAACTGATACGTTGTTTTGCCAAAAAAAAAATTGGGGTAGACCACCCTTAACATTTAGGGGTATGAAAAATAGATGTCGATAAGCACACAAAATTTCAGCAACAAACACTGCGACACGAGAATTTTATATATTAGATTTTATTTATTTATAGAGCAGCTTCAATTGTCGTATGGTATTATTGTAATTATAATGTAACCTGCGATTAATTAGTAATATTATCTCAACCTGAATTTCTAATCAATTAAGTCCCTTTGTGTTAAGGGTACAACACGTGTTCATATTATACATTAGCACTATTATTAATTATATTTCATTTTTCACTACATACATAACTTAATGATTTTGCAACCTGACGGATAAATCTTTATTTGTCTCTATGAATATTAGTATGAACCAATACGAATCGTACTATTATTAAAATTGCGAAAAGTGTGACACTCACCTCAAAACGGCTTAACGTATCTGGATGAAATTTTGTACACATATAGTTTTTTATCTGGATTAACATATAAGATACTTTTTATCCATTAAAATATATAATAGGATCTCGAGGGATCGTCTAAAAATAGACTAAAAATCAGCGATTAAGCTTAGATGTCAGATATTTTGTCAAGTCTCGAGCACCAGCTAGTGAAACGACAGAAACGGAGTCGACCAAGAGTGGATATATCACTTAACCTAATAAGAATTTGTTCAAAGTGTACATTCATCCATCCAGGGAGACACACGCTCATTCGCTAATTCACTTACGACTCTGAGATATGAGACGAGATTTAATTACTCAACTTGTGAACAATCCCAAAATATTGTCTTCATTAAGAGCCCGCGCCCTTTGAGCCGAAACTCGTTTTATTCGAAAAGTTGTCGTGTAATTTGGAAAACTTAGTTAGCCTATTAACAGTTTCATTTATGATGTTCGCAGCTTTAAACAGCAATACGTCGCATTGTGAGACGTTTATTGCTTTCAAGACTTGTTGTCGCAACTACAAAACTTTGGGTTTTCTTGTGGGATTCAGTCTGGTTTTGAGTTACAGGATATTTAATCAGTTCTTTGAGTCATTCGCTCATTGACTGTACAATCGGTTTTCAAAGTTACTTACATGTGTCTGAACATTAAATTCAAAAAAAAGCAATTGTAGGTACACTTTGTACTTAGGTTACTTACTTTAAAAAAATAGTATTAACCGATTTGGATGCGGTTTTAACTAATGTATTGAAGATTACTTGGATTAACACATAGGATACTTTTTATATTAAAAAAAAACATAAGGCGGACGATGTTGCGGGCACAGCCAGTTCATAATATGAACGAAGGGGCGCATTCATAGTTCATACATACATATTACACACTTATCGAAATAAGCCAATGTTTAAAAAAATACATCACATACTTATTATGTGATATTTAAATAAACAGATATGTCTAAATAACATATCTGTTTATTTCACGGATATATAATTAACTTCGTTGTTTATTTAAACTGACTACGTTAGATTTTGTTTACTATTTAACAAGGCCACAAACAATCATCTTATCTAAGTGAATTATTATGACTGGGCAATGGTATGTTATATGTTATAAAATATGATATTCTTTGCTAAACAGGAAACATAAAGTTATCTTATGTAAAGGTTCACCCGCTAAACGGAGTAAAATATTATACTAAATAAGAAAGTGTACCTTGTGATATGATAGTGGCAATCTGTATGATACTAATTGCGATCGTCTTGCTCGAACCTCGCCTCTGCACCATGTTGGAAACGACGCCCCCAGCTAGGTCACATGGTACGTTTCAACTCGCAGATCTCGATCGCCTTCTCATTGCCAGCTTCAGTATCTGTAACAATTACATATTGTTTATCTAATTATCAATGTGTGCGTGAACTAACGCAAGAGATGTATGCATGTGTGAATGCAAGGTTAAATAGGTGTTACAAGCCTAACTTTTTCAGTTCTAATAAAATCGCCTTCAAGTCTTTCTATTTATAATAAGCCACCAATCAAAAGTAAACCTTAATACCGAGACATTCAAACCTATAGGCATCTAATTTTAGACTCAATTTTTATTTATTTATAATTTTAACAATTTTAATAAAATACTTGTACCTAAAATGATAACACTAAAAACCACTGAGCTTTAATCTCGTATTATCACTTGTAATTATTATTAAAATCTAACTGTATACTATTAATTTATAGTGTTTTAATTACAAATTATAATATATAGCTATAATTTATATATAAAATTTAACTTAAATAGGTACCTAGCTAGATGGTTGTCGAAGTTCCATAGTAAGCCTACGTTCAAGTACGTACTTCCTGCACTAAAGCCTTGATTTACATAATTACTAATTAAAATAGTTTACTAAAGCGCTTATCGCATATTATTAAAATCGATACAATAATGGGAAAGATATTTCTATCACAATGCTAATAAATATCCGATGAGCTAGCCAGATGAAACGCGATATTTAGTGACATGCTGATATTGATTCTTTCAGCAGACTGATTGTACAGAACCGGCTCGAATATTAATGTTATTATTATATTATTAATGTGATATGTGTGCTAATTATAAATATAATTTCTATGAAGCATTCTGGATTATATTCACAAGGTTATTCAGTTGGAATTTTCAAATATATTTTTTATATAGAATGAGGTTTCTAGTCAAAATTGCTTTTATCGGATGGTTCTAAGGTTTTATTGTGATTAAAGAAGATCTGATTCTATTCTTAAAATTAGGACAGGTATACTTGATGGTAGACAGCTAGACTCGCCTCTAAACAATAGCAAAACCAGAGCACGAATAACAATTAGTTGTTTCCCAGTTTATCACTGCGGAATAGAGTTCCCTGTCATTACCAAATTCAATATTGCTTAGAATTGGCTATCAGCTATTAGGATTAACAATTTTAAAGTAATTACTCATGTTACAAACTTTTTCGTTGTATAGTTAATGATTGATTACTGTTTCCAACAAAATTCCAATACATAAATTTAAAACATATTGATATTTTAATATTGATTGTTTGGCTGGCAAAGTTTTATGGGTCAATCAAACCATCATTATTTGTACTGTAATCGTAACTGAACATTCAATATGTGGTGATAGTATATCAAGAACTGAAAAGAATATATTAATTACTCATTTCGTTAATTCTATTAAAATATTACGATTGAATGTGATTTAGGGTAAGGTTTGGATTTTTTAAACAATAGTCTAGTTCACAATTTAAAATTAGTTTTATTTCTTGATAAAGATTCTAAAAATATGTGCGACACCTCATTGGATTCGTAATGGTGTCTAGAAGAATGTACTTATTACAATTGATTACAAAGTATTAAACCAACACATAAATTTACAAAAGTGAAAAATAGAACATGTCATTGTGAACTAGACTATCAAAGTAATTTTATTTGTTCTCATGTTAAAATCATGGAGATAAGAATAAGCATTCTTGGCATATGAATTGCTGTTTTATTATTAATGTATATTTAATTTTTTTCTCTCTTTTTATTGCATTACATTTTACTTTGAACTTTTATTGGTGCAAACTCTACTATAATGCCTGCCTCGTTGATGGCAAAAAGAAATATAATAGACAAAAAGCTATATGTAATAAAAAAAATAAAAAAATGCAATATTACAAACTTGATATTCAAAAATGTTTGTCATATAATAATAATGTATAATGTGAAATAGAAAATGATGAACGAAAATATACAATAGTTCGTAAGTAGCTACGAACGAGTGATCTGAGGTCGAGTCTCCGCTACAACTTATAGCCAGGACAAAGGTTTCCGTGTTTGGTTTGTGTCACAAACTTTAAGCGGAGAATAGTCAGCTGTCAGACAGACTTGATGGTAGGCGACCACAGTAAGATACCATCAAGGCCTCATCAGTGACAAGACGAAGTTATATGAATGGGTTCAGTCATTCCTTGCATCCTTCACAAAATGAAATATAATATTACCTATGCCATGGTTGTGAACGTATTTCGTTATGGGGGCTTACAATAATCAAGTGGTTTTAATTTCAACTTTTAGTAAGTACCATCTCAAAATTATCTGATTTATTAACATATTGTTTTCACATTTTGATAACTTAATTTAAAAAAATAATACAAAATATATTGAATAATACATTTAAATTCAATATCAACCCGCATTTAAAAACTGCCAAGTAAGTCACTCTTTCTTTACAATTTAGCAATATTCTATATTATTATTATTTTTTACATAAAAATATTATAAAATTATTGTTAAGAGCAGAAACATAAAGTCAGTAGTACACGGAAACGTTGGTTCATAATTCCTATCATACTCTGTAATAGGTTAAAATCGCTGCACGGAGTTAACTTAAGGCACACGAGTAGGTAGCACAGAGGAAGTCGCCTCGTTCCGTGCCCAGAAATCTGATTTATCCGACGATCAAATCCAATTGTGTCAAACGAGAAATTGACTAAAAATTCTACCGTCGACACGAACCCTGCCCTCTTTATTAATGAGAGCAGAATAAAAAATACTTCACAAAATGGGTAAATTACATAGCCAGACCTTATAAGAGCAAATCGAAGGTGGATCCAAGCTGCTTATAATTAATCGGTCTTACTGGAAAATTACGTAGGAAACCTCTGCCCAGTAGTGGACGTCCGTCCTACAGCTGAGATGTTACTTATAAAAAGACGAATCAACAACAATTCAGATATAATTATTATCAAAGAATGACCCCGATAAATAGGTCATACAATGTGGTTCCAAAATAAATAGATAATTTAGCGGTTTACTTAACAATGTAGGATTCAAACACTTGAGACGAACTTGAGACAATTTATACAGCGTGTATTTGTACTCATTATACATATTATGTGTTATTCGAAATTAAATATTAATGGTTAATTTGTAATACATAACAATAGAATATTAAACTTTCAGGGTCTTAAGTCTTAAAATTCAATGCCCAAGGTCTTAAACGCATCTTCTAACGCGAATTGTGTCCATTATTTAAAAAAAAATTAAAAATATTTATCCGGTTTTATTAATTATTCTATATAATATTCTAAATATTTACTATATAATATTCTTTACTGCTTATGACTAAATTCTATGACTAAATAACCGATTGGGAATGCGTGTTCTATCAGGAATAGTTGGCAAGAAGCTAAGCAAACAAACTATGTATTATTTGTATTACTTAATTAAAGATTACATCATAACAATTGCTTAGAGATTACGGATTTCCTTTAAAAGATTTACATAACAATTAATTTTTCTATAACTCGATTCTCAAGACAGGACACAGAAACGCCAGAAACGAAAAACTTGAAATCCCAAGTCAACAACAATATTTATTAATGTATAATTAAATTGGTCTTGCATCACGATCAAAACGAAAGTAGTTTATCTATAAATATTTCATTTTATTCGCAAATGAGTCTGACACTGTACAATGAACTATTGATTGTTGGTAATAGAATTGCAAATTGAAAAGCAATCGGTCCGCCGTCGTCGGGAGACCTGCGGGCGATCCCTGTCTCGGTGTAATTCATCTATTCCCGTCTACATTGAGAGGTACAATGTACCTGCGGCGGCGGGAGGTTGCCTTTTTCAAACTTCTCGAGCTTATGTAGCTTCCGGATCCGGGAGCAACTAATTTTGTTGTAAACATCGATCACTAAATCAGCCTTAATTGGGGACAAGCCTCTCTGGACGAGGAATACATACATGCAAATCTTTTAACCAACTTTTTAACACATTTTGTTAACTTCAATTACTAGCTACACGCTCCCGGCTTCGCCCGGGTTCAAAATAAAAACTATCCTATCTTCTAAGTTAGACCAAATAACACTCAATACTCGTCTCGTAGTTACGAAGTTTTATCAAAATCGGTTCAGTAGTTTGGAGAACATTGGGGTCAAACAACGTGACACGTAATTTTTATATATACGTGGGTCTATCAATAATTACTCGTGTTATTTCTGTTATAGTTTTGCTTAGTTAGATTTTTATTTTCATATGATCCCTCAGAAACAGTAGGTTTTACTTTTACTTTTCTAGATGGAAGTAGGTATCCTACGTTCTTTTATGTAGTGACAATGATTATCGCTTGAGTAGTTAAGACGTGAAAAGGTAACAGATAAACACAGACAAATCCAGCTATTTAATTGATAAGTATTAAAATTACTTTTAATAGTGATTTTTATAAGGCAGCGTTCGGGAAGCTCTTCTCGTACATCTTCTCGTCCAAAATTCCTCAGTGTCTCAAGACAAAAGTTTTTGACCAATGTGTGTTGCCAGTGATGACGTATGGCGCTGAAACGTGGTCTCTAACTATGGGCCTCGTAAGGAAGCTCAATGTCGCTCAGCGAGCTATGGAAAGGGCTATGCTCGGGGTTACACTGCGAGATCGAATCAGAAATGAGGAGATCCGCAGACGTACAAAAGTTACCGACATAAGCCGGCGGATTAGTAAGTTGAAGTGGCAGTGGGCAGAGCATATAGTACGGAGAGCCGACGGCCGCTGGGGCCGGAAGGTTCTCGAGTGGAGGCCACGGACCAGCAAGCGCAGCGTAGGACGTCCACCCACAAGGTGGACAGACGACCTAATAAAGGCCGCGGGTCAGCGGTGGATCCAGGCAGCTTCTGACCGGTCCTATTGGAAAATTATGGGAGAGGCCTATGTCCAGCAGTTGGACGTCCTACGGCTGAGATGATGATGATGATTAAAATTACTCACGGTGACAATTATTCAGATAATGAATTAATTTTTACATACGTCGTCTTACAGTTTGGTATTTCAAATGGGTCTTAATTTACTTTCAAGACGGGATTTTTTTTAATATTGAAGCCGCATCGGGTTTCCTTAATTTTTTTTTCGTTCAAAGATGTTGAATATTTTCCGAAGGGTTATAATGCGATTAAAATGAATAACCTTTAAACGTTCGCCGGGTAATAAAGAGCGTGACTGCGAACATTTTTGCCTCATCTTCTTATATTAAATCGGTTTGTGGAAACCACCAAATTGGTACTCACTTTCACTGACGTCATCATCGGATACAATTTATTACCGCGAATTCTGATGGCTTCATATCAGAGTTTGAACCATTGTAATCTATGTTCAGCAAATAAATAAATTATTATTATTATTCAATTTTATTTATTTTATTTCTTAATATTTTTTTTACAATATAAATTTAAAAAAAAACAATAAATATTATTGTTTAATAATAAAATAATAATAGTAAAATTATTATTATTATTCATAGTCCAATCTACCTTAATAAAAATAATAGTTTTATAGATAGTGTATGGAACTCTTAATTATGAAAAATCCTGGTGCAGGCTAGTTTTTAAGTAACCACGTAGCCACAGGTAAGTTAGTATTTACTTATAAGTGAAGTTATTTTGGCTTCTACTAGGATTGTTTGATGTTAACTAAACGAGTGTTTAAAGTGAAGCGGTATTTGTAACGGTGCAACGCACTAACCACGTAATTCCCATTATTTTGAAACGGCATTTAAACTTTCATTCCGAGTGTCTGTGACACCGTGAGGCTCCCGTCCGCCCCCAAAATAGGGGTGGTTAGACTCGAATGAGACATAAAATGAAATATAGCCGGGCGCCTCTTCGCCGAGGCGCGCTTTTATTGCCGCTATGTGTAAAGCTTGTAAAAAAATTACCCGCGACTCACTTTTTTATTTGGGCCCAAGACCCACGAGAGGGAACGAGGTGATGATAATTTTTTATACGCTTTCCTTCCCCTCGAATATTGCTCGGAACGTCTTTATTTGCAACCGCGCGTAATTGTCTTCTCGCAAAATAATGCAGGATTACAACGTCGCTTTACTTTATACAACACTACCGCCGGCTTTAGTTTGATACAGATGTATTGACTGTAGGTACATAATATAAGGGTTATACTAACCAATATTATAAATGCGTAAGTGAGTTTGTTGGTATGTATCTTAACTAGTCAACCGATTATCATGAAATTTTACACATACGTTGTCAGGAGTAAAGGAAAGAACCTAGGAATCCAAAAAAACAGTACTGTTCCTCGAGGGATCATTTAGAAATAAAAAAAAAATTAACGCCTGACAAAAATATATGAGCAATAAATGTTTGGACTCTAAAACCGCTGAACCAACTTTGATGAAATTTTTAGACAATCTTCAGATTAGTCCAGCGGGTAATCCTGTGAAGTTTGGTAGCGATCGGACGCGGACGAAGTCGCGGGCAAAACCTAGTTTCAGTATTTAAAAAAAGTATTATTCAAAAATGTAGTTTTAGAATAATGCAGACTAAGAGACCGCTGTCTGCTATCTCTTTTCCAAATCCACAAAATAAAGGTTTGAGAAGAAATACGAGAGACATACAAGGAGGATATGTTATTATTTTAAATCACTTGGTCTAATTAAATCAATAAAAATAAAGATAAATAGTGCCTATATTTATTACAGTAGATTACAATATACACAATATGAACTTCGTGTGCACTTTTCGTGTACGTTTATTCCAGTTTACATTCCAACCGGCGAAAAACTGATGAATATTGTAATTACGTGTTATAAGCTTGTCGAACAACGAGCAACACGACGAAAATACGAACCAATTTTAAGCACAAAGATAATTAAAATTTCCTTTTCAACACAGTGTGGTTATAGCAGATCAACAATTGTTACTATTAAAATATTTCCTCATTAATTACTTCAACAAGCATTAAACAATGAAGGAAAAATTAAAATATTTATCTAGTCGAAAAGGCCGCAGGTTAAATTATATTTTATATGACTGATAATGGCATTCACGAATAAATTTTATTATGAACGGAGACTGCACAAAACGCTGACACGAACATTGGAAATAAAAATAATTGTTCAATTTGACCTCTTAAGTTTATAGGGTTGGCTCAAATTTGTTTTATAGTTAATATTGGTTTAAAAAAAATATTTATTATGTCGAAACGCGAATAACTTTTTCATGAATTTGGACCAGTAATAGTAATTTTACAGGAACCTTAAATTACATGATTAATTTATAAATCAAATACTCGGAACAAATTTTTAGCAGTGTTTGACCTTATTTACTTATCCCTACTTTCGTTACTTATAATATAATATTATACACATTTATGTTGTTACATAAACAGGACAGAAAAGGACATAATACCTTTTATCCAGATAAAAGCACTGTTGCCGAGGAATCATAACAATAAAAATCAAAATCCTTGCCACACTATAACAGCAATTAAAACTAAATAAATTATTGTTCATATATTTTATCAAGCGTTTAATTTTTTTTCAACGCAGAACGAATTCGTGGCCAAAAATTTGTGAAAAAAAATTCAAACCGTAACAGAGGGATCTCGTGTAATATTAGTATTGAGATTGCGAATGGAACGAGTCTGTTCAAAAGGAATCTTATTTATAATTATAAAATGAACTCGAAAGAAGTTTTCTCTTAATATCAACTTGTATTTCAGTCATTTTCTGGTGGTTTCAATTAAAATTATTAAGTTCTTAACGTAGTGACAGCCCTAGTCGGATGCTCCAGAGAAATATAAAAATGCGGTAAATTTTTACTCGTTGCACAGAAGTCAGACTATTCTTATGAATTGTCTCATGGATATTTCAGTCCCCACAGCCTCGTCCCCTTTTCCACTTTCAACTCCCTCTCCCCGCAATGTCAGCTGACCGTCTTACTTATTCAGATTGTACTTATTTGCAGGCCTTTCAATTGTTCCTTATTCAAATCGTACCCCATTATCAATTCGTCGCATTGGGAAAACAAGGTTCTATGTGACTTAATACTTATAATACATACATAAAGACTTAAAACCTTTCATCACTACATACTTTTTGAAGGCTTATTTAATTTAATTTAATTTTGAACAAAAACCCTACAGAAAAACAAAATAACATACAATAGATACATTATTACTACTTACATTGCCAATTACAGGGTTTTATTGTGTAGGACTCAAAACACTGAAATTATATTACTAATTATTAATTAATCGCGGCGTGTGTGCGTGTGTGTGTGTAATTTTTTTTAAATTTTCTTCTCGTCATATTGTAAATTGTAAAAACTTTTTATCTATCGCATTTCTTCTTCGTAATAAAATATAATAATATAATTCATAATAATATTTTCTCAGTCTATGTACGCCAATGATTTTTAGAGGCAAATGTGCTTTATTGTAATTTTCGTAGAGGTTTCTAATTTTCTTCTAAATAAAATACATTTTAAGTTACTCGCTAATAAGGTAACTATAGGTGATTATCATTTTTATTAAGAATTTTTTAGTTAAAAAAAAAACAAATATTTCTTCTATGTAATTTTGTGTAGATTATTACGTTACATATGCGCGATGTATCGCGCCAAGCGTTAACCAATGGAAATAGAACTTTATAACCTGAACTTTTTAACAAGTACAAAATAAACTGCGCATAGTTAAGCTTACTATAAATCAAAATTTCAACACGAAGTCGTTGTCATGCGGTACTCACACTTCGCAACTTTGAATTAAAGTCGCGGATCGCTTGAATGTTTAATTTATAACAACTTCTCTTTGCTCAAGTGTTAATTTCCTTACGTCACGGTAGTCATGTTATAAGATGAAGCGGGAAACCGCTGTCTTCACTTAGGTACCTGGGTTTTATTTAAAAAGAGACGAAGTCTATTAGGTTCATTTTATTTACAATTAAAATTTGGGGTAAATATACTAGTATTTTTATTTCTAGAGATAAAAAGTTCATATAGGTTCAGTTAGATAACGTTTTAGTCGTCCATTAAATCGTGCGGTATTAAGGCTTTTAATTTTAAACCTTACACTTGTTCTTTATTTTTTTTTTACCATATTTCAATATTTCATAGAGTACCAATACCATAGAGTACCTTTGCATATATGTTACCTACAAGGTGAGTTTCATCATAAAATGTCAATAAATCTTTTGTTAGCTTTCAAATTAACTTAAGCTACAACCGAAATCGTACAAAGTAGATTACGGTTCATGGGAGTCACTTAAACAGAAAAGTACAAACAAACCTGACAAAGTCGGTAGTATTCACTTTTAGTTGTATTATAAAATATTAAGTGAAGTATAGATAATAAATGTTTTTTTAAGTTGTACCACACCCGCTTAAGCTTGTCGAGCCCGCTGGGAGCGGTTGCGAAGTTTCTCTCTTCTCTTACTTTTTCATAACAATAACTAATTCCGCTGGTTAATTAAGCAACAGAGAGGAGTACTCGCTCGTTCAAATTCCGCCGTAACCGTACCTACCTGCTGTTGTTTTAACTGTCTACCCACCTTTTATCGTTAGCACTGTTCTATGCAAACATCCCTTTATTTCTACTTTTGTTATATGAATAATTATATTTTATTACATGAGAGTAAATCTACTATTATACATTTGAATTGGCACAAATAAACGCGGCATACATTTCATATATTGCTAAGAGTAAAGTTGGCGTAGGTATTCCTAGAATAAATTGTAACTGACTGAAATTTGTTTCTACATAATCTGTTTTTATTTCTATTAGTCTCACAATATTAATTTACTGTTCAACATCCGTACTAATATTATAAATGCGAAAGTTTGTATAGATGTATGGATGGAAGGATGTATGTATGGACGTTTGTAACTCTTTCACGCAAAAACTACTGAACCGATCACCATGAAATTTTGCATACACGTTGTCTGGGACACCTGAAAGGACATAGGGTAGCTTTCACCCAGAACGAGGACGAAGTCGCGAGCACTAGCTAAGTTAATGATATAAAACAAATTAGTTTACCTATTCGTACACAAATCAAATCTGCAAGTATTTTCCAATGGGTTCTTTTATCTGTTTTTTTTTTAAATTTATTTATTTAAATTAATATATAATAGGGTTTCATCGTTACATTGATTAGTATATTTATTTTGACTAAGATAGGACACCAATTACACACAGGTCTTGCATCTGCAAGCTTTTTAACATTTATATCTCAGCGAGAAAGGATTTTTTTATGCAGTTGCATAAAAAAAAAAAAATTAAAAATTGAATTTATGAAAAATAGTTTTCAAATTATGAAAAAACAACTGCAGTATCAAAAAATTTTGCAGTTGTTTTTTCATAATTGAAATATAAATAAAAACTCAACTGTCGCATTCTGATTCGTAGGAATGACTAAGTAGTTCGGCGTCTATTGGACACGCGAGTAGTGGAAATCTCGCGAGCAGGGAAAAAGGCCTCGCAAATCACACCGTACGTGTCGAATGTTAAGCCTTCGCACACAATAGAATCCCGCAGGTCCCGCGGGAGTGTGCCGCCTCTACTTCTACTCTATTGACGCGAGGGTCGAATGCTTTACTTTATTGAACGCTTGTAAAACATTTTCCTTACAATAATATTGTAGCTTTTGGGTCTGGTGTGTTCTTGAAAATATATACCAGCAAGTTACGATAATATTCTATACGTATACATAATTATCATCATCATCATCATCTCAGCTGTAGGATGTCCACTCCTAGACATAATTTTCCAGATGTAGTGTTTATCCTTGGGTCCTCAGTCCATTCACCTCAACTTAGTAATTCACCGGGTTATTTCTGTAAATAGTGTCATTCCTTTTTCAATATTACAGATGACCCCGAACATATCTACTACTTAGCCTACTACTCTCTATAGATCGTTGAGCGACGTAGAGCTGTTTCACAAGACCTATAGATAGAACTATGATTTGTTTAGGCAAATTGTCATTTCATCACTAATAACACTGTTTGATCAGAAACCTTTTTGGATGAGAAGATGTCTCAGAGTTTATCGAATGTGTTTGTATATTTTCAATAATCTTGCAAATCTAGGTCAAGTATTGTAAAATATTATGATCTGACCTGCATGTTTTAAAAAGCTGACAAAATTAATTATTGTAAGAGAAAAGTATCGATCCTTACAAAAGTTTTGTGTAAAATGTGCCAGTAACATAATGTATCAAGTTTTGTTAAATCCTACTATGGACGTTTGTTACTCTTTCAATAATGCACGGAATTTAATGATTAAAATTTAATATTATGTATTGATTATTAAATTAAAATATAATTAATTATGTGCATATTTACAAATATGATAAATTGTATAAATTGATAATCGTAAACGATCCGTGTCTGTACATTAAATATTTAAAAAACTGTACACTGTAAGTACAATACTTATGTTACCAATGTAAAAAAAATGCCACCTGTTATAATTTTTGTCTGTATGTCGGTGCGATTTTTTATGTTACGTTCGGCAGACAGGCTGACTGTCTGTCACTGATGGTATGTAGAAAAACCCATGTTATATTAAGAATACGAGTAACTTACTTAGTAATTAAGAATACCACGATAACAAATGTGATGATGACTTTCGGCATTCACCAAGAGTAATAAAAATTTTGAGAAATAAAAATATTTTTAATATGCCTATATCCGTACTAATATTATAAATGCGAAAGTTTGTATGGATGTTTGTAACTCTTTCTCGCAAAAACTACTGAACCGATCACCATGAAATCTTGCATACACGTTGTCTGGGACACTAGAAAGGACATACCTTTCATCCTGAACGCGGACGAAGTCGCAGGCACCGGCTAGTAAGCAATATTGTTAAGTATCGGATAAAGTGTTTTGTAGTGTTATGTTGAGGAATGGAGTGGAGTTAAGTTAAGTGAAGCCTCCTCAGCCTTCCGCCCTCCACAAAACCGACGACAACCGACAAATGCTCGGCGCTAACAAAATTTGATTGTTATCTCGATAAAATAAAGAGGCGGTAATTTCTCACAAGTTTCCTGCGGGAGAGACGCCTTTTTCTCTTAATCGGCTTCGCGGAGCAGTCTATTTTTAATTAACTTTTCTTATTAGACGCTACACTCCCGTGAATTAACAATTGGAGTCTTTTTAATTTTCTATTAAAACAGAAGAAAGGGTGATTTCGTAATAAAATTCTCTACAATGCTCCAATTAACTAATATTGTTCGCGAAATGGGTAATACCAATAGAAAAATAACTTCGCTCTATAAAATGTTTTTGTTTATATTGACTTTAAACTTATTAGACTAATAAACTTACCTCTTATATTTTATTGAAAATTCTCCGTGAGGTATTGAGCCGGTAGTTTATTGATGGTTTATTTTAAAGAAGCGACATTTATGTTTTACTTATTTACTAATATTATACAGAGGAAAGATTTGTTTGTTTGTTCGAACTGAATAGGCTCTGAAACTAGTAGACCGATTTGAAAGTTTTTTTTCACCTATATAAAGCTACGTTATCAGGCAGTAAACTAGGCTATATTTTATAAAAGTTACGCGGACGAAGTCGCGTGCAAGAGCTTGTGTTTTATATTTACGTACCAAATTTTTGCTTAGTGGTTAAATTGAAACTATGTATTTATAATATTTAATGAAACTTCTCTACAATTTTCAAATAACCTTTCAAATAAAATATTCTATTTATATAATATAATTTTTTAACATAGCATTCGTTATCAAAATATCTGGATGAGTGAACAATATCCTGAATATTTTTGGAACCGCACGGCGTACTATTCGTTACATTCGTTCCTTTCGTCGAAATCAAGCAGTTACAAATAAAAATAAAATATGCAATGAATCTTTTTTATTAGAGAAAAACTTTAAAAAATATAAATGAAATTATTTTTTTATTTAGATGTCGCTAATTTCCCGTTGTGCTCTGAGCGATCTCTTTCCTTAGAATTTAGTATAAATAACTGGTTCGTTGTTGTAGCAAAATGTAATTTGACCGAGGTAGATATTTATTAAAATTTAACTAATTAATTTGCTCGTGTGTATATTTTATATTGTGTGTGTACATATTTCGTTTATAAAGTGTACAAAAACATTTCAAACCAAATTGGAGCACGCTGTTTGATGGTTTGCCTCGAGCTGTTTTAATTTTAAGTTAAATGAAATTTCGTTGATCAAGTATTGGAAGTCCGACAAATTAGCGGCGGATGAAGTTGCCCGATGCCCGAACAACAAAGGTGCACTTTCTGATTCATAACTTAATTAATTCCTATAATACGTGTATTTGCTAAATTGTCTTTTTATTACTTACTAGCTGACCGGATAAACGTTGTTTTGCAAAAAAATTTAAAAAAATTTAGGGCTGGTATAAAAATAAATTAACGACCTATTCTCAGACCTACAGAATTTTCATCAAATACGGCTGGGCCGATTTTGATGAAATTTTTTGTGCTTTTATCGGGTAGGTTTGAGAATCGGCCAACATCTATTTTTCATACCCCTAAATGTTAAGGGTGGTCCACCCCAAAAAATTGTTTTTTATTTTTTCGCAAAACAGCGTTTGCCGGGTCAACTAGTATAGATTTCAGATATAGTGAAGGTTGGTTCCTGAATAAAAAAACTGCTTACTAAGTACGTATTTCTAACAATATTACCGCTAAGCATTATGTAAATGTATATATAATGTGCGTGTGTGGTTATCCGAGCAGTGTACAACAATACTTTCTGCTCGTTCGCTGAAGGCTGCGTGTGACAGCTGAAGGGTTCACAATGAGCACGTTCCTTGTTCTCTATCTATAATTTACGCACAGTAACAAATTATGCCAGATAAAGTAACTCAATTTTGTTGAAACCAAGCCATAACAATGAAATTTACCTATTACAATACAATTAACATGTTATATTATGTTCTAATAATATGATATGTTAATTATTAGAATATAATATGTTATGATATGATTTTGTTAAACCTAAAGACAAAATAAATATATAAAAACAACGATTTTAAGCCTTAAAAACTTAAACGTATAATGATATAGACACATCGATATTTCGGATTGATAAAAATGAAAATAACGAGGAAACCTAATATGGCGGATGGGTTGTTGATTTGTCAAAAGATAGATATTGCTTATATTCTTTTATAAACAGACAGAAATTTATAACAGAAATATATAGACATTTATTAGAAATACGCACGTTAAAGAAAAGCAATTTTCAGTAACTTCTATCTAAGTTTAAAATTTTCCCATTTTTTACTTAATATAATTTTCTTGTTGTATAGATGTGGATACAACAAGAAAATTTTGTATTTGTATTCAGAGAAAGTACAAAATACAAAAAAGATACAAGTAAAGATATATTATTTCGATGATGTAGATTAAGTAATATTTTGCGTTCAAAAATAGATCTATTTGAAAAGAAATTCCAAATTTTATTGAACACGTATTAGTAACACAGTACTCAATAACTTCCTTTAATGGAAAAATTTATTTTTTTCAAAAAAAAAATTCAGATTAAAAAGCTGTTCCATACAAAAAGAGCAAAAATGAATTTTCTTAAAAAAATATTCTGTGAATGTTTTCGTTGTTTTAACATTACTGGCGAAACAGTACGGTTTACCGTAGGTATAGATTACAGGCATAATAGTACTTTCCGATCACCGTAGCGGGCCACCATTTTTTTAAAGATCATAGCCCGCTAAAATAAGATGAAATAAATGCAAAAATAAATATATTTTATTTATTAATTGTCATTTTTAAGAACAACTTATGCCAATTTTATTTTTATAGCTCGGTTCAAAATTACGGAGGCGTTCTATGTTGCTGCTTTTCAAATTACATACATTAATGAAAGCGATATTAAATAATCAGCACTGTCATTATAACGAATTTTTATTTTCTTTCAAATATTTATATGTATATAAGTTTAAAATTATTGTGCTTACATAAAATACATAAATAAATTAACGAAGTACTTAAGTAAATTTCTCAGTTTTTGGTCCTTACTAATTTTCAATTTTGATGAGACCTTAATTTGGAGACAGGGAATAATTTAAAAAAATATGAAATGTAATTTCTTTTCATAAATCTGTATGTATTGTATATACTTCAACAATTCTAATAAAACAAACATTAAACTTACCTCCGAAAGCATCACATGTGAAAACAGTATTAAAACAATGCTCTCCTTACACTGAACCACACAAAACAGTAATATTCCGCAGTCATCAAAAACACACGTAACAACAAACGCGACCGCAAAGTTGAAAACTTCTACCGGAAGTCGAAACACTCCCCAGTAGTTGGAAGGCACCCGCGAAGCCTCCGACGTTTCGCGACTCACTAACGACGGGACCAACCGCCGGCCGGCTTAACATCACACACCTTCGAATCGCCCCAATCGGTTAAGTAATAAGATCGAATTTCGATTGCAGTTACGTGAATGCGCACTAAGACAGCTCGTCGGGTATTTAAAGAAGGGTGATTGCATAGCGCATGCGTGCGGTCGTTCACCCATGCAACCGATGCTGCATTTTCCCTGTTTGGGTTAAGTCGTGTTTTCGGGTTAAGCTGTTGTTAACATTAAATTTTTACTGTATTTTTTTTATAGTGAAAACCAAGCGAATGAGTCGGTGTAAGTTTTAAACCTCCTTAAATTTTAAGCCATGTGAAAATTTAGATAAAAGCCAAAAGAATACAAGAATTACTCAGCAGTAGAGCCCATATTTATACTAGAAAATGCAATAGGATTTGAGAGTCTTTTTTCAGAAAGAAATTTTACACTATCACATTGCACATGAAATTCTAGGAGGAACCATCAGGAGTTGCAGCCTGCACCTGCACACTCGATGAGATTGCCATATAACATGTAACGCTTGTGTATTATTTTCGGATCCGGATATCCGAAAAAGCTAAAATTTCTAACATTTACAATTGAAGGTTGGTCGGCAAAAATACACGGTAACTTCAAAAAATATACATATTTACACATACACAATAATAAATGACATTGCTACCATAAGAATTATCAAAAAAACTTAATTGAACTTTTCTTAACAATTACTCTCACTCACAATATTTTCGGTAATGTTTGCTTTAAAAACCTATTTTAGTTTTGGAAAATAAATTTTCTATTGGAGAATTCGTTAACATCGACCTCAAAAATGAGTTAAATAGACGGTATTGTTGAAAATTAGTCTGATTGCGGAATTAGAAAGGACCGTCGCGGTTATTTTAAGCCGCCGTTAACCGGTCGTAAAAATAACTGATATAATTGGCTTATATCCGTTTCCCAGGGACGTCCGACTGGCGGGTACCGAGAGCCTCTGCGGTTGCAAGCGTCTCTACTCTGCCTGTTTGTTACACACAATATCCTAATTAGTATACCTTTTTAAAAATATTCAGTTTTTTGGTGAAAATGTAAAGAATTTCAAAAATAAAACAGTTAGATTAATTTACAACCTATAAATATATAATACAAAAAACACTTATATTTATAGACAAGAAAAAAATAAAATATCAGAAATATATATGTATATATATATAAACAAAATATATTCATAAAACACTAGTGTCATTCCGCAGTTGCTCCTCGCTTTTTTGGTGTTCGAATATAAATTTCTTTAATTTATTTCTAAAATTATTAGTAATTTACAGGTCCCTAATAAGCGGCGGGATGGGACGCAGCATATCGAAAGCTCCCTCTGAAGACAGCAGTACTGTGTGGCGCTCTATTACTAGCTGCGTCGAAGATTTGCGAGGATGATAACTTCTCATAGATATAAGAAGGCTCCCTATATTAATTATTGACTCCAAACATAAGGCACGGGAGATGAAGTATATGAGCATGTCTCCTATAGACTCCAAAACTGCTGAAACTATTTTGATGAAACTTTCAGACAATCTTCAGATTAGTGATGTGGCCGTTCCTGTGAAATTTGGTAGCGATCGGACACGGACGAAGTCGCGGACAAAAACACTAGTTTATTATACATTTTTAACAATAAATTCAATCGGTTTAAAATAAAGGCTCTTTAAGTTTGTTTGTCTGAGGTCTCCGGAACTTATTTCAATAGTACTTTCTTTGTAGGTTCATAACTTTAAATTTTAGAAATAAGTATAATATTTACTATAGTTGGATAATAATTTTAAAAGTTTTCGTGGCTGATCAGTAGTAATATTAAATATCCAATTGCCACAATTGAATCGACAATCTATGTTCGATTTGACATCAATTGCGTTCTATTAGATACCGGGGGTCTAAAATGTCGCACTCTTATTTCTTTTATTTAATATACATTATACTAATTTTATATTTTATTTTCTTGTTTTGACATTATTTATTTTATTTGATTTATTTGATTTGATTTCTCTTGCTTATTGTTTTTGATTTATAATGATGTGTAAGTTGTTCTGGGTGTTTTTGATCTCATTGATATTTGTTGATTCATTTATAACATAATATAATTTAATTAATCTCTAATAATGTTGTGCTTTCCTGTAATTTAAATTCATGCTTGTAATGCTCCTTTCTGTAATTGTTGTTTATTGTGATTAAGTTTGTCTTTCGTTGGTAAGCCTTTTGAAATAAATAAGTAAATAAATAAATAAGTATATATTAGGTAATAAATTAACCTAATCACATACATGAAATTACAGTGCTTATATACTTATCATCTAAATAAAGAGTCCGTAAGCGTCCACTGTAGGACGGAGGTCGTACGGCCTAAGGTTAAGTGATAATAATAGTTTCCCGCAATAGAGTAATTATTTTGATATTAATATTAATTAAAAAGTCGAAATGCAGCATTTTATCCACAAACGGCGTCCAGGTCTGCTGCAGACATTCATTGACAAATTAGATTGATTCTCTGGCCAATGTTAGTGCAGTTACCCAATCTAAAAGTCTAAATGTTTATTAACTTCTCCTATTTCAATTTATTACTTATATTTATTTATTTAGGCTAAATAATTATGTAATTTGTTACCTCTATTCTTACAAGACTAGCTTAGGCTAACTTTTAACTATATTATAATCGTTGTTGTATTAATACAACAATGATATAATATAAGTCAATTTAACAGACAGTGCTTCTAAAATGTATAAAAATAGATATAATATTATATATAATATTATAATTGAATATTAATGTCCCAATAGTTCGCTGAATAACTCTATGGGATAACTTATGACGAAATCGCTGTGAAAACGATTCAATGGTTTCAAAGATTTATTATTATTTTTTCAATAAAATAGCTGAAGTTTAACGAAGAGATAAGAGTCCTTTTCTACACTTGAGTAGTCAAGTAAAAGAGAAATATCTTTATAAATTGATTCAGCAAGTCATTCTCCGACGCCGCCGCACTATAAGGCCGAGGACACAATAACTAGTAGAATTTTATTACTTCGTAGCCAATACAACAAGCATATTTATACTATTTAAAGGCACTATTTTACATCAAAATCAAATATATACTATAAAATGAAAGTCATTAGTTTGAAATGAATTCGTAAACAGTTCAGTGATACGTATGAATTAATATCTAAATTCGAACGGTCAGAAATAATCTGTCGACAGATGCAACTGTGTAGGTAACATGAGTTAGTGACCGCATTTCACAAAAGCATCCGTCACATAACCATGGATGAATAAATATTACAAAGTAAATATTACACTCCGCACATTGCATTGGAAATATGCTCAATATTTTCAGATATGTTTTTAACAAAACTTTATCCCTCACATGCTGAATTATGCTAAACACATGCTGAAAACAGACTTCTCTTTGGCTCTTCAGTACTTTATAAGTCTGTTAAGATTTATATTCTTCTTCCCCTCCGCAGCGGAATGGCTCAGCGTTAGTAGCTCTGCCTGCTGTGTCATGCGTCACGGGTTCGATTCCCGCTCAAGACTAATATTTGAAGGTTATGCTTGTTTGTCTTGGTATATTTACAAATCTCAAGTATATAAGTATTTTTATCAGCATCTAGCATACATACATAGTTAAAGCCCTGCTGAGTTTGAGACTAAACGGCGCTGTGTGACATGTCCATTTTTTTTTATATTTTAAGGTAGGCAGACCGCAGAGATATACTATTTCGTTGAGGCAGATAGACTTTGTCTTTAATAAAAACTTTGTCTTTAAAGGAAGCTATCGTTATTTGCCAATCAATGTGAAAGCTCGTATATAAGTAAACAGAAGTTTAAAAGGTAAAATACATTTATAAGTTAAAACGTTATAAAATACAAATGGCGTTCGGTATGAGCACAAACGATCCACTCCATGCCCCTCGTAGCACTACTTCGTATTTACTGTTTCGTAGCAGTCGTAGCACACGTAGCCAAAATGGTATCGAGTGTCGTAGCTCATCTACGCACATTTAAACATCTAAAACACTACATGAACTAATAATAAATCTCAAATAATTAAATTAAAGAATTTAAATTAAATATTTTTTAATGTAATAAAACATAAATTAATAAAGGCGTAAGTTTTAAGTAAGTTAGTAACAATAAGTAAGTTTTCGGAGTTTACTCTTTGCATAATATTATGGGAGTAAAATCAAAATTGTCACACGAATGCGTTATAGTTACGTTCTTTTTATTTTTTTTATATTTTAAAATATCTGAATATTATTTTAAAAAGAACAATGTTGTTCTTTCGGCGTGTTTGAATTGTGAAAATTTAAATTTTATTATAGTTCGGAACACACACATTTTTTTTATGAATACAACTATTTGGAAGTGTGAAAGTAGCTTTACAAAAGATTAGGTGTGGGTCAGGTTCGTGTTTAATACAAGGAGAGGATAAAACCTATTCAAATGTAAGGTGTGGTGTACATGTGGCCAGATAAACGCCATTCAATACGTTCAATTCAGAGGTAATCGCGAAGCGTTTACATTATAATCATTTTGAAAGTTAATGTTTTGCCGATGGCTTCTGCCACGGCTATTTTGATGTTACACAGACCATTCAATTTTATTTATTAGTATAGGTAGATATAGATAGTAGGTACCAATAGATTGAAGCAAATGAAATATTTTTTGTAATTCATTTGCAATAAAGTACATTTTTTGATTGCCGGTTTGAGAACGATATTGGATATTTTAATTACATCGGTACTTATATAGCGTATGGAACCAAAAAAACATTTATTGGGTGCGACAGACATTCTGTCAAAAATTAACTGTGATAGCTTACGTGTAATTCTGGACAATTTTTCCAATTTTTATTTTCATAAGAACCTTTTTCGGAAAAAAATATCAAAATTGGTCCAGCCTTTCTCGAGTTTTGCGCTTGGCAACACTTTTAGGGATTCATTTTTATTTAATTATATATCGAAGATAGATACCTCATTCAATTCGAAAAAAAAAAAATAGCAAAAGGCAAAAAGGTTTTATTAACGCGGATAAAATAGGAAACGTACAGACAGACTGTGCCCAAATATTTGAGTTTGAGTACGATACCATTGAATGCAGATGTTATATAAAGACGGTGAACCTCTTTAGTGAGGTTTAAGATAAGCTTTGCATTGAATACGGGTTTCTAAGAACCTCACTTAAATGTCACAAACAAGAACTGTTAAGTTTAATTCGGATTATCATCGGTGAGCCATTTTCTGTGGACTGTGAAGGTAATTTAGTAAATAACTTTGCTATATTGCATCTCACATTAAATATTTATGAAGTATAGTAAACGTAATCTGTTCTTCATCAAAAGTTATCGGTTTATAATCTACTAGTTGTTGCACGCGACTTCGTTCGCCTAACTTTATAAAATATAGCTTATGTTACTTGCTGATAATATAACTTCTCAACGGTGAAATAATTTTTCAAATCGGCCCAGTAGTTTCGGAGCCTATTCAATGCAAACAAACAATTAAACCTTTCCTCTTTATAATATTAGTAATAGATAGGGGTTGATCACTGCTAGTTTGCTTCCTTGTTAGATGAATATTTATATCCCTTTGATAAAAAGGTGAAACATGTTTCTTTTGTAAATTTTGTAACATCTTACCTACTACTATGTTTTAGGCAAATATAAATAAATAAATATACATCATCATAGCACTTTAACCAACCTATATAGTTTTTGTTTAACGGAATGGAGAATTTGACACTAACTTCAGAGTTATGTCCGATATTGAAAGCGTTCGAAAGCATCGAAATGAAAAAGGTATACATGCAATTGCGCATATTTGGCGAATTATGGGTGCAGAGAATAACAAATGTTAAAGTTTTGCATTGAATAGGAAATGGATGGAAGTGCTAAGAACAATAAAGGAGAAGAAGCTGCAGTATTTCATGCACGTAATGAGGGCGCAATGTATCATATTTGTCAACTAGTGATGCAAGAAAAATAACACAGCGAAAAGTAGCAGAGGCAGGAGGAAAACATCGCTCCCTATTTTGTGCTGCATCTTTCAAGATCTTTGGCAAGGATATGGTCGCCAACCTGCGTAGAAAAGCGACACTTAGAATGTCACTGCTTGGATTTGGCTACTCGTATAACATAGTCTAGTTTTTTGATTTCACTTTTCTCACACATATTTTGGTAAAGTTTAATTTTTGTTAAAAGAGTTAACTAATTAAATCCGGATTGTCAGAACCTAATGAAATGAATGCTCTTTTGTTAAGGGCAAAACAAAGACAGGAAACAAAGAATTAAAAGTCAACTAAGCTGAAGTGAACTCAGTAAACGCGTCGGACGGGTACCGTGACGGGATAAATTCATGGAGCCCACAACGTGTCAACAGGACAACCGAATTTCAGTCTTAATTCGTGAACAATAGATACGATACTCCCTAACAGAGAGCAAACAAAACAATTCACACGGTCGGATAAAACAAAAAACCCTTAGTTAACAATGTGAAATGAACTCTGCTGCCTTTACACAAAAGTCATTTTCGCAATACAATCAGTTAGGGTTACTGTAGCAATATCGCAAACTTCTTGCTCACTTTTGTTATCGTGATAGAGGATAAATATTATTCATAACTAGTTCCGAGCAGCTATTTCCAGTTTTAAACTGTTTCTACTTAAATCTCTAGGTACATTTTTAATTTAAATTTTAGTTCAGAATAAACGGCGTTTAATTTCAAGGAACGCCTACATAAAATACGTGGGTGTTCCTTGAAAACCCACGTATTTGGTACCATATAACTTTAACATAAAGAGAGCAGAAATAAACAAATTATAATACCTAAATTTAAGTCACGTGTTAATATTTAACTATCAAATCGCTTTATAATACCATTGAAGTAATATTCATCTTCATAATTGATATCTTTTAGTTAATGTCACTGTCAGGTTATCGCGAACTGATACTGTCAGACCACGATTAGGAATGTCATTTAATTTTTACCACTGGGACAGCTGATGATGTAATCTTCTTTCATTGGTCGCATTAATATAATTCCTCTTTAATAAATGCAGTGTGTAACAATCTTGTGCTTTGTAAATAATCACAATCAATAAGAAGATAAGAAAAGGTTAAATTTTATGGCAATACCTATAGTACAAGAGAAATATATTAAGTATATAAAAAATATATATTTACAAACATCCATACATACATCCATACAAACTTTCGCATTTATAATATTAGTACGGATAAACAAAAATATAAATATTCTCTTTTTATAATATTAGTATATGTAGATTAATAACTTGATTAAAAATATTTTTTTTAATATTTTTTTATAAAAATATCACACAAAAAGTTTCCTATTTAATTTAGTAACGATTGTTCCATATTTCACCGTTATCGTTGGACTATTGTTCATTCAGTAGCCATTTTTGCTCCATGCGATCCGCTGGGAACCAATATTCTAAAATATTGTACACATTACTTTGATATTTACGTAAATTTTGAACGTATTCAGCTAACGTTTGCACGTTGATGTTTTCAATAATCTATTCCTAGCCGACATGACTGTGTTCCTTGGTTCATTAATATTCAAATTCTAAGTTAGTGAAGTGTCTAATCAAAATTCAAATATTTTACTTGTATAGGTATGTATTCACATCAACATTCTTACTTCCAAATTTCTCTTTTCCAGCACAAGTACCTATTGTGACGGCCGAACTTTACAGAAATATATGCCGAAGGAGTTTAGAGCTTTCATCAAAAATAAAAAAATGTTATCGGTACTCTTTGGAGTATTTGGGACTTTGGGACATACAGACGTACGGCTGGTTACCATCCTCATCTTAACAAATCCCTCTTTTTCAGATCAAGCTCTTTAAAACATCCTTTATAATGCGCACTGGCAAGGTTTGGAATTCCCTGCCGGGGTCTGTATTTCCGAGCTCATATAATCTTTTCAATAGGTATCTTCTGGGTTAGCTCGCTCCATCAAAGGCCTCATCCTTGCTACACACTTGGTTGTTGGCCATGAGCAAACCCATCTCTAATAAAAATAAAAAAATGGCTTCTGTGAGAGTGTGAGGTTCTAGCTTCGTCTTCCTTAATCCGTTGTGAACGTAAATCGTCGGACAAACAGATACCAATGGTGTAACCCGAACTAATACAATATACTGTGCAAACCACAGGACTGACTCGGGGCCAGACCAAGGCCAATTATTAAACTTGCCAAATGTTAAAACCCAAGACCTGGCTTGGCTTTTGGCTTTTCGCACATTTCGTGCGAAATAAAATCGTGCGAGATGACAACTTAACCCTGGAAATAGTTCGTATTATATATTTTTGGTACATTTGGCAGGCATACAAACTAATGTTTGTGTCTATAAGTTTTTTATAAAAAAGTAGACGAAGCGATGCATATGCATATGCATATATAATTATTAAAACAATATATAACCAGGGAGACTTATATTTTTATAAGACATTTTATTATTCTTTCCCTTTGATAAGACAGGTGTCCTCATCTTTCAACGGAACGTTATGAGAGTTTACTTTGTTTGTATTTTTAAGTGCACTTAATACTTGAAACTGAGCGGATTCAACGAACAACTTTCCGAACACCAAAGAGACTTTACTACGTTTTTAAAGAATATTGAACTGTTTTTTTATATGTCTTATTATATTTATATACTTAATATAAATACTATCTCAAATAGTATGTATTACTTAAATAAGTTTAAATAAAATAGTTTAATATTCTAGCAAAAATAGCTTTACTGAAAGACACATTGTCTAAATTAATCTATACTAATACTAGCTACACGCTCCTGGCTTCGCCCGGGTTCAAAATAAAAAAATCCTGTCTTTTAACTTGGACCAAATTACACATAGTTACGAAGTTTTATCAAAATTGATTCAGTAGTGTTTAGGAGTTCATTCGCGTCAAACATGTGACACGAAATTTTTATATATAGAGAGATTATAAAGAGGAAAGATTTGTTTGTTTGAATTGAATAGTCTCCGAAACTACTGGACCGATTTGGAAAATTCACTATATTGAGAAGCTATATTATCAGCGAGTAACATAGGCTATATTTTATAAAGTTACGAGGACGAAGTCGCGTGCAAGAGCTAGTATTGAATATAATTAAAAAAAATGCGTCGACATGTGTCTCATTGTAAATTATTTTTAATTGTAAAGCCCGTAAAAGTAGGTACAACAGTTTTTGTTTGTTCTCAAATTGTTTGTTAATTCTCATGCACATAATATGTCATCTGAAAGGGGGTGGTTACTGCCACCATATGGGTTGCCTAAATGTCTACTATCAATCTAAGCAAGAAAACTCATTTAAACTATAGAATCAGTTTCCATTTAAACACCTGAACACAAATCCAACGTTTTCCAATTGGCCAGCGTACAATTTGCAGTGATGTGGTTAGGCAGAGGCCTTTTCGGTTGCAAATGTGTTTAAGCATTGTTGTCACGTGCAGCGAACGCCGCGCGCTCCGACATGCGGTCTCCGCTCGGATACACCGCAAAAAAACGTTAGGCACGACACATGTTTTCATATTCACCATCTGGAAAAGGGCCTACGACTGACATCAAATTTTACAAGCCTCGATTAAATACCTTTCTTTTGTATATCTTTCATGCGGAAGTGTAACAGACAGACATAAAGGGGGCCTGAAATGGGATGTCACTTGTAATTTTGTAATCCTAAGCCGGTAGCAGTGACGCCTCAGAAAAAAGTGTAAAACAACAACTCATTTGTAAATTATAATTATTTCTCTATAAGTAACATCGGCCAATGCGAACCAGTTGTTATTGTTTAGATTATGTAAAATGTTAACTAAAAATACTTTACATATTACAAATAATAATTATTCAAATATTTCAGTCTGATCTTTTGTAAGTACCTTTGTTATCAATGAATTAATAGGATTGATAGCCAGTTTATAATTGAAGATACGCGAAATTTCAAATTTTGTCTAATTTTACAAATTATTATTACCAAATAATGCAAAAAGAACAGCAGTTGATCATCTGGTACCATAAATGATCTGAAGACATTTTCTTTGATTTTAAAAAGAGGAGCAGGAATTTGTCAGAGGTTCTATTCGCTCTGTAAACAAGGCAAGTGAATTTGTCCCACAAATTTTGGCGTTGACTTTTCAAAACCGCTGTCGGGCATGAGCGGCGTTCGCCTCTATCGTTTTACATAAACTGAACAAAAACCAGGCACGCTATGAAATTCAATTTCAAGCTAAAACTCAATATTATTGGCCATAGTCGGATCCTTTTCGGTTCCATTGTGCCTTTTTGCATTGTGCGATAAAATGTGGCTTCAAAAAGTTTTAACTAGGCGAATGGCAGAACGGAGAAAAGTTTTCGTTTTCAATTCAAATGTCATAATTAATTAATACCTAACTTTTCAAAAATTCGTATGGATTTTCGTCAACAATTTATTTTGTTCCGTTTATGCTACCGGAATGACATATTTTAATGATGATTCCGAAACTTATCCTTATCCTAATATTAAACAAAATTTAGGTGTCAATGTATTTGTAATGTCAAGATTTACTGTCAACATATTTTATAAAATTTTGTCTGTCTGCCTGTGTCTTTGTTCCCGCTAATCTCCGAAACGGCTGAACTAATATAGACGTGAATTTCACTGGCAGATAGCTGATGTTATAATGAGTAACTTAGGATTCTTTATATAAATAGTATCGCGCTCGGTGGGACTAAGTAACGCTAGTGCCACACGCGCACGCCGCAGCGAAGTCAGACCAGGCTCACCTAGTTAAAAATATAACTTAGTTTCCTTAAGCAAAATTCACATGGTTTGAAACACACACAAACCTAGTTTATTTTATAAAATAGTCTTGTTCGCATTCACTTGAACTTTGCTAGAAAAGTCTTGAGCCAATATGTTTGCAGTGCACCGCCTAAGCGAGTGAGCGTATTCAGCGTATATTTTTGATATATTTGCACTTTATGTGATGGCATGTCTCATATGCATTCATATAAGCATGAATTATTATTCTTTAAAATACAGATTTTCTTAACGTGACCTCAGGATGCAGTAAACCGAGTGCATAATTTAATAAAACATAAAATTATTTCTAAAAATAACTAATCAACACTTTACTTGTAGTTGGTGAAAGAGGGCCTCAGTATAATAATTTTCGGCTACATTTAGTAGCAAAATATTAGTACATATAAGATGAAAGTAATATGCAGCAATATTATGTAACACCGTCCAACTCGGTAGTGGATCGAGTAATGACTATTTAATGGGTCGCTGTTAATTGCACACGTCCTTACCTCGTTACCAACATGTACAGTCCAGAAATTACAACGGAAACGCGAACCATTTTCATCCGTATACATATAATTTTACAGTTCAATTTGCATTGTATTCATCTCAGAGTGAAACTTTTGCATCTTGTTGGTTTTCGTGAATCTTTTCAATACCTATTAAATTGGTGTGTGAGGCTATGCTCTACTTGATAGTAACGTTCGAATAGAAGAAACAAGACTTGCAGTTATATAAGTGCGCTTCGGATATTCACACATTCCACACAGCACCATCTAGTTCCACAGTAAGCAACCAATGCTTGTATTATGGATACCAGACATATACCTACTACATGGGTTACTTTTTTTGTAAATACATATATATTATTATTATAAACTAAGGTAAAATGTTAACACATAAACATTAGCCCCTAGCGGGATTCGAACCCGCGACCGTTTGGTTAACAGCTAGGGTTACTAGCCACTAGATCAAACGTGTCGTCAATTTCAAACTTTCAAAAGCATTTTAAATGCTGATAGGTTTTAGTTTTAAAACACATTGTTGTGGATTGTGGAACTATTTGGTGAGGCGTTAGATAGTATGTATGTTTTCGAGATATATTATATTTGTGGAGTAAACCTGCTGTACATTCGAATATGTGCAATACAATGTTTATCGGAACACTAACACATGTCAGTGAGTGTACATGATCGAGTCTGTAGCAATGTAATTAAGTGGAATGATTAGTTCGCGCAGATTAGTGTAGCCGTTTCATTACATCACGTGCCGGAGACGGATTCGCGGCTAATCGATTGAATTAATTATAATCAACATATACACACCTACATTACAGGTACGAATTAATTAGTTCCAAAAATATTTTTATATTTTAATGATTTTTTTAAAATATAAACTGCGTGTTACGCATGGGTCTTTTTTGGTGTTTTCCTGCCAGAACCAGAAAAATCCGAGAAGAATTAAAATACCAACATTTGGTAAGTTAAAAATAGGCTATAGCCTGCCCACAGCTATGCGGATAAAGAAAAATTCTGGAGTGCTATCGCTATGTAGTCCGATATTATGGGGAATACTAAGGATCAGCATGTTCATGAAGATATTTTTATATAGAGTCACATGAAAAGCAGGCTTTTAGGACAAAAACAAAAAATATCGTATCTGAATAATTCCCTCATTAATAGACTAGATTATATTTAACGAATTTTACATAGTTTTTTTCGACGTAAATTTCAATTATGAGATATTATAGTATATGAAAAATGTCAATGCTGTGTGATTTGGAACATATAAACAACAAGATACATAATATAATGGCGGGTTGCCTTTAGTGAAGCATTGTGCGTTGTCACAATTAAAACATGCTATTATTTCATCATTTACCATAACTATTTTGTATACGACAGCCTGACGAACTGATTCCGAGATAACTGTGGTCGCTGGCTACGAAATCCAAAGCCCCGAACTCTTGAAATATGATTGCAGTCGAACACAATCAAAGCTTATTTGAGTCTTGTGTTTCCGCATAAAAGGTCGATAGTTGTTTGAAGTTAACAAGTATGTGTAATTACATACCGTTTCGCGTACCGACCGTGTAATGCCAGGTAATATCAAACGCACCGTTTTCCGATATTGATGAGTTGAGTCCAGCGCCATCGTCCACCGTGCTATGAATCGTCGACATTACCTCCGCGCGTACTATACTACATCCATTAATGAGTTTTAGTTCGTTATCGACTTCCATCGACATTCTAGTGTTGTAGCCCAAAAGTTAATACGATGAAACAACGCAATGGATCGGTGAAAAGTTGTTCGGAGGAAACCTACTAGAGACTTTGGTGAGGGTAAGCGGAAACTGAATGCACATGTGATATATATTATTTAAGATAGGTACGAGTATGTACTGCCGAGATATATTGTATTTAAATTTCAGCGTTAAATATAACGTGCTCTTAAAGCTTGAAATTAATTTTCATATTTTGATAGGTTTAGAGCTTAATCCTATTTAATATTAAACGATATGGATCTCTTTGTATAAAGAGATAATTATACTAAAAGTTCTTCAAATATATTGATAAATGAACTTTATCATATTTTTCATACATTTAAATACGAATTAAACAAATAAAATGTATGCGTATAAAAGATGTAATGTATGAGATGAAAATATAAGTATAGGTTTAACATTGTCTTTCTAAGCCACTTAAACTTAACTTAGACTTAACTCAAAAAACAGATTTTTAACTTAAATGTAAAATGTGTTAGGTTGATTTGACTTCACGAATTGGTTTTTAGTAGCGGACTATACTTAGTAAAGTGTGGAGACATCCAAAGTAGGAGGCGAGGGGCGGACGGATTTGGGGTCTAACAATGAGTTACTTGCTAACAGTCGGTTAAACTCTCGCAAAACAGCGGCGTGGCACAACTAAGTTTACGATGATGCAGCCCGCAATAGCTCCACTGTAATTCTATCGACATCCCAACTGCATAATGCATGCCTGCACTTACACTGTGCACCTCTCGTGGTACACTACGAGTATCGCTCGAGTGTTACACGTCACTGGTCCTATTCGATTCGCAGACGTGGCATCCAAGGCTCGCCAGCCTCAGGATTTGTTTCCGTCGCCAACGTACGTGACGGCAATGGACAGAGTCCAATTTTAAAGTTTACCAAGTAAGTAAAATAAAAGCGTGTGATGGTAGGTGGTGGGTGAAGCGCTCGTTTCTAAAGCAATAACTCGAGTGTGCATTGACGAACGCGTTTCGAGCGTCGGCCTCTTAACTAAGATGGAGATCGTTTTGAATGCCCTTTTGTTGTCAGAAGGTTAACTCGCGCGTTTCAATTTGCTATTTCAACCATTATAATATAAAAAAAATACGACACATTCTTCTAACAAGTTGTGGAGAAAAAAATACAAAAAAAACTTTGTCCAATTTTGATATACAGGTGACCCGGAAATTGCTCGTATTGATCTCAGGAAACGAAACTATGAGACTACAGGTGTATTGGAGTAATTTAACTCTAGTCATATGCGAATCTAAAATCAAGAGTTCGAAAAAATTCGGATTTTGGTACAAAATAAGTAACACAAGAAAATTAAAATGTATTGGAGGAAAGACCAAAAATGGTCTTTCCAATCCAACAAAAAAAACTTAGCAATGCATTTAATAGGAACAAAATAGCATAAAATAAGCACATTGTGCTTCAAACCTGAAATGAAAAACAAACAATTACACAACCTTTCCACGAGTTCTAACCAGCCAGTAACAATGTTTCGTAAATTTTCTAATTTCGAATTGAACGTTGTTCCCGCGTGTTTCGAATGTTTTTGGACGTTTAAACTAGTAACAATTAATTTCAGCTGTTTCCATCGGGGGCGTGCCAGTCGGTACAATGCGGAATCGGTCAGCGACGTGTAGCATTTTGACGATATATCTGGCGGCTACGACGCGATACTACTACGGCGTAGACGTCTACGGTTGCTACGGACGTAACTTAATTATCTCAATGGTAAAAGAAGGATATTGAAAAATATCTATATTATTTCAATATGTACTATAATTATGTTTGTGGATCTCGGTCACGTGCTTGCGTTATTGCACCGTCTTTACGAAGAACAAAATTGTTCCTTTGCGCATTACGAATGTATCGCTTGTTGCAACTGGTGGGATGAAGCATTAGGATGGAGCCTGTTATGCGAGCGTGTTATGGATGAATTCAACATAATTATAATGTAATACAGATATTAACTAACTGAATTCGATTACAGATTTTTGTATTTAGTTTTAATAATACTTGTACCTACTGATAAAAAATCAATCATAATAATTAAGAAGATGAAAAAAGGAATTGTTAATATTTTTTTTATTGCTATAACTAAAGCTGTTCCACAGCCAGTTAACAAAAAAGAAGGAAAAAGAAAATTGCTTCATTTGAGGAAAATTAGACAAAAGCTAATTCATTTTATAATAAGTGTATATAACTATAAATATATAGGTTTAACTATAAATAGATAGTTTAAAAAACTGTCTCAACCTAGCAAATAGTAGGTCAGAAAAAAAATCCTAAATAGATAACATATAATAATATAATATAATATAATATAATATAATATAATATAATATTCACACATTCCACACAGCACCATCTAGTTTCACACTAAGCAACTTAATGCTTGTATTATGGATACCAGACAGTTGATATACTACATACAATACTTTTTTTTTGTAAATACATACATATTATAAATACAAAACATCCATGACAGGCACAAAGGTAAACGTTAACACATAAACATTTACCCCTAGCGGGATTCGAACCCGCGACTGCTTGGTTAACAGCTAGGGTTACTAGCCACTGGGCTTGTCGGTGGCTCTCGACAAGTCCGAGGCGCTGTGTTTCCACGGCCCTCGGAACATGCCACCGCTTGATAGCCATCTCGTGGTTGCAGGCGTTTCCATCGCTATTGGGTCGACAATGAGGTATCTCGGCCTCGTCCTCGATAGTCGATGGAAATTTGACTGTCATTTCCGCCAATTGGCGCCGCGACTCATCGGAGCCGCCGCCGCATTGGGGAGAATACTCCCCAACTTGCGTGGGCCGAATACGGCATGTCGCCGCCTCTACGCTGGCGCGGTACGGTCCATGGCCTTGTATGGGGCCCCCATCTGGGCGGATCGCCTGACAACCCGTAATAGACCACTTTTGCGCCGCGCGCAAAGGGTCATGGCTGTCAGGATTGTGAGGGGGTACCGCACCATCTCTTTTGAGGCGGCGTGTGTACTGGCTGGCACCCCTCCATGGGAGCTGGATGCCGAAGTGTTGGCGGCGGTGTACCGAGAAGTCGCGGACGCGCGATCGCGCGGCTCGGCTTTGTCTTCGGAGGAGGTCATCAGGTTGAGGAGACACTCCCAGATGATCCTCCTCCAAGAGTGGAAGGAAAGGCTGGCGGAGCCCAGTGCGGGCCACCTGACGATTGAGGCCATTCGCCCCTCCCTAGAGGAATGGCTGGCGAAGCGGCGCGGGGCTCTCACGTTCCGCCTGGTGCAGGTGCTCTCGGGGCATGGTTGCTTCGGGCGTTATCTTCACCGGGTGGCCGTGAGAGAGCCCACAGAGGAATGCCACCATTGTGGCTGCGCGGTTGACACTGCGCAGCACACTTTGGCTGAATGCCCCGAATGGGCAGAGCAACGCGCCGCTCTGTCTCTCGTCGTGGGCGCCGATCTCTCGCTGCCGGCCGTCGTGAAATCGATGGTTGGCAGTGACCTTGCGTGGCAGGCGATGCTCACGTTCTGTGAGCACGTTATGTCGCGCAAGGAAGCGGCGGAAAGGCAGCGGGAAGAGGATCCCCTCTCCCAGCCAATCCGCCGGAGAAGGCTCGGGCGCAGGCGGGTGGCCTATATCCGCCGCCTTCCACCCTAACCGGGACCCGGGCGGTGGTCTTGGGGGAGACTGCCGCCCATATTAAGGTCCCCCGAGAAGGCCGGCGTACCTCCACTTTCGGGTACGTCGAGGTTCTGAGAGGGAGCACAGGTCTCCCCGTGCTGGATAGCTGTGTGGCGGGGCACCGAAGTCGTGTACCAACGTCCCCGTGACCCCGCCCACTAATGGCCGCGTTGATAGAAAGTCGTTGGGTTTTAGCCGGTAGGAATCCGGCATAACCCGGCAGTACCCCCTACACTGCCGGGTATCCAAGAGGATTTCCCAACGTTAAAAAAAAAAAAAAAGGGTTACTAGCCACTAGACCAAACGTGTCGTCAAATATAAAAAGATAGTGACTGCTATCTCAATTTCAAACAATAATCTTGTATATAGATGTTTAGAATAAGAATTAGTCGGCATGTGCAATCCGAAGCAGTATAGAATAATACATACGATAGTCTCATGATGCTGTCAGTGCGCATATTTTACACCCATCTGAAACCGCGACAGCCGGGTAGCATGGCGGAATTGTAATAACGGCACCGCTATTGATAGAATGACATAATTGAATTAAGAGAAGTCTTCTGTGTTTAGAATAACCTGACGATATTGCTTGATAATAAGTAAAGTATATATATTTATTTATTTATTATTATCCAACATATATTTACACACAAGATGATAACAATATCTGTAATTCATTATTAGTTTGTCTATACATACATACACACACACATCTCCTTTTATAAAAAAAAATACTAACTTTTCTTAGCGTAGTTGTAATAAAAATAGAAAAGCAAAAATGTAAGTACTACGCCTATTTTCTGTACATATTCTGTTTATATAAACAGTAAAGTTACAGTAATAAAGCTTACACAATAACATAAGTAGAAGCTAAGTTAAACATTTAACCGTTTGTGGTCGCCAAACTAAGTTTGTCTGTTCCATGGAAACGGTCTAATGGCCAGAGAGACATTTTAATGAGGGTTTCCTATTATAAATAATACGTGTACACTTATGTATGATTAAACATTTTCAGCTATTTTATGAAAATAAAAATTATATCTAAAATATATAGGTAACTTTGGTTGATAGAAAAGTTCTCTAATTTAAAGGCAAACTAAGCTAAGCTAAGCTAAGGGGTAATGCTAGTATTTCATAAAATCAAATCTGTAGTCAAAATTACTTTCAATTGTCATTCTAATATAATATCAAGTGACATAAATTGATGAATCTGGTCTATTACAGTCAAGGTAATAATTATCAGTCATTCCAATATTTCATTTCTCAGTTGTCTGCTTAGTACTTTAATTCCAAAGGGTACTTTTTTTAATATACTTAAAACCCTCCAGCATCATGCGCTGAAGCCTATGTTTGCCTATAAAGGTACTTAGAGTCTATGACTTTATAAAGGAGTGAATTTGAAAACTGACGAAGATTCTCATACCCCGACTGTACCTACCTATTTTCTTTGACACGATTTATGCTCACTATTATTGGATTCACGTAAAAGCTTTTATCTGTCCTTTGCAGGAATCTTACCGTGAAAAAATAATAATAAAATATTTATGTTTTAACTTTATACTCAACTGTGACTCAACTTCCCTGATAAGGCAAATAAATAGACTTCAAGTTTCCACAGAGAGGTGTTATGTAGTCGCCTGTACATAATTCAATTTAAAAAATGCTACCAGATGCTTGCAGCCACTTATTCAAAGTAAACAGACCACACAGCGAGCTTCGTTTCATCTGATTGAATGACTTTCTTCGAATTGAATATAATTGAAGAAAATGTTCATTCACTATAATATTGAATTCACGTTAAGTGAGAAGCCAAAGCGGTTTCCTGTAGCTTACAAACTTGTCACGCCCGACTGCTCCTAGAAACGATGTTGCAAGAGCCCATCTTGAAATAATACAAGCTGTAACTTTCTTGGACGGGTTAATTATGAAATATACAATCTTTTGTAATTTAACTATTATTCGAAGTTTTAAAAATAATAATAATAATTGATTTGCGATGACCATGGGTAATGGTTTACCAAAGATGACATTTGGTTTTCCTGTTCCTAATGATCAATCGACAAATATTCGGTTGTGAAAATCTTTACATATTGATCATTATTGAATCTCCCATACATTAGTATGTGATAATATGCCATGAACATGTCTAATAAAAAACAAACATTCTCATAAATATTTACATGCCACTGTAAGGTGAGTCCCTAAAAATTTAAAATATTTAAAAAAAACTAAAAATTGGGGATATATCACAAATTCGCGAATATATTCGGGAATCTATTTTTATTTAAGTTAAGTTAACGGACGACTTGGTGATTGGTGGATACCGTCACCTTAAGGACTCCAATAACACAAATGCCTACTTTCATCCTTGCAATAATTTTTCATTTAAATATTTACTATAAAAGATCTAGAATCAAAAAATACCAAATTGTCATGAGATTTCATAATAAGAAAATATATTCATGTATACATATAGACAAAAGAATGATAACTTTAATGAATGGCTTTAGAGCCCAATGAAAAAAAACTCTAGGGCAAGAACATAGGGTTGCAAGCTAGGGGAAGAACATAGGGTTAGTTATAGACTATATGAAAGTATGAGCAAATGCCACAAATGCCACGCTGTAGATTTCATTAGACCTTAATTGAAAAATAAAAGAATTCCTTTACTTACATTGCATTCAGCTCTGTCTTGCCTGCTATCTCGCAGTTTAGTCTACAAATGCTGTTCCTTTGACCTCATACAGTACGAATGACAAACCTCTCATACAGTTTCCAATAAGCAAACGTAACGTTTAGAGTAAAAAGTTGAAAATTGAATAACGTTTTAATATCATATGACTTTTTGTCGCTCAACACGACAGACGTGGAAGTATGTTCTTAACAAATAAAAATGTACCCTTAAATAAAGTAGTAAAGGTTAAAACTAGTTCAGCATCGGTTCGGAAAGAAGCTGTTTTCGCGTTGGATAAGGCATTCGTTGCTACTAAGTGCATCGAGATCGCCCTACGTGCATCCGTTCGCAATGTCAGTTTGAAATTTCTCGTTACCGCAATAATCCACCTTCGTCTTGAAATAACGTTTTGCAATATTTCACAATTTAATAGAACTATTGTATCTCTAGCCATCTACAGCCAACTATACAATAGTTACTCTCCCACTATCATCGCAACTATACTCTTCGGAATTTCAATTCGCCAAACACATAAGGCTGATCAGAGAACATTGTTAAGTTTTAGAACATTAAGAATCATTGTGATATTATTTAAACAATAACTTCAGATTTGAGTTAATTTTAAACTAAAAAGCTTTTGCTTCTTGTGCATAAAGCTAAAACACGAACAACGAGCTTATCTATGGTAGAGGCTGTATGAGTATATATACGTATAGACGAAATCAAAACTATAACAAAATAAAAAAAAGAAAAGTCGAAAGAAATAAAAAAATATTATGGTGCTAAGTAAGCTAAAAGAACACGAACTCCCGGCCGTAGAGATTATTATACTTATAATACTCTTTCAAAATAAAAACTATCCAATTTTTTAAGTTGGACCAAATTACACATAGTTACAAAGTTTTATCAAAATCGGTTCAGTAGTTTAGGAGTTCATTGGCGTCAAACAACGTGACATGTAATTTTTATTTATAAATCATATAGAGATATAGAGATTAGAATTCTAAAGTAAATAAACAACACTTAACTCTGTTCAAATGACAATCTATGGTTATTTTCATAATAGGGTACCTAAATATATATTTTCATATTAAGATTTATCTTAACCTCTCGGGGCTCATATAAGTCCTAACATCTGTTGATATGTAATAATATAAATAAAAGTAATATGGGCCGATACATTGTTTAGCCTGCATTTTAAACAATGCACACGTGAGCGCAATTGGTCACGTGCACCGGCGGGACAATATGGCGGCGCGCGGCTCGGTGTACGCCGTGTACGCCGAGTACGCCAAACGACATTTATGTATTCAGGGCTGCTCGTACGTTATTGTGAACATTACATGTGACTTATTAGATAAACATACTGTTCGTTCTTCCCAAAATAAATGTTTAATAGCGCCATTTATGTTCAACGTAAATCATACAAAGACAAGACAAAGACGAAGGTCCTCAAGACAGCAAGACTCCTTTGTGTACAGGAAAGAGATTGAACTCAATCTCACCTAATAGAAAGTAAAGATTAGGTTGAAGATGGAGTTCACTTGCCCGTTAATAGCTTATTCAATCAGTTCTTAAAGAGTCCAAAATTGTAAGTTTCATTGAGGAGCATTGAAGAAGGGAGAGAGTTTCAGTTTTCGCTGTGTGCATAGTAAAAGAATAAAAAATAGTAAAAGAAGTGCACATAATGAAATAAGACGCAAAGCGCTGCACAGCTAAATGTATTCTCCTGTCCTCTTCATTGAAGTTGTGTTACTTTTCGCCACGTCTTATTAGAACTGTAGGATGTGTCTAAAGTTGTACAATTAAAGCTAAAGCTTAGCAAACATAGCAACATTAACTGCATAAGCGATTGAGTGTGTTCATTTATAGAATATATTAATGATATATTCTATAATGATTAATGATAAATGAGATAGAGATTAGTACTGAGGAAGAGAAGGAGCAACAGTTCACAAATTGTAAACACAAAGAAAGCAGAAAGCGTAATAATGCACAATTTTGGACAGAAGCCAATCCGGAATGATTGTTAGCGAACACAAAACTAACATGTTCGGAGAATTTTCAAATGATTGGAAGGGCGGGGCGCAGGGGAAGGGAGGTCGGGAGCTACCACTTCATATTCAACCGGATTGATTGGCATTACAGCAGGCACCACGAGTGTTCAGCCGAATTAGAATTTAAAATATATCGATTCCCTCATGATCGAGAAGTGGGGAAGCGATGAAATATTAAAGTACGTGTTTTTCGATTGGCTCGGGAGCAGCTGAGTCGGTAGTAAAAACGGTACGTGCCTCGAGCATCGGTCTCGTGATATCAACTACGAATTAACCGATATATTTTTATTGTAAACCAGATGATGTGATCAAATGAAAGTTTCCTAACTAGCGCGTGGGGGTTGTGACATTTGAATTCATAAAAAAAATACAGACAGGCTAATTAAAAGTTAATATTTTTCCTAAAAGTTTGTTACTAGATACCAAAATGAGATATTATTCTAAATATCTATGCACTATTTGTAATTTTTGATCGTGATGCCAATTTTCTTAATTTAATACAGATAATCTGAATACCTTAATATTTGTGCATATCAATATCATACTCTATTGAAGATCAAAGTAGTTAGTAGGTACTGACTTCTGCTGTTTTCTTTTAAATTAAAAAAGCATACGAATGCTCTTCGCGTACATAATCATTCAATTTGTTTTATACAATAAATTCAAGGATAAAAAAGTGATTGGTTACTCCCGAGCACTTATCTCGAAATAAGTACACTTGATTGCGAAATGGTTAATGACGCATACACACATGTCATGTCCGGCGGCTGTACTGCTGGGTGCAGCTGCCGTGGTTTCTACTGCTGTTGAATGCCGGCGGCATTTTGCTATCAGATTCCACTTCGACTACTATTTTTTTTGAGAATTTTTGAGAAGAATATTATTAAAATTAATAACAAAATAACTAGCCATTCATCTCTCTCTAAAAGGCGATGTGCAATCTTTATCGCCCACAACTGTACGTCTGTATGTCCGATGGAAGAAAGGGGAAGGTGGTATTAGGCTAACTTAGGCAAGCCAAAATTAGCCGAAAGTCGGCGTCATGTGTGAATGCGCCTTAACAGTCCGCTAGCAGTGAATGCGAGTGAAGACGAACGAATAGGAGACCGCACGTCTCTGGCTTGTAATCAATACCCGCCTCATCAACTAAATAGCGAAATAGTGAGTCGCCTTTTCGATTTGCGAATGTTCTTTTCTACTTTATTTCTTTGAAACTCGCTCGTCACTTTTATTCCGCACTTTAGCTTCCACCTCGATTCAGCCACTCTCATCTTTCCCTGCATCTGAATTTACGAAAAATTCCCCGCGACTAAATTTCACTTTTAGCACATACGCTTTAGAGTACAGTTTGGATCGTCGCGATGCGCATCTGCAATGATTTTACTTTTCATTGCGACGACGGAATATGATGCAGAAATGTAAAATGTAAGGACAATTGAGTGGAGAGGGAAGCGCGAATGTGTAGCGTGTAGCGCTACACTCTCAATCCGCCACGAAATATTATTTTTATACAATTGTGCCTTTTGAAGCGGCCAGGAAATTCTTTAACCTTTTTTGCTCTCACTACCTCTCTCTAAAAGCGATTTTTAGAAATAAAAATATAACATTTATTTTGTTCTTGCTGGTTTGCATCTGCATAATTATTTTATAAAAGTTCTCCAAGATTTTTACAATATCTTTTTCATGTGCTTTTGTAACCGAATTCTTAAAATTCAAGTTTTTTAGCTGACTTATAAGGCAGCCCGTCTGGCGGACCTTACCACCCCCTATGGAAGATCACGGTGAAATAACGGCATATTTTGTACTTTGTGTTTCGCTAAGTGAGTCAAGAAAGCCAGAGCCAGGATTTTCCAAAATTTAAAAAAAGGATGCCAGTGCATATTTCCCGTGCTCTGGGTTTTTATACTGTTAAAATCGGCAGCGCACTTGAGGCATCTATGGCCTTGTTAACAGAATTAGACAGCAGTTACATATGTATCCTCAATTGACACGTCAGCGTGCCTGCCGCCTCACCAAAAAAAATACAAGTTACAGTATCATGGCAAAAGAAATTGCATTTTTCGGCCTATACAAATATTTTGAACGAATTTTTAATATTTTTATTAATATTTCTTTTACTAAATCCTCTTTTTGTTATATTTAGTTTTACCTCTGATACTTGTTTTTGTTTTGCTTTCATTTTTGTCATAACAAGTTATCACAGATTTCTTTTTTAAAAAGAATCTCATCAAACTTTCGTTTGCGTCCCTTAGCGGTTTCTTTGTCTGCCGAAGACCATTATTTATCTGTATCGATAAATTTTGAGTGTACCCATTTAAAATACTTTCAGTTCATCATTTGGTACTGAGCTGAAATTATTTTATTGATTAATGTAAACACATAAAATGAGTTACCTCAAAACAGATTTAAAATGTCGAAAAATTTTATGTCACAAAAACAAAATATTAACTCAACAAGACTTCCGGAGACTTTTTAATCAATACTTTTCGAACAATTCCGCCCCAAATATCAGAATCATAATAAATAAATCTAAATAGTATAAAATCTCGTAGGTACTTACTTATGTATTAAATATTTATGAAAAGTTTTTACTTAGCTTTGTATAACATAAGAAATGTCAAATCCGCGTGCCTAATAATATAGGAAATAGCAGATATATTAAAATATTTTACTATCAGCTTATAAGCGCGAAATATTGAATTACTAGCGGAATATTTAATGCGTATCCGTATTTCGAAATTGATGGGTTGTTCTATTATGTTTTAACTAACCTCTCGGCCGTATTGTTGCTCAGGGATTAAACGCGATCATATCGACGACACGCCACTAGACGCGCACAGGTCGTAAACCGGTGGTTTACGGTTCAAACTTTATTTATTGCTTTAACTCATTATATCCATACAGCCTTTTGAACAGAAACAGATTAGTTTCTCTAAGTAACATTAATAATACACACTTATTACTAAACTATGTAATCGATTTAGTATGGATTAATAATTAATTAGTAAATGCTTACATAATTAGGCCCCAGGGGAAGCTTGTGTTCAGGATTGGTTATAATACATAAATATGAAATTTGCTTTTGCCCGGGACTTCGTCCTTGCCCCCTTTTCTTAGATGTTAAAACAACAATTTATTCAATATTTATTGCTCGTATATTTTAGTGGCGTTGAATTTGTTGTTTTAATTTTTAGATGATCGCTACGAAACAGTATTTTCTTTGTATGAAAGGTAGCCTATGCTCTTTTCTATGACCCTGACAACGTGTATTATATTATACAAAATTTCATGATGATAGGTTCAGTAGTTAAAACGTGAAAGCGTAACAAACAAACAAACAAACTCATTCACTTTCGCATTTTTAATATCAGATAGGATTTATATCTATAGACCGAGACAAATACAAAATCTATGAGATTCCAAAACTTGAATAGTCACTGAAAGTTATTTTGAATAATGAACACTTGCAAGTGTAAAATTCTTGATCAAAGTTGACTATTGTATGGGCAGTGTTTGCCTAGGCCCAAGGTAGTTGCAAAATAAACACAGCAATATTTTCAGTGGACTGTATCAAAGTAGCCGATAAACTCTGGGATCCAATATCGGCGGCCAAACAAAGGCTTACAAGAGTTTAAGGCACGCCTACTGCGCTGCATATTCAACGTGGGACGACAGAGTCAACATTCTACACCAGGAGCCGGTTGCTTCAACTACAGTACATTTTTTATTTATGATTAAAATTAATCACTAGTGGGTCGTCCCCGGCTCTGCACGGATCTTTTTCTGCAAATCTATACTAATATTATAAAGCTGAAGAGTTTGTTTGTTTAGTTGAACGCGTTAATCTCATGATCTACTGGTTCGAATTGAAAAATTCTTTTTGTGTTGGATAGTCCATTTATCGAGAAAGGCTTTAGGTTATATAAAATTTTGAATGCGGACGAAGTCGCAAGCAACAGCTAGAGTTATATATAAAAACTTCCTATTTTAACGCTCTTTCCAGTCTTTCCGCATTGATGGCGGGAAGCAGCTTTATTTTATTCTACGCAATTAAAGATTTAATTTATTAAGGTCGTTGTATTTTATTATAATTAATAGGATTGATGACTTGGTAACTTAAAGTGAACCTGGTTGTCTTACGAGTATAGTAAAGTTTTGATCTAGTAACATCTACAAAAGATCAAACCGTAACGTACAGGGATCCGAAAGCTACAGCCTGGGATGTTTATAATAACAAACTTAGGCAAAATCTTGAGGACCTCCCTAATAGTATATGTACACCGGAGGAGCTAGAACTTGCAGTGGAGGCTATCACGAGTGCAATAAGGAGTGCCTTTGAGGAAAGCTGTCCACTCAGAACAAAGCACTCCAAAAGGAATGTACCCTGGTGGAACTCGAGGCTCAAGAAGCTACGGGAGAAAACCAGACGTTTATTCAACAAGGCTAGTAGAACCCTTCAATGGGAGAACTACAAGAAGGCCTTGACTGAATACAATAAGGAGATAAGGAAGTCCAAGCGTGCTGCATGGAGGAAGCTCTGCGAGGAATTAACACAAATGCCTCAAGGAGCTAGAATCCACAGACTGCTCGCGAAGGACAAGCCTAGTCAATTAGGGCTGCTTAAAAGACCTGATGGCTCCTTCACGAACACTGAAAAGGAAACTCTTCAGTTGCTGATAGAAACTCATTTTCCGGGGGCTCACGGCTTTTCGACCGGGGCAGACAGAACGCCTTTACACCAAAGGCCTCGAAATGAGGACCGTAACAGAGCGGCTGATCTCATCCGACCCAAAGCTGTGAAATGGGCTATTAGATCCTTTAAGCCCCTGAAGTCTAGTGGTGAAGACGGACTGTTGCCTATTTTATTACAAAAAGGCATAGACGTACTCACGCCATATCTGGTAAAGATCTACCGGGCAAGTTTTGCCTGGGGATATATACCGGAACAATGGACCCGGGCTAAGGTATTATTTATACCAAAGGCAGGTCGGAAGGATTATGCTCTGCCTAAGTCCTTCAGACCAATTTGCCTAACGTCCTTTATGCTCAAAACTCTAGAAAAGATTCTAGACAAGCACATAAGGGACAAAGCCCTGGCCACAAGACCCATTCATTTCACCCAGCACGCCTATCAGAAGGGAAGGTCCACTGAGACGGCCCTTATTCAGCTAGCTGACAGGGCAGAAAGGGCTCTAGATGATAAACAGATTGCTTTATGCGCATTTTTGGATATAGAAGGTGCCTTTGACAATACTCCCACCAACACGTTAGTGAGGGGGCTACAAAACAAAAATGTGGACCCGACTACTGTTAGGTGGGTAAAGGCTATGTTATCCAAACGTAAAGCGAGGGTCGAACTACATGATACCTCACTTACTGTAGCAACTACAAGAGGATGTCCGCAGGGTGGTGTTCTATCGCCGCTACTTTGGACTCTTGCAGTTGATGAGCTGCTGTATAGGCTGGCAGAACATAAGATCGATGCCCTAGGTTATGCTGATGACATAATGCTAGTGGTGATCATAAGAGGTTTCTGCCAAAGCACAATTTCGGCCCTATTACAGAAAGCTCTAAATATCATTTGCGAATGGTGCACAGCAAATGAACTTTCAGTAAACGGTGACAAAACCGCTATAGTACCGTTTACCAAAAAGAGGCTGCTAGACAAATTAAAGTCACCTCTTGTAAATGGTAAACGAGTTGAATTTTCCTCAGAGGTCAAATATCTGGGAGTTACCTTCGACCAGAGACTAACGTGGAATGCACACATTGGAAATGTGATAAATAAGGCTAAGGCAGCCTTATGTATCAGCCGTCGAATGGTAGGGAAGAGCTGGGGCCCGTGTCCAAAGCTCACCCTTTGGCTGTACACTGCTATTGTGAGGCCGATGATCGCATACGCTTCTATAGTATGGTACAGAAAAGCCAACCAAAAGACGGCTATTGACAAGCTTAATAGCCTACAGCGTTTGGCATGTCTGATGATAACAGGAGCCATGTCGAGTTCCCCCGGAGCATCTCTGGAGGCAATCCTGGGCTTACCGCCTCTAAATCTATTTTTAGAGAAGGAGGCGAAAACCAGTATGCACAGAATGATGAATCGGGGTAAACACAATTGGCTGTCCGAGGTACTCAGAGCTCTAGAAGACTCAGTACTAAGGGATCCCATCCTAGGCATGCCTACTGACACAATGGTACCACAGTACATAGACGAAAAGTCTTACACTGTGGAGCTACTCTCAAGAGAAAACTGGTCAAATAACAAGATCTCTTGGGAGGAAGGTAGCCTTTCTTGGTATACTGACGGGTCCAAATCAGGACCTGACGTAGGCTGTGGTGTGTATGGCGAGGACCAGAATTACAGGACCAGTGTAAACCTGGGACAATACGCCAGCATCTTCCAAGCAGAGGTCTTCGCCATCCTGGAATGCGCGGAAATCAACCTGCGAAAAGACTATGTCAACCGTGTGATTTATATTCACTCAGACAGTCAGGCTGCACTTCAAGCACTGGACTCGGACTTTACCGTCTCAAAGCTGGTGCGAAACTGTGTAGACTACTTAAATATATTAGGGCGCAAGAATAAAGTGGTCCTAAGATGGGTACCTGGCCATATGGGGATCGAAGGCAATGAATATGCCGACGAACTGGCCCGGGCAGGCGCTAAAGGTAGGCTAATAGGTCCTGAACCTGTGTGCGGACTACCAAATAGCCTAGCTCGCTGGACCATATGGAACCAGTGCTTTACTAAATCTTACAAACGCTGGACTAACTTGCCAGGTCTGAACCATTCCAAAGCGCTCATAAGAGCCTATAGTCGAAACGTGACAAATCAGGCTATGTCGCTTAGTAGGAGCAATTTGTGCATGTTAACAAGGGCACTAACGGGGCACTGTCGTCTCAACAGGCACCTTAAAATAATGGGTCTCGCTAGTACGGGAGAGTGTCGCTTCTGCCATGAAGCAGAAGAAACACCAATGCATATCCTGTGCGAGTGTGGCCCTTTGATGCACAAGCGTAGTCACATCTTAGGAAGCCACACAATGGCTTGTGAAGATGTGAGGAATGCCTCTATCAAAAAAGTACTACAGTTCCTTGACGTGGTAGGTATTGGTAGAGAGCTTTAGTTTACGTGGCGATCACAATATTTCAGCAATGGACGATGTGATACTGGTACTCTAGAAGACAGGAATAGCCACAAAGCAGATAATAATAATAATAGTAAAGAACTATTACTTACTTAAGTGACATATATTACAAGTACCTCAGCTAGCTATAAATACTTGGATTGCACTGTTATATTTGAAGTAGGGTCTGAAGAGATTTTGTTACAAACTTATTTACTTATTTACCGTGTATTAAATTAACAAGTAAAATACATCATACAATTTAAAAAAAAAAATGGGCTTACAAATTTCGTGACTCGTCTCCGGTACTATGATTTGTACGCGCTACTAGTTGACCAATTTCGACGCCACCGCGTCCGTTCGAAACGCGCAGTACACACACAAGCAAACACATTTACACACACGCCCACAGAGACACATATACACACTCATGCAAAGCTAACTTTGAACGTAAATTCATTTGCATAGTTTACACTTCCATGAGCATTAGTCACCTGAGAGGGTAGACTGCGATTGATCTTTTGACAGTGTTTCATTTTGATCTTTTTAATCAAATTAAATCAAGTATTAACAAACATTATATTAGGCTATTTGCCTTGATGCTAAAATAATCATTGGAACTTTTGCTTTCCACAAACAGTGGCATTCTCAAAACTAATGAAGATGCTATTCAAGGAAGCAGTCAGACTGTGTTGGTTCAAGGAAGCATCAGAACTAGTTGCTGCTAAATAGTTATCATAGGTAGGAATATAGAGAAATTTTGATAAGGGACTACTGATCATTGCTTATGTCAAGGCGGCATCGAGGCAGAGACTAAAAAATATAAAAAAAGGCGCGCCTCTTGCTCGACTCTTCTTCAGTTAGCGGAAACAAGAGCGCTGCGTATAGTACCTACATACATATAGTACCTACTTTAAAATAATAAGAGTACTTATAAAAAAAAACATTTATTTTTCATTAGAGCTGTAGACAAGGTCAAGCATATGTAAACACAAAAAACTTTAGATACTTTTTTGTCTAACCCGATTGGACTAAGAAGGGAAATTATTTAGCACCAATATTTAAACAAAGAATTGAACCAAATAGTTAAGGCCATCTCCCCGCTTGCTCTTCAGCCTGACGTTAGCGTAATTAAACCCGACTCCACCGGAAGTGACTATTGCTGATGCTGAAGAGTTGTCGATGTCTACAGCTGATATTCCCTGGAATAAAAGTTTATCAATTATTATTTATTAGAAGCTGTATTAGATAATGCACAGGTGCCTTTAACTGCGCAATTCACCATGACATAGATAAAAGTTTTATTCATCTCTGGTTATCACACACTTAAAATACCGGTTGTCTTTGATATCATATTATTTTTTGAGAATATTTTTTTAACATTAAAACAATAAAATAAAACATGTGTAATTAATTTCTCATGTTTACATTATAAACCACCTCAATAGGAGTATTATTCTAATTAAAAGTTACTATATTAGTTCTAATACTTTGGTTCCTGAAAAAGGATATTATCATACCGATTTGCCCTTTTTGCAGGGGCAGATTCCTCCGGTTATAAAAATAAGTAAACTAATTAAACTTATTATTAATTAATTATTAATTATATTTTTAAACTAATTACTAATTTACAATCCACATATATATTTTATAATAGAATTTATTTAATATTAAAGCGTGTGAACACAATATACTCTATTCAGTAAGAAAAAAAAGTCAGTATTGATGTTTACCTTAATTAAACGATTCATTTCATCAGTATAGAACACATTCTTTGTCCTCGTCGATAAAGGTACAGATGGTAATTTTACTTGTTCCGCGTAGCCAATTTCATTACCGACACTTGTTCCAACTTGTAAATTTTCGCAATTGTTAAAACCAACAAAAAATAATATAACAAATGACAAAATAACTCCTAACGTTTTAGAACCCATTTTAGAGACGCTTTGAGAAGCTACTGAGCATCCGAAACTAGGTAGGTATTTATCTATTCAATATTATAATAAATAATTTAAAAAAGTTTTTCACAAAAATGTCTTCTATGCCATTGCAATAGAAGTTACATTTAAGATGTTTCGATTATTTATAAACACTTGACATTATATCGAGATAACTAGGAGATAACCGATAAAATGAATGCGACAAATAATGTGTGAGATTACTCACATCATTTTTTTATTTTATTAGATAAATTCATGGCAATATTATGTAGAAATATGTTAAATAAATTATTAGAAATTAAAATAAATGTTTTATTTAGGTACTCAGTTTTTTATAACATATAGTTTATAAGTTACAACATATTTTTAATTAAATGAATAAACGACAAAAGTATTAATATTTATAAATATTCAATATAAAACAAATATTTTTATCGCAATTTGAACATTTTGTTATATAAAAATGAGTCACCTAATCCTTGTCAATATGTCGTTGCAATATTGAGTGACATGCAATCCATTTTATATAAAAAAAGATTGATATTAAAATTCAAAAATTTGATTAATCAGTTAAATTTTTAATTTAAAATAATTTATTTTATAAGTTTATAATAATCACCGCCGTTTAACTAAAAGCAGATTTTTTTGTTAATGTCCTAATCCTATTAATATTTCTAAATGTGTTTAATAAATGCGAAAGTTTGTATGTTTGTTACTTACTCAATCACGCAAAAATGGCTGAGCAAACTTGGATGAAATTTGTTGCACACGGATAGTTCTTTATCTGGAATAACATAACATAATAATATAGGATACTTTTTACTCTGGAAAATGTTAGTTTCCCGAAAAATTTATAAAAAAACGAAAAAAAGATTTATTTTTTTGTATTTTTTGTCTTGGTTTTAATATTTTAAATATTTTTAATTTTTGGTAAGATTGTAAGTCGCGTGAGCAAAATTTAAAAATAGTCTTATATTTTCTTAGAACTATTTTTATCGAAATGTAGGGAGAACTCATTTTTTTTTATCTATTAAAACTATAATTATTTATTGAAATACAAAAAGATCTAAAACTAATTTGAAAGGTAAACGTCTATTAATAATTACTACAATTAATTTTATTAATTTAAACTGTATAAATACAAATAAGTATATCTACTTATAACATGATGTGAGTAGGTCTGTATGTAATGTGTTTTATATGTTGAAAACGTTACGAGTACACAGTCCCTTGGTCAATTTATACCGCGTCTATAGCTTTATCAAAAGTTGCAAGCATTAACACCACATGCGACCAGAGGGTGTGTGGAGAGGGATTATAAACTTTTTTAACCCCGTTCGTCAACATGTTTTAACGTACATGTATACTTATTTTATAACATGTACATTTATTTAATAATATTACTTTGTACCTACTTCTTTTTATTTTACGGAGCGTTAATTTGGTAGAGCAGACGCGTGTGAAGAACGCAACATTTTGTTCAAACTCTTGGGTAAAGACAGGGAAAAAATAGTATCAAGAATATTCAAGGCTGGCAGGTCGATGCACCACAAGAAAATCGCAACCAAACATAGATTGCGAATGTATCCTGTAACACAAGAGGAAAAAAAAAATGCTGCTATTTCAGGGTTGTTGTAAGACGGCAGTCACACTACCGTTATTATGAGTATGTATTTTTAAAGATATAAACATTGTTCAATTTCTGAGTTCATTTATTAGGCTTTGAAAATAAGTTCTTATTTTTTTCTGAAGCCCAAATGAATTCTTATGGCTTACCATCATTCGTAAACTTTCTCCTTCTAAGCTTTATGATGATGATGTTTTATTTTCAAAATCGCATTTTGTAACATAAATTTTTCGACGTTTTATATGATAACTTTATGTGGGTATAGTTGATATTATGTCATTATCTTTTTACACAAAGCTTAATTTTTTTTTAAAAGAAACGATAAAGTTTTCACCACGACTGTACCTAAAACAGTTATGACGGGGCGTACAGAACGCTCGGGTCCAAGTAGGCCTCGCAAGAATTATTACGTTATCATATAAATAAGGATTTAAGGGAGCATCAGAATAAATTCCCGCGGGATGCGAGCAAAGCTCACCGTATTATTTTACGTGCAATTTGTTTGTTTTTATTGCGTTTACAAAGCGAGGTTATCTTGTCGCATTAATATCGCCACTTCCGTACCCACCACCACACGTAGCTACTACTGATTATATTTATTCTATTTGTTTTCTGTTCCATGGTCAATAAATCAAAGATCCTATGCAATGCAAGAGAAAAGGCTTTTTAGGCTGGCTGAATGGGGGAACTTTACAAGATAATAAGTTAGCGATACCAAGGTAGGAATGGGTATACTTATAATATGTCCTGGCATTCCTCACACGCAACGTTATAATATGCTGTTATTTGATATCTGCAGGTAGGCTGGTTTACCTGATCGTAGGTGTATAGGTTTTATTGTAGGTTAAACATATTAGATACCAGCTGGTACTCGCGACTTCGTCAGCGTTAAAAAATAAAAATATATATAAACAATATAACGCTCTTGTTGCTATAACACTATGGCCAGGCGTTGGTTTTTTTTTTGTTTTTTTTTAGTCGATCCCATGGGTCTTTTTTTTGACAAAAAAATACTTTTTTCTATATTCCTGACAACATGTATGAAAAATTTAATGATGCCCTATTTGGTAGTTATAGCGTGAAAAGATAACAGACAGACGGAGTTACTTTCGCATTTATAAATAGCATGGATATTTGCAGACAGTCTCAACATGTATGTCAAAAGTTTATTATATAATTGATAAAATGTTAGTGTAATTGGTTGAAATGATTAATAAAGAGATTGATGGAGAGTGTTAATGAAAAACATGGCGGTAATAGGTAGGTAAGTTCGCCTCTTTCGCACAACAAGTAAAGTTCCGCGTAATTAAATAGTGATTAAGGATACTCGGATCGCGTCCAGACTGTGACACCGCTCGTTCACTTTTTTATACTAGGTATACCAATGTGAGCAACGTATACGTGAAATACAAAAAGTTAATCTTTTTCATCGGAGATTTTATTTTCAATTCAACGAAAAGCTTGTATTCTGACCAGATCAATTTTTACTTGGTTGTCAATGGCTACAAATTCCTTTAATCACAGCCTTTGCCACTGGGATGTAAATGCGCCACCGACAATGAAGTTGATAAGAATAGGGTCTTGGCTCTGTTATTTGTTGGGCACAGAACTTTGATTAAAGAAAATGTTTCAAGTGCTGGCGTATTTAAATTAGTGTACGACATAATTATAATAATTTTAGTTAAATGGTAACTATGTGTGAACACAAAATAAACAAAGTAGGCTCTCGAGATGACGGACTCGGAGTTGAACGCGTGAGAAGTTGATTTTAGCGTCAGACCTTAAACTCGGCCAAATTAATTAACACTCTTTCACCTAATAACATTTTAAAGCATGTTCTAAACTTTTGAATCCAAAACATACATGTACCTACATCTATTACATAATAGTTTTTTTTTTGCTTCAATTTTCTCAAATCTTCATTAGGTATTTTGAATTTTTAAATCTTAAAAACTTAATCTTCACGACTTATATGAATGTAGTAAATAAATTTAGCAATGAAATTAGTGAGGAGAAAGTAACATATAAAATAGCTGAAACATCGAACTATAAGTCATTCCAAGTCAGAACTTAGAGTAGCATGAACTTTGCGCTAGACCAATAAATAATGTTTAAGTTTAATATTGCACGCGAGCTAAAACTGCTCTTAATAATATTGAAACTGCAAACGCGAGTTCAACTGCGTGCACCTTGTTCTTCGCGTACCTTTTAAATTTTTTAAATACCTGACGAATTTATTGCTCTAAATACATGAAATGATATTATACAATTAAAATCACACAAAAAGGTACGTAGGTTTTTTAAATTCACAGGAGATAATGATACCAAAGGAATTTAAATAAAAATACAATCAAACAACATTATTCTTTTAATAAAAAAGATAAACTTTACTATATTACTTTAAAAAAATATATTCTATGTCTATGGACTATAACATTTATTACATGTAACCTCTTGACTTAATTTGTTTAAGAATAACTGGTTTATACTTGTATTATTTGTATTTTAAATTAAATTACATAATTTAAGTAAATTTTTATAATATTAAGAGTTTCAGGTAGGCCACCCTTTTCCGCGGTGGCTATTGTAGCTTTATATGGACCCAGGAAGTTCAGATGCACTACGAAATCTGCAGAAATTTATTTATCGCACATTTGAAGAGGGCATCGTATTACCACAGCATACTTATGTATTACTATAGACAGACGGAAAATCCTCTGCTGGTATCTGCTCATTTAATTGGAACAATTCGTCGGAGTACTCACCATTGTGTTTAGATGGTACATTTCTTTTTATACTATCAGTTTTTAATAATATTTTCTTCATAAATTATACTCGTGTATATTACGTGATTATTCGAATCGTACAGCAGGCAATTAACATGGCAATTTAACAGAATAATCCCTTGAGTTTCTCAAATGAAGAGCTTTGACTGCTAACGGGAGGCTCTCGGTTCGAGAACTCTTAGTTCAAGGGCTATACAGAAGGCAATATAAAGCGAGGCTAAACAGCTATGTCGTGGAATGTGGCCGATTAAACGACACCGCTTTTATTTTGTCTTTGGTTGCTTGTCGTCCAACGTAGTCTAAGTAAATCAATACATAGGTCAAACTGTCCATATTTTCTGAATGTCATACTAAATGTTTAATTAAGTAATTTTTGAAATAATCAACAAAATAAATTTCACTATAATGTCTCTGCTTATACATTACAGGATCGGCTAGTACAGTTACAGTACAGTTATTATTCTTAGTACAGTTTTGGTTTTAATTGAGTTTACAGCTTTCAGTAAGAAGGCACACTTCATTCCGAAATTATAAACAATATAATAATTCTGGTGATTGTAACGAAAAGAAAAGAAAGAACAAAACAGTTTTTGTTCAATTCCTAAATAATTCATAACTATTCATATTTTTTATTCAAGAAAAAGGGTAATGAATAATAAGGGGGGGTTGATTACTGGTGGTTACTGCAGCCAAACGCAAATCCGCCTTATCTGCCTTCGACCTACCTTCAAGTGTCAATCGTCAACCTGCCAATCGAATTTTAGTAAATAGTATTGTTTAGTAAATAGTCAACCTGCCAAATACTATTGTTTTAAATTTTGAGAAAACTTGTTAGTAATGGGTAAATTTAAATTTTATCTGATATTTTTTTCTTAGTTACTTCAATGCACTGAAATAATAAAATAAAAAAGCATTAAAGATGATATCTTATTTAAAATGAGAGACAAGAACCGGTAACCAGTAACCCGAGTAAATATCTGATAAGTACCTGTTTGAGACAAAGAAAGTAGCCAACAAAAGCGGGCCGTATCGTTGTTTTTCAGCCTGAAGGGAGCGAAAAAGGCTATAGCGGCCTGTGGCCAACGACGTAAGCTATCAGCGAATGTGAAAACATAAAACTAAATGTAAGTAAAAGCCGTGTGTACGAAATATAAAGACAGAGACAGTTTTTTAGTTAGTTTAACAGAGCCCTAGCCCGTCCTACTCATATTACAAATGCGAAGTGAGAATGGATGTACGTTTGTTACTCTTGAGCAAAAACTACTTCACATATTTTCTGTATGAAAGTTATTTTCTGTACAAAATATTTTTATTGCAAAGACTAAATGCTGAAACGTATATATATTTATAACAGATTGTATAAATTACAAATTGCATTAAATTAATTACAAGTAATTAAATATTTAATGAACCATACAAGTGAGTTAATGGACTATTGGATTCGCAGGTGACGGACAGTGTCGGTAACGCAACATATTATCAACATATTATATCTGTTTGTGAAGAAGCGATTGCTGTCCTTAATCGCCAAAATATTGCATGAACTTAAATAAAAAAAGTATATTACAGAAATGGATAAATTTAGAGAAATTGTAATGTATGGTTAGATTTATAAAAAAAAACATTCGTATTATTTAGGGATATTATTCACTAATATAACCCATAACAACAATAGTAGGTGTAATAAAACTGAAGAGGTTGCTTTTTTTAAAATTGAAAAGTGCCAACCTCTAAAGAAACTCAGGATGTCATTCTGTCATTCTGGTACTATCAGTCGGATATGAAAAAATCTCTGCATTTGATACCTCAATTTATTCTTAATATAATCTTGAAGAATATTGTGTCAAGAACGCTAAACAAAACTGAACTAAGTCCCGTAGGCGGGAGTTGCGATGCGTTAGGTTGGTGATCAAATTGGTTGGTCACTGACTTAAAGAGAGATTTTCAATGTTAAAAATCAGGACAAACTGCGAGGCTCAGCTTGCCTAGAAACATGAGAGTATCTATTATTAGATAGCAATGAAATAAGAAATGAAAAATGTAATAAAAATAGTAGAAGCGACCGCTGATTTCTCAAATTAGACCACAAGAAGCAAGCGCTTGCTTCTCCAACGCACGCCGCTGGCTTCAACACCACAATAGCTAGTTCTGTTCTGAACAGACTACTATGTTTACATCCATAAAATAATAATTACATTTAAAAGCGTACATGCACTTATATTTCTACGTTGCTAAACATTATTGCTGCCTTTGTGTTTATTCGTATACATTACTATGACTAATTTTAACTTTAGAGTTTATAAATTGGGTAACCCATCTGGTAGCCGTAACCACACCCGCACAGAATACTCTGAATACTGTTATTTCTCAAGATGTATGGCGGCGTGAGCAAGCGATACAGAGACCGTTCTTTTATCATAATCTATATGGGTTTGGAGCGTATTTGCATTCAGCTCCAGGGTTTCTTGAGTTTTTGGTCTTTAACAATCTTTTTTAACATAAAAAAGATGTATGACCCACCAGATACATCTTACCAGATATACCTAATTTTAGAAGAAGAAAATGGACAATGAAATCAACATAATATGTTTAAGTACGTTTACACTAATCTAATGGCTTGTTGTGACAACCTCACTTTGGCTTACATTTAAAAGTATGTTGGATGAAAACTATAAAAAAAACTTATGCAAAAATTGTTTTGCTCGTATCTTGGTGAGTGTTAAAACATAATAAAATAAAATAAAATAAAAATAAAATATTACTTGGTGAATAATATCGTTCTATTAACCCAAAAGTTGAACAAATAATATTATAAGCAAATTTAGAAGTAGGTAATAATATTAACCACAATGTCTGAAACAAGTACATAATCATTGTTCTGCAAGTACCTATTCTTAAAGTGAAAATAAAAATATAAAATATACAGACCAACAAGAGCAAATCGTTGATTATACTATAACAACATGCCATAACGAAATGGAAAGACAAGAAAGTGAAATTAAATATTTAACAGGCGAAAGTTCCAAGTAAAAATTCGTCGAAAACACCTTGTAAAAAGTTTAAAGACAGTAATCTGAACTTGTCAGAGTCGTCATTCAACCGCGAAGCGACACAAAAACAGAACCACTGGCAAACAATTGAAAAGCGAAAATAGGAATTGTTGAATTTGTTTCGTCATCTCCCCTGATTTGTTGAACAACTTCGTCGTTGAGATGGAATGGGCGAAGTTTGTGCGGCGCCGTCCGCGAGTCACAGACTAACGTAATGCCGCAGACGACCGCCAGCGAAGAGGCAGAGTCGCGTCACCATCGATAGGCAGTAAGTTGTCCTGTGCGATATTTGTGTAATGAATTCGTTCAGTTGTGTAGCAATGAGAGAGTTGCCGCCGAGTGGGAGGACGCCTGTAATTTCCATTTCGTGATTGGAACCGTGGAGCGACACCTGAGCCGTTTTTGTCAAATACAACTCCGTACTTTTTGTGTAAACACCTAAATATGTAGGGATAATTTATTGCGATCCCACGTCGCGGTTATGTTTCGTTATCCACGACTATTTATTGCTAAACTTATCACCCGAGTGTTAATCATGTCGTGACAACTTCATATTTCTTTTTAAAATGGGTACATTAACTCAATGTTATGTTAAAGAAGTTGGTTAAATATAAAAGATACAAAGTTAAAACAATTCGAACAAGATTCTAAAAAAGTCTTCTTTTTTAAATTACAATGTTTGAAAATAGTTATTAGAAGTTAACTTTTGCCATTGTCAATTTTCTAGAATTAAAGAATATTTTAATTTGATAAACACTATTTTACGTTACCGTTATAATATCCGTATTATCTGTATTTTTTTATTGAAAACCAACTTAACTTAAAACTAGAATCACACTAACTATCAGAGATCAGTAGATTTCAGGGCTTATAAGACGACACACATTCTTGAAAAATGTTTGCTATACCTAATAGTTCATTGCTGTTTTCTTAACAATTTTATTTAAAATAACACGAGCACTCCCACAGCAGTGTTTTAGAGGAAAATGTACCTTATTATGTTGTCATTAGTTCCCGTTTCCAAGAGTATAATGCACGCAAGTACAAACGTCGCATCTTTATGAACTTTACAAACAAAGTAAGTCAAATTAGAGGAGACAAGCATCGCTTTAACGGCCCAACCATTTCGTAGCAGTAATTTTTCCCTTCCTCTCCTCCGCTCATTTCGTATTCATGGCGCGCGCGTTCAACACACAAATATGTCACTAACTACCCTAATTATAACAACCAAGTGAGCCGCTATGCGGCGAAATGAAACCTTAATATTTTTGCACAGAAACCATGGTCTAGTATTGAAAAAATTCAATTCTAAACCACATTATTACGGAGAATTCTTTCTGTACTAATATTAAAAAATAAAAGAGTTTTTATTTTTGTTTTTAACGAATAAACTCAAAAATTACTGGACCGATTTCAAAAATTCTTTCACCAATAGAAAGCTACATCATCAGAGAGTAACATAGGCTACATTTTATAAAGTTACGCGAAAAAAGTCGCGTGCTACAGCTAATCTTTAATAATTCCGTTAGAAGTGGCAGGCAGCCTCTGGTATTTTCGCTGCGGTTCAAAAGGTGGCGAAAGTTCGCCTTCGTGTAATGAAGTACCGAAGGACAAAACATTTTATTTTTTAACAATTATTCAGTTAACAAAATCCTCTATTTTAAAATATTAATTTAAAGATGAATATAAATAAAGGAACACATTCGGCTAAGGTTAAATAGGAGAAAGAGTCATACAATACACAGTCAGTGGTATATCGTTACGGCTTCTTCTCCCGTACCGAAAGTTCGCAAGGTAATCCGCTCAATAATAGATGAGACGACCTAACTTCGTTCCTGTACCGACACTTCAGCTTTTCACACCCGAAAAAATTCCAAACAGGCGCATATAAAATTTTTATTTATCCAAATGCAACCCTAATAGAAGCTGCATAAAGTCTAAAATGGTTTAACGATAAACTTAGAGTTCATTGTAAAATTTTTAGATGCGTCCCTGAATTAGATATGTGTTAAAAGCTTAATGCACTTAATAGTCAAGTAGTATGTTTCATCTAGACGCAATATTGTACTTTTTCAGTGAACCGCCTGTTTTTAACGACTTTCCTCAAAGTTAACATGTATGCTAATATATGTTAGAGATTTATGAGGCAATATGGACAAGTTAAAAACTATTACAACATCAGAAACATTGGGCAGTATAATGTTAAAATTAAGCAAAATAAGCACTTTTTTATTAAATTAAACTGTTTTCAGACTATAGTTATCAGAGTTATTTAGCTTTTTTAAACCGACTAAAAATAGTTTTTGACTAGGATATCTTCAGAGCAAAAAGCATCAAAAATGTTTAAACATATTGACAAAAATAATAACGATATATAGACAGATGTTTATATATGATTATTAAATACATGGTATATATTTAGCGATAGAATTGACGAGATTTTAACTGTTATGTAATCAATACAAATATTGATAATCTTAAAAAAAGAAAATTATCAATTTAATTATTTATATATCTAATTTACTTTAAATTAAATGAAAATGCATTCAGTATTTTTTATACACATTTCGGAGTGTTTACAAAAACAATCTGAGTATTTATTAAAAACGTAAATTTTGAAATAGATTTTTCATAATAATACGAGTACAAGCGCTTTTCTCTACGAAATGTTGGTGAGCGCGTCTATAATTCAGCGATCTGCTAACGCGGTAATGTCTGCTAATTATCGCCCTCGGATACGAGTATGCGCCTACGTCATGTACTCATTTGCATACATTTGAGCGAAAGGTAAATTGCTCAGTGCAACTAACTTAATCAAATAGTGTTTGTGTTTCGGAAAACCTTTTTTATTGGACAAATAGCGGACAGGCGCGCAGCTACAACCTACAAACCTAAACTAATAACAAATTATCATGTTTTCAGAAAGATTTTATATTTTTATGAGAAACGGCCGCCGGGATGTTACTTGTAACATCCCGGCCCGTTCATTTAGCATAACATGAAAGCAACCCTTGTTTTCATTCGTTTAATTTTAAATCTTATATTTAACATAAAGTATAAGTTTTAGATTCAATTATTTTTTTTACGAAATAATCGAATAATTAAAAAAATTACTAAGCTATAATGTGATAATAAATATTATTTTTTGAACTACTCAGGTTAAGGTGCTTGATTTAGCAATATGAAGCAATTTTTCAAAGCTGGATTTGGGTCTGGCAAGTAATGGCAGGCCACACTGCGGTTCACACTCATTTGAAATTTAACTTCTTATGTCCTTATTTAGTCATTTTAATTTATAAGTAACTAGTGACCTGCTATATGAATTTCTCGGGGTGCAATTTATATATTCTATCTTTTAAGTTGGACCACATTGAGGATAGTTACGAAATTTCATCAAAATCGATTCAGTAGTTTCGGAGTTCATCGGGAATAAACATGTGACACGTAATTTATATACCTACTATAGATATGAAAATGAAATCACACTCTATTGATATTATTTTATCGATCATCGTAAATATGGCGATGGATGCCAAATACACAGTTTATATAATATTTGGTTGAACGCTGCTTCTAATTTATTATTTATTCTGAGGTTCCATCCCTCAAAGAAACAAATTCGTATCCCGCCAAAATGTGACAACTCTTAATCATAGGGTTCATTTACGACTAAATTGTCATTCATTTTGGTCGGGTATGGTGATGTCAATTCAAACTGGGAGTAAATCATGCATGTAATGTAGAGTCGGCTTCAATAATAGATATAAATAAAATGTTTGTTTCTGACTATTGTTAAGTATTATTATTTTCCTTTTTTATTATAGTAACAATTATTATTTTACATTATTGAGTCCTATGGCTATCCTCATCTAGGGCTTTTGGATATTAATGGTGTCTTATTAATTAATGTATATAACTATTTAAAAATTTACGTCTACTTATTTTTTGCACTAAGCACGAAATATTTACCACACCCTTATTTACAACCATACTAATATTATTATAAATTAGAAAGTTACTCTGTCTGTCTGTTACTTTTCACGACATCCCAGTGGTTGGCAATACAATAGCATGATGGACTACATTTTGATCTCCTCATATAGAATGAGAAATGATAATAAGTAAGAACGAAATATATAAATGTAAGAATTTTCAAAAATTAGAATAATGCCTTAACTACTCAATCAATCATTGTAAAATTTTGCATACACGTTCTCATCCAAAACCTTTCATCCAAAAAAATAGTATACTGTTCCCGATGCAGATGTCAGACGTTATATTGCTTACTACATTTTTATTTTTCAATGCGGACAATGTCGCGAGAACTCTTACATGCACTAGAGTCAGAATTATGATGTATAAGGAAATTAAGATTTAGACAAGATAGCTTTCAAAATAAGAACACGGTTTTTTAAATTGGAGATTCACGTCAGTAATAACGGTATATTGTTTCACTTTAACCTCAGTTTAATGTGGCCGAGTGTAAACCCATAACAGCTTATGTGGGTCGGACATAACGAGAGAATTATTACATTATGTAAAGCTTACACTAGGCAAAGGGAATCCTATTTTAAGCCAAGTGCAAATATGAGATAAGGGCAAGTGTAATAACCCGGTTTAGGGATTATTTTCATTTTATATATACCATCCATTTTATGATATTCATTGCTTTTATTCATTTTTAGTTACCACAAATAATTGGCGTGAAAAATCACAAATCAATTTCCGAATAAAAGAAAACTTTTCTATACTGTTAAAAGTGCCTCAAATTTAACCAATTGAGGTTATGTTGAATATGTTTAAGAAATGAAGTTAGTACCTCATCGGTTTTGCCAAACCAGGTAGGCAGTGTAACGAGCTTTGCCATGCTCATCCCTGAAGATGACAATATAATTTACAAAAGCCGGGACTTAAAGGAGATCTCTCAAACACCTGTTAACTAATGAAAGGGGTTAGCATTGTTTCCACCACAACTAGATGACATTTCAATAATATATTTATTGATTATAAAATGTTACAATTTTGGTGAATATTAGACATTTTATTACATTAATAACGTGTCCAAATTAGAAGCTCATTAGAATAATTATGTTTACACAGCTGCTTTAAAATCACATACATATGTATTTTTATATGAAATATAGTTTACATGTTTTTATTATCAGAGTTATAAAAACTATATTATATTGTTTGCATCAGAGATTAATGGCGGCGTGTTGTTAAGCTTGCCACCAACACTTGAAATGATGACCACGACCACTCTGTCAAGAGTGAGACCGAAGAAGAAGAATGTATACATAAGGTTGTAAAGTTAAGGCCACAGCCACAGTGATTCATTATATCCATAGAGTAACTTATAATATAATTATATCCCAGTGTTTTCAGCACTATATTTTATTTCTAGGATACAGTTATCACGACATCCCAGTGGTTGGCAATACATGATAGACTACATTTTGATCTCCTCATATAGAATGAGAAATGATAATAAGTAAGAACGAAATATATAAATGTATGAATTTTCAAAAAGATACAAAATGAAAAAAATACGACATTCCATTATATAAAATTAATTAATTTAGAATTTAATTTGCAAATATTAAATGAGTATTCGGGAAGAGAAATTAGTTCACTTCCAAATGAATGAAATTGAAATTTTCCTGGCGACGCATTGGTTCTGACAAATTATTTCTTCTAAGCAAATTTGGAAAGCAATTTACTATCGAGTTCGAGATGAGTATGCCCATTTTTCACGTGGCTTCTTGATTACGCAGATCTTGGAACACCTGGTGGTGGATGGTGAGAAAAAAATGGGCACGCTAATGAAATGCTTAGTCGAATTTGCGAGTGTCGCACCAATGACTAATGTTCATAACGTTCGCGTAAATTCTTCTCATATTTTATTATAAATTACACACGAAAACTTTCAGGGATGCTTACTTAACTTTAGCGCGTATTTTTATACAAACAGGGATAATAAAGAAGCTATTCTAAAAAATCTGTATCAAAACTTATAGGACAAGTTTATTGTAAGTGCAATTCAATTCTTTTTCTTCATCGGTTTCACTCTTGACAGAGTGGTCGTGGTCATCATTTCATGTAACTTCATGGGAAAAAAGATATGCAGTGGTTTCCCCTTACCTTCTGCATTTAAGCTTTTTAGGGGTAATTTAAGCCCCAAGGCCATTTTAGCCTCTTCCAATTCAATATTTAAACAATAATTTGTAAAGTTACTTTGCAATAAGGATATAAGTATGTAGTTGTAGATACTAATATAATATCTGTGAGCTTGCTTTTATTATCAGTTTTTTAGTTTAGTTTTTCTCACTCAGAACCAACGATTACACAATTCTAAGTTGCTTTACTTATTAGGTTTAAGTATAACTACTTATGTACACAAGATATTCTAATACTAATTTATACAAAGTATTGTATCTACTGTGGGCTTACTATTAAAGGTCTCCTTTCAAGTTATGATCATTAAAAAAAAAAACCTAAATTTTGATATAAATATTGAATTGGTTAACATGTTACGAGTCCGTTATAATGAAAGCCTTATTGTGGCAGAACACTGTAAATTTTCAAGATCGTAATATATTCGTTCCAATAATTTAAATTTGCGGTTGCGAAATGTTTGGGGCGGTTGTTTAGGGCGCGCTACAAAATTGTGTTAAGCCCCAAGCTTCGGGCGATAGGCCGAGGCCTTAAGAGACGTAATTACAACGGTTTACATTGTGACAATAATAATAATTTCAAATGAAAACAGATGTTCGCACCAGAAGTATGCTAACGGTGGCCTTGCCAATCCATTTCGGTATCTTAAAATAATATCACATTTTTTCTTATTGGAAAATGGTCCTGAAATAGTGCTCCTCACTTTTCGTTTAAATGAGATTGCAGAGGCACGTCTCTGAGTGACGGCTTACTTAGGAATAAATAAAATTGCTAAATATTAGCGTCAGAAATCTGTGTAATTTCAGTATTATGATCATACTAATCTGGCATATTAGACCCAAAATATAGTCTATTTATTATTTGATTTCTTACAGGTTTTTTCGCTGGGACCGAAAGGGCCTTGAAAATTCATAGACAAACGAAAATTATCGGACATTATCAGGCAGATAAGTAGGTTAAAATGGTAGAGGACACGACACATTTTTTTTTATTAGTGATGGGTTTGCTCTAGGCTAACAACCAGCTATGTAGTAAGGAAGAGGCCTACATATTACGGAGAGCAGACTTGATTTCGGATTCAGGTTGATTTTGACCGGTCCTTGGGAAATTTATGTGGGAGGCCTATGTCCAGCAGTGGGTTGAGATGATGATTCACTGTAATTCAGGTTGCCACTGGTGCTGGTATTAATTAAAGAACATTTAATAGGGTCTTAGTACATTAATTTATTAATTTTTATTATTTTCTTTGTGTATTTAAAGTTGTAAAGATCTAAACATGCGGTAAGTATAAGCAGGCTTATAATGTTGCATTTCGCGAAGTAGTTTGAAAGCGGCTCAAAGCCGAAACTGTATAAATAATGGAAGTATAAATTTTATCCGAGAATCTTATGAATAGAGAATTTAAAGTTCCCCTTATAAATAACGTTTAAGTCGTCTCAGGGTTATCTTTTTCCCTTAAAGTGAGCACGGCAGTGTTGTTAACAAGTATCGTAAATTTAATTTTATTGCTTAACACTTATAAAATTTAGCAATGCTATGGCCACTCGGGGGCCCGCGTAATGAAAACATTGGATAAGATAAGAATTGTCTTATTAAAAATTCTACCAGACCTCGTTTTTGGGAATAAATTGTCGTGTCCCGTGACTTTTATTTGAGAATAGGGAATCATTAGACAAAACAATTTTTAAAACCGTGATTTTGAATTATGCATCGAAGTTCTTACTAGAGTATATAATTATACACCAATGAGAACTTATATATAATTCAATTATAATTCATTTATTTTTTAGTTTACAATGTAATACTATAATAGAAAGAAATATTATTTTAAAATTGACATTATTTTAAGTCATCATTAATCCTAAAAATAATTATGTACATTTTGTCTAACAAATTTATAATATCAATTTATTTTGTCGTTTTCGTATTTTATTGTATGTCTTTATGAACATAAAAAATAAACAGTTGTAATATATATTATCGCATTTTTTTATCTCAAGAAGCGCGCACTCAAAACTTGATGAATTTGATAATATGGAATTTCCAATTTCATATGTCAATCAATATTGTTTCAGAGTGAAATTCCTTTACTCGTTCTTATTTTATGTTCTTTATATGAACCAACAATAATTAAATACTATATGATAAGGAAGTGTATGATGAGGAAATCATACTGCCAAGCAAGTATGACGCAAACCATTTTGTGAGCAAATCGCCAACTCTCAGTTTCCTATCTATACTAAAATAATTGTACACGGCAAGGGTTATTATAGATTTCTAATTAAGGAATCCATTTTGATTTCATTATCATAGGATTATCATTATCCAATTATTATCATCAGTTGCTTCTTGCGTGATTGCGTCACAGGTTACTCACAGGTTGAGCTCAACAAATACATTTTGTATGCAACCGTGTTCCAGTAATAAGATAATTTAATCAGCCACCAAAGGGTCTTTACCGAATACAAAAGTGATGCAGGTGTCTGCAAGTTGTTTAATAAAACACTACACTGGAAGATAGGATCTGCCAAAACTGTCTTCGACGCAGTCTTACTTCTATAATATTCATAACTTCGGACGTTGTACTCAGACATGCTGTTCGCGTGGAATATATAAAAAGCGAAATGAGCTTATGTAAAATATAATATTATTTATTTAACGAATGGGAGTGCTTTAAACACTAGAATAGTACCAAAGTGGTCTGAACTGAAGCATATACCTTTACCGGTGACAGGGAATTGTCACAATCATATTTGGTGCCTACATAAAAAACTAAGGTTCAGTCGCGAATTACGAGTGCACCACTAATTCTATAAGAACAATTATTGACAAACTAATAAGAACAACAACAAGAAATATAAGAACAACAATAAGAAATATAAGAACAACAATAAGAAATATAAGAACAACAATAAGAAAAATTGAGAGTTTTGTTTGCTAAATTAATTGTAGCTATAAAAAAATGTGTACAGAAATCATGCCAAAATAAGTTGTAGCGGTTCACAGCATGAGATAGAACAAGCGGATTAAGTTTGGGAGATTGGGAAGGCATTGGGAAAACGGGCTCTGGCATCCTTTACTCACTCGCTTAAACACAACATGCTGTTACATGTATTACACGGTGGTCTTCCGTAAGGGGATGGTTACTTCTTACTGGGATCTTACGTCGCCAGACGGGCTGCCCAAATGACTGTGATTCACAGTGTGCCCTGCCACTACTTGAAACTTAACCATTACTTGCCACTACCTACTTAAGTTGCACACTTTTTAGAACAAATATTGTGAGTAAATCTGCGATAAATGGCACAGAAAACGTCTCAATCGATAAATGTTATAGGAGAGCGCGAGGAAGATATCGTTTGTCGAATTAGTGTACAAACAAAGCTTATCGAATGAACTACAACTTAGTATGATTGCCCACGGGTCTCTCGTCGTTTCACTTCCAATTCCATTGGGCTAATTACAACAGACGATTTTAAAATGTCGTGAAGTCGTATAGTATTTAAAAGATTTTCGTGAGAAAGAATGAAAGGTGGACTGACAATCCGTTTTTTGGAAACGGGAACTCCCATTAACCTATCCCTTCTTTAGGGACCTATCCTACTATGTTCTTCTTAAAAGCCTTAAGTGTTTTTACATATTATTTTCAAAGTTCGAGTGAATAGACATTTTTTGGGTGAGCTCGCTCCATTATAGGCCTCATCTTCGCTACACGGCTGGATCAAGAGCAAACTTATCTCTTATAAAAATAAATAAATAAATGGATTTTTATGTGAAACTCGTGAAAGTTACGATATTACAAGTTCAGATTTAACAAGCAAACAAACAGACGAGCAGAGAGACTCAATGTTAATTAACGATGGCAAGAATTTTTACTAGGTATTTTTAGCCGAGAACAAAAATAATGCTATCTCCGTCATCGTATCGTTTATCTTAAACAATCCGATCTTAATAAAGAGAATTCTGTAGTGTCTTGAAGAGGCTGACGTCGAAGAGCCGAGAGAGCCTCTTTATTAGATATAAACATCACTTAGAGCGATGTATTCAGGGCCACTCATACCCACAAAGGATTCTTATTTCTTATACTCAACTACTTTTATGTGTCAAATATTATCTTTAACAATTTCTCCAATAGCAGTATATTTAGCTTAATGATTCTAATCTTACATGAAAGTAATTACCTTACAAATCACTCGTTTTACTGAAAGTCTTCTTTTATAACAGTAAGTACCAAGTTGTTATAATCTAGTAAGTAGTAGGTACATATTTATTTAGAGTGACCATTCACATCTATCTCTTGAACATTTTAGGTGTCAGTCGATAAAGAATAACAGCATGTAGTCCTACATCGAACGAACAACGTAATTTTGGCCTTTCTATAATTTTTAATATGGTGGTTTTTAAAATTTTGATTTGAATGTTGAATTATGTGGTCGGTGGGGATCAGGTTCGCTGATTTTCAATACCAGGTGCCCTTCAGATGCATTGCTGAACTTGCAGGAGTTTGTTTACAGGTCGCATAGAAAATATTGATTTGTACAAAGAAAGACTACATCTTTTCTGATACAAAGATATTTTAGTCGCTATTTCGTGAGCAATATCTTATGATAAATGATAATGAAGAGTTTATTGTGAATTTAAGAAGAATTTAGATTAAATTGTTGGTTGCGCTTTGATGTTGGCAACTAAACAGGCCATTTTCTCATTGCGTGTCCAAAATTGAGTTGAATAAATTAGGCAAAAGGCGAAAAGTGTTGAATTTTAACCCGATCCCGAGCGTGACCGGGATCGGGTCGCTTGCTTGCTAGTCGCTGCTACCGCGCTCAAGCGAACCCTTGTTGAATTTTAATATTAAACCCTTTACATATTATTCAGTTTTCGAGGGCCACTCTTGTTTTAAATTCTATTTAATTTTATTAAAAAGATAATGTTAAATAAAATTATATAAATTAAATAACTGCGAGGTCATTAGATCTAATTTCATATGTGTGCTTTCGAGATTAGAGATACTCGCTTGGAACACATGTACCTCAATATTATGTTGGTGATGCTCGAGCCCAGCAAGGACCTCAACAAACGTTGAATTAATATTAACGTATCCCAGTACGTGCACATAACATTGCACTTGGGATAAAACACTGACAAAACCAACACAAACCATAAGATAACACGTAAAAAAGAACCACATTTATAAAGAGGGCACTGGATACCAAATTTACTTTTAATTCAAACCTGGATACTACCTTAGGAGTTTTGGCCTCACCTTTAAGAGTTAGTAGGATCTTACTGATCTGTATGGGTCATTATTTTAACATTTATATGAGAGTAAAGTTTAAAACAATAACAATATACAGAAGTATATCCGTTAAGTAATAAGCTCATCCGTTCATCATACTATATAATTATACAATATAATTTAAGTATATTTTACATTATGTAATTTTTTTATAATTTAACATTGATCACGAGTGCCACTTCCTTGGAGTGCACCTAATAGAAATATTAAAAGTTTTTGAAACTTTCTTCGTTAATTTGCGAACAAGGTAATCCAAAAATGGCATTGAGTCGTTAATTTTTATCCTGAAGATAACTTTCCCTATTAACTAGCCAAGGATCCTACATCAGCTGGTTTCAAAAGACGCCATTCTTGTTATCTTAAATTTACTTTACAGTATTTCATACATGCGTGGGTCACTATACAATAAGTAGGTTATAAAAAATATTTTAAAAAAATACTAGTTTTATCAGCTTCATTTACATTCCTGTAGTGTGTATTATATTTTGTTTGACTTGTTTGCTATAGATAAGCTGTTTTTATTTATTATCCAATATTTCATTTATTGTATACTTTGCTTATCCTTAAGCTATTGATGGTTAGAGAACTCCACAAACCTTTGGAGATCATAAGCAATTTTACTTAAGGGATTCACAAAGGCGAATGACATTGACGATTTGACCTTCACCGATATGACCTTTAGAATGTTTATATATATCATACTAATTCCACACGAAAAACACAAACGTAATCCACACCTCAACGCAGTCACCGAGACACTGTAGCTCCATATATTTAGAGTTCCGAGGCGGCGGAAACAATTCAACAGGCCTGATAAATGTGGTTTTTTGTACTTTTCATTAAAACTACATTAAAAAAAAATAAAAAAATCAATAAATTTTTTTAAAATGATATTGACTTATTATTCGGTGTAGGAATCATTTGCGCGCAATAAACCGTTATCGCAACAAATTTCAATATAAGTCAAATTCTTCTTATGTTCTAACTTTTATTGTGGGGTTTCTACTACTTCGATGGGAATTCTAAACAATACAATTTGTTCTTCACATGTTTAAGTATAACATATATTTTTTTCAAACCAATTGCATTGATAGTTTCTTCTAACATATTTTTTAAAAAATGCAAATTTTTAGGATTGGCGTGTGTTTACACCTTAATCATAATAATTTATTCGCGATTCCCATGAGTAACTGTTTACCAGAGATGACATTTAGTTTTCTCGTTCCATCGTGACCAACCTTCATTACATTCGGTACGCAAATCTTCAATCTTGAAATGTTGACATCATATTAAATTTTGACGAATTTGAAGATTTAAAAATGAGCACGAGGAGAGCTCTATTGAGGAGCTGTTCTCTTGCAAGTCCTGCAAGTACTTATCGCTTTGAAGATTAGTTTTTGAGTCGGCAGTAATAGCCGAGTGGGCGACTCCGTCTACGATGCAAATGACCCGACGACGAATCAATTCAAGGGCTCCCTCCGACGCCAATCGGCTTCACCGGAATTTAACACTTTTGCATTTATTATGAGATGGAAAAGTTTTTGCGGTCTCAAAGGCAATTGAAAATCGATTCACACCTAAGAACATTATGAATATATTAGAACCGCACCCATTAACGATGTCGCCAGTGAAGCGTCAAAAGTTTATCATCATCATAAATAAATAAATTATCATCATTCATCATCAACACTCAAACATCTACTAAAGTACTACTGGATTCGCTATGAAATTGCATTGTATGTCGTTGCTTTATCTTCATTTTAGTAAGCAGCATTTTTTAATTCTTGATCACGTGTGACAGTATTTTCGAATGTATCCTTAGATAATAAATGAAGTTGTAAAAAGCAAGATACACCCGGTTAACCTAAGACAATAATAAATCTAATGCGGCAGCGACATCCCGTCATTTTATCTTGAGCAGACGTTGATGGATCATCCTCGCCGAGTCTTTCGCATTCCACTCATTTATTACTCGAAACGCATTAAACTCGTTTGTTTTTAGAATTCATTTATTATTATCCAATGTATTAGGTGTCAGGTACTTACTCATCTTTGCATGGAAGGATCTTCATCTTGGAAGGATACATACTTGGGTTAACATGTTCATGTCCATAAACAGATCATACTATTAACAATATTTTATATCTATTGCAAAAAATCTGCTAGAATTTTCACGCAATCTTAAAAAATAGTCAAAATATTTTAGGATTATTTAGTCTGGTAATAAAGCAACTAATACTCTTAGTTACAAAATGAACAAACACTAACTTACTTACGTGATTTTTTTTAACTTTATCAAATAATATAATTACCTAATACTCCAAGTATTTCTGACTTTGAACTAACTATTGAACTTACTATTGAAAATTTTTAGGGATGCCAGCAGTGGACGTCCGATGATGATTAGATCATGAAAATGTCGGGGACCTAGAGTAGGTATACATAAGGTCTGGGAAAATACATCTCTTCTGAATGATATGTAAATAAGGCTATATTTGGCCATACTGTCTTTAATCATATTTTTTTTGGAACTGAAGCACCTGTTGCTTCAGTTAATAAACGATGGTAGGCGCAACCTACTATCAAGAGGACCGTTATATCAAGTGGTCTACCATCAAGTTTATTTAGAATAAACATAGCATTATATGATTTATTTTCTTAAAAGGTTAGTAAATATTTGTGTAATAATGTTACAAGTTTTCAATGTTTGTGTAGTGGTTGTAATTACAAATAAAAATAAATATAAAACGGTTAAAATACGATATAAAATAATGTTCTAAAAGGGTTTTGGTCTCGTGACCGGTGAGGGGACTGCGCGGCAACGACGCGCCTTAAGCCCGCGATCACAAAGGGTGTCAAAAGCTTAGAGGAGCGTTAAATAATCGAGTAAAGTGTGTGGTGTGATCATAAATCTAGAAGATATTACAAAATGGCGTTTTATCTGGAAGATATGACGTTGACGAATCGCCCGGCGTAAGGCGGACACTCTTTTGTTTGCCATTTTTTTGTTTAATGCCCTGTTTACCAAGAAAATTGTGTTATTACGTGGCCGCGTGTTTAACCAACGGTTACCGCTTCATACATCAAACAGAGGGTTCAAGTTCTTTTTTTAATAATATATTAAGGTCGACAGGTAGGCTGACGGCCTTCTTTTACTTGTTTTACTATAAAAATATTAGGTTTTGAGCGTCGAGACTTTCTCCTTCAAATCCACAGAGTGACATAAACATTATGAAAATGCTAAATGAATATAAAGTACAGTCATAATCAAAATCGTTTCACACACTCGAGTCATTACCATTAATCAAGGCACGTATTAGTCTTGACGTACGCCATTCAAGCCGCTGACTTGACTGACGGCGCGACGTGCGAGACGCACCGTCAAATTTAAATAATATACCCACAAATTGAAATGGCACATTTTACGCCCTTAATCTTTAACGAGGAATATATTAAATTAAATGCCTCAGTTCGGAATTCTAATACTAGTATTATACCGACCACATAGTATGAAAACCATTTGGTGGCGAATGTACATTCTTTTTGCATTTCAATTTTCATTTTTGGTTTATAATTGATGGAACGCTAGTACTGTAATATGAGTATGTTTACATACTTTATTGTTAAATATAATTAATTAAATTTAATTATACAGGTTATTTTTATTTGATATTATGTTTTTATTTAATGAAAGTATAAATAATATTTCATTTCGTTATCTTTCTCTAATATAATTAAATTAAATTAAATTAATATAATATTATATTAATATAATATAATATAATATAATATAATATTATATTAATATAATATAATATAATATAATATAATATAATATTATATTATGTGATATCTAGTTTTTATAACTAGTGATCGTCAGCTGCACGAAATACTTTGAAAGTGTAAAAACTGTTTACAAATTTATTTTTTGATAACACTAAAGCCCTAAAGATAATAAAAAAAGAAGAAAAGAGTCGTTTTGTCTATCTAACTATAGTTTTGAAAAATGTGAGAAGTAATTTCTCAAAGCTTAAGTTACTTTTGAATTATCCTAGACGGTTTACGTAACTTAGTAGTAAAAATATTCCATAAAAGATTTATGTTCATAATACATTTTATATATATATATTTTTTAATTTAGAGCATCATTAGCAACTTTCTTCATTATGAGAAAATGTGTAAAATTCTCAGCGAATGCGATGTTCATTCATTTCATGTAAAAAATAATGAGCACTCAAACTCTTCTATTTATTGCAACGTTGAAATGTGAAACGGCGTTTCCTTCATATTTTTTTAACTAGAAAAGAGGCTCGATATGACTGTTTTAACAAATTTCAGTTGAAATATGCTTCAAATTTAAGACGAGTTGAAAATACCTTGCTTGCTTTCTTGCTATCAACCTTGCTATCAAGGTTAATATCAAAATTTTGAAGTTTTTGAAGATGTTTATTTCCGAATAAGATTCTTATTATAGAATTATTATTAGGTACTCATCCTACTGATGATTACACGTATAGAAGAGCTTCTATCGAATTTCTTGTCAGATTCTTCTCTATAGGATCTGCAATCCATCGAAATAATATATCTCTGCGCTGCTGCTGCAATCCTAATGGAGGGTAGATGTCAAAAACAAAAATTCTCTGCTAATAGCTACGTAAAATGTTGCGTAATTGGAAATGTAGCAAAACTTATGTCTGATGCAAACACACGTTCTAGACAGGCTGTAATAGGGTTTGGATGTCGTCAGTACAATAGATGGAGGGGTTGGGTTTAACTTCGATTGCATTGTGCCGTTACAATGGGAGCCTTGTTAATCCGCCCGCCCTGCGTCCGCCCGACGCGGAACTACTAAATTGTGGTCACACACATGACTAATGTGCGATCGACTTTGTCTTCTCTTAGATCTATTCTACTTAGATTTAGCTTAGCTGTCTGAGGGCCTAGTGCGAGTTTTACTCTATCAATTATTACTTCTATAGGTGAAAGAATCTTTAAAATCAGTCTAGTAGTTTTTGAGTTTTTTCATTACAAACAAAAATACAAATCCTCTCTTTATAATATTGGTATAGCACAGTCATAAGAAATACAGATATTATTCGTTCATTCATAGACTTACTCATTCATTAGTTATTTTCAATTAGAAAAAGCTATAATATAATGATAAATTGCCCCTCCAAAAGGTAACCTACACTGCATTTTGTCATTCCGTGTACTTTATAGAATGACAAAATGCAAAAATTATGAAATGAAATTGCCTAACACTTTAAAAATAAACTGACATGAAGGCGAGCTCTTTCAGTCGGCTGTGGGCGTCTCAAGGAAACTTCGCTCTTTCACCTTCCACTGTGGTCCAAGTGACAAGCTGTGGCGGAAAACCTGACACCTCGATTTGATGAGCACATTGGTCGTGTGGTTAACCTTAACCCTCTGACTCGAGGGTTCCGTGGTTCTATTCATAACAGGGTCAATTTTTCCAAATGAACTTTTACAAATGCAAAATTCAAAGTTGGCTCAGATCTGGGTGTGCTGAATTTCGCCAAGTCCATTGTATGGTTATCCAATGATACAATCCTGAAAGATACAATTTACTTGTATCTTACTTTTTACTTTTTTGACAATACAATTGGACCTTAAAAAACCTTAAATTTGGACCTTAAAAAAAGATATTTAAAACAAAAAATTCAATAGCTTAAAATTTCGTTTTATCATTTGTACTTCAGCTACAGTAGAAATATTCACAACGTTGTTTATTTTGTTCTAGAATCTAGATAATCACTAGAAGATTATGCCTTGTATTTTTTAAATATTTTCTTGTTTTATTAATATTTGCACCACGAGGTATACTTACTGGCGCTTGAAGCGAGTTCAACCGTAAGCCGTCGCGACTAGAGCTCTTAAAATGTGGTAATTAAGAGTTGTTTTCGCTTGGAAAATCATAGGAACTGAAAACTTTCCTTTGCACCGTTGCGTTGAGACGTTCACGCGACTAAAAAAAATTCTATAATTTCTTTAGCTTTGAAACTTCTTCGTCGCATTTAATTGAAAAGACAAATTAATAAAAATGTAGTTGAATGTTTTCAGTTAATATTAACAATTGTAAATTAATAAAAGGTTAATAATTTTCCATAAACGCTATCGCTAGTCGAAATGATCATCATTTCTAAATAACACTTGAAATTAAGCAATCTTTGAGGTGGTAGTTCAAAATGATTTCGTAATATATAGTAGGATTGCAAATATTAATTATTTATTTATCTTTGCTTTAACATGTTTCTTGTTATTACAAAGAGTAGTCTTTATGTTTGTTTGTATGCAGAAGTTTTCCCCGATCCATGGTTAGAACAGAATTTCAGGATGAACATAGGCTAAATATTTCAATAGGGCATCGGCTATCTAAAGGATTTATGCATATCTGTAATTTTTCAACGCGCATAAAGTCGCGAGCTCCAGCTAGTACCAAATAAATAATTCTACATGTTAGCATCGATGCAGCACTATTCAAAAACTTCCTCGTGTGACCGATTAGCGTGGCAACCAAAATGTTTCTTCAGTAGCACACGGTGTGAGTTAAGCTTTTAAGAAACGTTGTAATGTTTAACCAAGGAAGATTTTGCTCATGTGAGTCGTTCGCACAATGAACGGGCGCATCAGTTTATTTCCATTGGGAAATCAGTCGAAGCCTCCTAAGTCGTACCCTCCACCTGAATGCGAGTGGAGCACATTTTTTAGACTCGTCCCGACGCCTGTCATTATTTCACGTGCCACCTTCCTCGTGTCAATCCACTTTTCAATTTTATTTCCATGTTGTGCTTTTCATCCGAAAAGTCGCGTTCAATTTTATTTATTTATAATGAGCTCGGTAACACTAACGGCTTCAGTGTAAATCTCATTATGCGTTTTTCTTGAGTGGTGTGTTTACAGAGCTTTTTTAAAGTAAACTCCTGCTTATGAAATGTCTGAATCTGACAAGTTGGTTTCAGCCTACGCGAGTCTTCTCCATCTACGAGTATCTATATCACTGGCACTACGTATATCTCATTGAGGGAGCACTTTGTGGCTGATTGGACTATGTATGTCCATCTCGTGTGTGATCGGCCGCGAGAGCCTTTATTCCCTGTTAAGAATTCGCACTTGCACTGGGAAAATGGACTCTAGTATCCTTAACTCACCCACTGACACACAAGAGCACACATACCGTCATTTCACGGTATACCTTTGTAAGAGCCACTAAAGACCACCGTGAAATGACAGCTGCCACCAGACAAGCTGACCAAATGACTGCGAAATGCAGTGTGCCCAGTCAAAATAAACATCTTAAAATCCAAAGTTGTCACAAAACCGCTTCAACTTATTTCGCTATGATAAGTTTGACGAATAGCGGAGATAAAATAATTGTATAAGAAAATAGTTGTAGATGACTATCTTGAAATCACAGCATTAATGCTATTGTATTTCAGTACGTATGAGATGTTAGAGACCATTAGCTATCCTATCCTATCCTCGAATTGTCTTATCTGGGATTGTTTGGGCACTGAGGCAAAGGTAGCCATCTACTACCAAACAGAATATCTCTCGTAAAATTTATGGAAATATTTTATTATTTGTGAGCTTATTTTCACACGGTATATTTCTTTTTCAATAACCAAAACAACATAAAGTTATTTTATGCAGATAAAGTGTAGTTGAGACAAGATTTTATGGCGCATTTTATTTTTTATAGTCGCTCGTCTCGCATCTGAACCCCTTATCGTAACGTTAGGTGTAATTTTATTATTGTATCGGAGGCCACGACCCGCGGCCCTAACCTGTTATGGGTTTATAATTCTTTTATACTTCCCTCTGAAGGTAGGAAGCGAATACTAAAACACCCACTGATAACTTATTACAAGGTTATCGAGTGTTTACTAAAGAATTTATGCTGATTTTATGACAGTACTACAGGTCGTCTTCAACTTTGTACATACGTGACTGATTAATCGGGAAAGTAAAATTTAAAAAGTTCTCTTTTAAAGTTCAATTAATTTTATATAGTAATTAATTAAAAGTAGTCGATATTATTTTTTGAACAATTCTGTGTTTTTCAAGGTTAATAGTCTGTACCAAGATAACCTCGAATAAACAAATAATAACAACGGATAACAAACGATTTTAATACTTAATAATAAGAACAGGAGTATTTGATATTTTCTATTTCACCAAGATATTAACATCGCACATATGTCAACATATCACATATGTCACCTGAGATCAACATTGTCTTTATATATATTTGATACCTATATCAAGTAACAAACAGATTCAAATGACTAAAAGATTAAAAATATGTTTTTGATCAACGACAAAATAGCTAGCTTATGCCAGCGTATTCTATGTAACCCTCATCATATAAGGCCAAGTATACAATTGTTTTATAAACTCGTTTTTTCTACTTTTTATATAGGTTTAGAATTTATTAAATGCGAATCATCCGGAAAAATATATCTCCGAATGATAGGCCGAAGAACTAAGCAGAAAAACCGACATAATTATAAACATATAAAGACAGATGAGTAGATGTACAGTTACCTAATGATATCGCGAACTACATAATAGGAGCGTTGTACTTTATAAATGTAAAACAAGAATCCTACATTCAAAAGAGATTTATGACGGAGTATCTTGCAGCCAGAGCGGGATGTAATAAAGTGAATTATGCACACAACTGCAACGATACTTTGTTCGCGGTGCTTCAGAACGGGCCCGTGTGGAGCGGACACGCTGACAGCGGGGAGCGATAAGCGGTTCATGTTTTAATAACAAAATATTGTTAATATTTTGTTATTATTTGTTATTATTGTTGCTTTTGTGTTGAGTGTAGGGACACCAGGGCCCATTAACCTACCTATCTTTTCTTAATCTTTTATCTTTCTAAGCGTGGGTACTTGTCAACGTGAATTGTTATATTTATGTAAAATAAAAAATATATGTAATGTCTGTAATCCCTTACACGACTATTTTACTAATTAATTATAAGTATTTTTTTTTAATAAATTAAAATGTTTTTTTAACGGTTTCGTAGAATTTAGAAATTTTTTATATATTTTTTTAAGTTACATAAAAAGAACTTTTTATGTAACTTTCAGAAGGCATGCTGACAGTCTATTTGAATTTAGGTCGCCTATTACGAAACCATGGACAATGTCGTAAGGGTTACTGCAAGTGCTATGATGGGATAAGAGAAGAATTTAATAGGGGCGAGGTGGATATGAAAATGTCTTTTCTCTTAAACCGAAACATGACAGTATTAATATTTCACAATGGTCTTCTTTAAGAGGGTGGTTACTGCCACCAGATTGCCTAGATGATGACTACAAATTGCAATGTGCTATGCTACTTCTATTAACAAAGTAGTTAAGGAATATGGAATATGGATCGCTAAGCCCTCATCCTAACGTCCGTCCCCAAGGATCTCTAATGCAGACTTACACCAAGCCACACTGCATGTTCAATTTAAAGTTTAATATGCGACCGACTGTACAGCCAAATTGGAAATAATGATCTCTACACTCAATTCTACTATAACTTCCTTTACGAATATTTATATTTTCTGTTAGAATTTGCTGGTTTTTTTTTATGGGATGTGGCAAAATTTATATTGACCTGAATTTTGAAAATAAATATATTATATTCATAGTTTTGGTTCGCTTTCAACAAAGTTTTGTTTTGCAACAAAGTGCATATTTATTGGTTTTCAAGTATCTACTGTGTGCTTACCATGAATTTATGCAAACTAATATAAAACTCTTTGAAACAAAGTTAGTGTACACAGCGCCTCCCTATTGAATCATAAAACAATATCAGTGATTAATATAACGGAAGTAAGTAAAAAGTATATTATCTCTAATCTCTAAACCAGTATTTTTGTACTCTTTCAAAAAAATTAATCATTAAACATTATCTTTAAAAAATAACTTAACTTCACATAAAGTATTTCTTACCATTTTCAGACATAATTATACCATAAATAAATATATATATATAATTTTATTCTTAATATAAAATTAGTAAAGAAATGTTTTCGTGCCATAAAAAAATAAAAATATTACCTATGCTGTCACTCCAGCAAAATCATAAAAGCAGACGGCGTACTACTTTTCCTTCGTCACATTTGACACTATTTTCAAAATTGTATTGTTTTTTTATGCCAAAATGTACGAATGATCGATTCAAATACAAAAACCATGAGCGGAATATAAACCCATTATTTTTATTTAAAAACATTTGTTTTAAATAAAAAGTATCCTATAGTTAAATCCAGGTTATCTTCAATGTATCAGTGAACACCGCATTGAAATCGGTGAAGCCGTTTCGGAGATAAGCGTTCACAAAGCATCGAAATAATATATCTCTGCTTTCAGAAAGTCATAGACAAACAGGCAAACACACAAAAATTGTAAAAACTTTTTTTGGTAGCATGAGTACAACGTGTACAAAATGCTTTTTGAAAAAATACTCCATGTTTACAGAACGACTCGCTCATCAAAAATATACTTAAATAAAAAAATGAACTGTAAACACATAAAATTAATATTTAAATTAAAATAAATAAAAATAAAAATAAAAATGTTCATTAGTAACAGTTAGAAAAATCGTTTATACAATAAACATGATTAAATTAAATTAAAAATTATTAACAAAATCTACTATTATAATGTTAAAAATCAATAAACAAACAAACAATTATAATATATCATCCCTTATACGGATTAGCCATAACTTTCCCTTAAATACGCATAGGGCTCGCGTCACATATAAGTTATATGTGAGGGTATAATATAAGGGTAGAAATAAGTTTAACCACGCGAAGACTGTAAGCGGGTATTAGCAGAAACAGTCAAGTGAGCTCCACCGTTATTTTTTTAAATTAAATTTGAATCAACATTTCGCCATGTAATTCGCGTCAACCATATTCCGCTTTTTTAGTTGCGAAATGGCGCGTAATTAAGGCGGGGGAGCATTTTGCTAAATGTTCGTTCTCTATTTATACTAATTAATGTTGACTTTTGAAGGATGTTAAAAGCCACAAGTGCCTCAATAGAGGAGGCAGTGTGTGTGAAACGCTAACGTGTAGAGGGTAGTACGTACAAACCGGGAAATTATTGCATTTTTTTTTTCACCCAAGATTTAACATCAAACGCATTAAATACTTATTAAATTAACGAAAATTGTTAATGCACTATTTAAGTATTATTTTATATATTTTTAACATCTGATACGAGTATCGGCGCCGAATGTCAGAACTGGAAATAAACACACCGCTTATTACATGACATACTAGCTGGTGCGACTTCGTCCGGGTTCTGGATGAAAGGTCCTTCTGTCCTTATGTCCTTTCTGGTGTCCCAGACAACATGTATGAAAAATTTCATGGTGATCGGTTCTGTAGTTTTTTCGTGAAAGAGTTAAAAAAACATCCATACATACATTCGTACATCCATACAAACTTTTGCATTTATAATATTAGTACGGATATTCCTTTCAAGACAATAGGTGATGTTGAAATAATCTTACATAGTATAAAACATAGAGTAACTTAGTATAAAACAAAGTCGCTTCCCGCCGTCTTTATGTACGCTTAGATCTTTTAAACTAAGCAACGAATTTTATTGTAATTTTTACTGTTAAAAAGACTGTTTCTATATATAAAAAAACCAGGAAAAGGTATTCTGTAACATGTTTTATTATAGAATACAATAATTTTATAGAGAAACTTTGCATGGAGTTAAGGCCGCGAAGCCTTTTCGTGGCTTTCATCAAAGTAAATTTAATATTTTACTGGCTTCCGTACAATTATTAAACAAGTACTTGGTGAACTCTCACGTTTCAAAATAATTGTAATGATAGATTTGAAACTAATTTAAGTATTAGTTTATGGTAATGACAATTGTTGGTATTTGAGAAAAATGCCCACCAGATATCAGCAAGATTGTGTTTGATTAGTTTTGTCCTCATATATCTATTATTTAAACCTTACATATTATAAAACAAAGTCCCCCGCCGCGTCTGTCTGTATGTTCGCGATAATCTCAAATAGTACTGAACGAATTTTCATACAGTTTCCAGTAATGAAAACAAATGAATTAAGAAACTAATGAATTTTTTATATATAATTTGCAGAAAAATTTTTACCCGTTCTAAGTCGGAAGCGGGTCGCTAGTAATACAATAATCTTACTAGCGATAATGAAAAATTTAAATCTACATTTCTATAAATTATTTTAAATTACTCTAAACTTACTGTATGAACTAAGATAATTATGTCAAAATTGCTGATATATTTTTTCTGAGCTAAGTAGATAGTTTTGTAAATGCGCGGATGTCCAAATAAGTGAAACGTAGAAGCCATTAGGGCGCTTGTGCAGGGAACGCCAGTTCGCGCCCACTACACGCAAACAAGTTATATAAATTGTGGATTGGTAGCGCGCGGAATGATTGTGAATTGCCAATAAATAGCTCTGTGCACACGACTTTTGTAAAGTTACAATGTACGCTCGTTGCCGACTCCACTCAACATATGGGACGTTATTGCATAATGCCTTTTTCATACATTTTTCATAATGCCTTCTATATATACTTTCAATGCAATACAATGCACTCTCAACACCAAAATAGTATTTTAAAGATTTTATTTTTATTTTAAATGATCCTTCAGGAACAGAAATTTTTCTGGATGTAAGGTACAAAGAAATTCTGATGTCTATATCCTTTTCTGATTCCCTGACAATGTTTGTGCAATATTTTATGACGATCTGTAGTAGTTAAGTCTTGGAAACATAACTAAACATACTCATTTTGACATTTTCTTAAAAGACTCGTAAGGTGCAGCTAAACCAGCTAAATGGGCTAACTGGAGTGCAGAATACATTAGGAATACATTGCAGCATACTATATAAACACAGAATTGTATAAGACATCATACTAATTTTAGAAAAAGAATATTAATGATTATTTCAAGACACATTATTTTAAGTAGTTACAACTCGGAAACAACTATAAATTCTAAAGTGAACCATTTAAGAGCAACGAAAACAAAATTATTTCAATGATATAAAAACAGAAACAAGTCGTAAAGCGGCGCGCGACAGAAGTGCACATGTGGCAGAAGGTTCTCTCTGTTATTCGCTCAAATTGGCATTACACAATACCTACAATATAGTTCAACATTTTTATCCCTTTCAAGGTTTTATGAAGTCTCCATTATTCGCTGTTCAAGTGAATTTTACTGTCTTATTACTAATCTTCCTATAATACCAATATTTGGTGAGGACGCACGCGTAAACTCAGATTCTTTAGAATAGAATTAAAGCTGCGTTCAGAGTGTCGTATAACGTGATACAAATAAAGCAACTAAACGTGTGGTTACAATTGCTATCGACTGCTATTTATGTCGACTGAAGTTGATTGATTAAGGCGGAAAGTATAGTAAAAATTGCTCTGTGACATTGCAAAAAGAGTTCATTCAGATTCATTCGGTGAGATTGAAAATGATATGATGGGTATGATCAGGTATGATGTTATATCATATTGACAAGATATGAGAGTATCACACAGTTGAACGAACGGGTTCGCGAAGAGAGGTCGATGTCTTTAGTTCCGATGTATCGGTCGGTTAATAAAATTATTGGTACCAAACATAAAGTGGTTTAATTAATGTAACCGAAGTAGAGGGTGATATACATTTTTTTTCCGAAGTATAATTTAGTAGGAAAACCGGCCATTGAGTCCGAGTATATTAAATGAATGTAGTGAAAGCGAACTGCAACTAATCGGGTTGTGAAGCTAACAAGAAGAGTAAACACGGTAACGAAGTGCCATCTGCTCTGCAGATATACAAACAATGGATGAGGAACACCATTTTAAATCATAGCCAACAGCTCATTTTGATGTGCTTTACACTGATCTCAAAATAATAATAATCGTTAGAAGTCATCTGTGCTATTCATATTTAATATTAAATTTATTTCCATTGGATATGGTATTTTTTTTTCTTAATCTATGTCTGTATTAATAACATTGTATAATATAGACATAGATTAAGAAAAAAAAAACATTATTATAACATAATAGTACATACTAGCTGCTCTCCGCGACTTCGCCCGCGTAACTTTGTAAATTATATATAACATTGCTCGAGAACCACTCTATCCATTGGTGAAAACAGCATGAAAAGCGATGCAGTAGTTTTTGAGTTTATCGCCAACAGACAGACAGACAGACAGACACGGCGGAGGACTTTGTTTTATATTATGTAGTGATAAAATTAACAATATTGTGTATCCTAACTAATATTACAAATGCGAAAGGGAGTTTGTTTGTTATGCTTTCACGCCTCATTCAGTATTCAGTAGTTATACACAACCTTTTATCTAGAAAAAAGTACATGACATACTGTTAGCAAGCTATCATTAATTTCAAGCAAAAATATATGAGCAAAAAAGTGCTCGAATAAAATCGTGGGTTATATTTATATATAATTAAAAGGTACGTTCTAGTTATGTATAATATAATTAAGGGAAACCAAATAACACATACACTTACTGTAAACTCTACTCGACTGTACATAAATAAATAAATATTATAACTTAATATAACAAAAAATTATAAAAAATATATTACACAAAAAAAATATCTAGATTTTATGTTAAAAATTGTTTGAATCTAAGTTTATTTATGTGTCACAAAATATATTTTTTTACCGCGTCGCATCCAAAAAAGATGGTATAAAGTCGCAATTTCATAGTGTCATGTCGCAGGAATACGGTAACTGACGAACTGCAATCGAGTCAAATTAAATGTGGAACCTTCAAAAAGTTGCCAATTTTAACTGAAAATTTTATTTCGCTTTTAAAAAAGGTTTTTAATTACATTTTTTGTGCTTTTGAGATCGCGCTGCAGATAGGCAAACAGTATATTTGGAATTATTTGACTATCGTTGGCTATAAACATAAATATACTATCAGTAGGATGAAACCCTGCTGATTATTATTTGTACATATCGAATGTGTTCTATTTATCTTTCTTTTAAATTTTGTAAATATTATTCTTCTAAAATTTTGGACAGTCTAAAAATCAAAATCAAAATATTTATTCAAAAATTCAAAATATTTATCAAAATACAGAAAGAAAGAAAGAAAGAAAGAAAGAGTTTTATTCACGATTACAAAGACACAACAATAAAAAAAAAATAAGAAAAACAACAAAACAGAAACTTGTGGATAAAAGAGTGTGTGTCCTCGCAACAGTGAAACGGTCACTGGCTCAGCATTGTGCTGAGATGCAAGCACCTGCAGCGCTGATTTTCAGCCAGCACCGTTTCGGACTTACACAACATCGACGCTACACAAACGTAATTACAACACAATTGTTTTAAACACTATACAAACATATTTTATACAAAATACAAACATATTTAATAAATTACTTAGATATGAGATACTAGATACTTAGAAATTACTTAGATGATAAATAAATAATGATAAATTAAACAATAGAAATACATAGACAATTAATAATATATTAAAACATAACAAAATACACAATGCAAAGCGTCAATTAACACTTATAATGAAGGAAAATAAATAAATATTGTGGCTTATTTGTGCGGATAACAATGCTGGATAAAGGATTATGTTTTTTGGAGCGTCAACAGATAACCTCTAAGCTTATGCTTAAAGGTGTACCTACTAGGCGCTCTTTGGATAGGAGGAGGGAGGTCATTCCAGCACTTAGACGCCGCAAACCTGAAACTTCCTCGGAAGGCAGCAGTCCTGTGCACAGGCACAACAGCCACTGCCCCCAACCTGCGCACACGTCTCGGCCACTGCAGTTTCCTAAATAGGTAGGACGGCGTTTCATACCGTATCACCCCAAACAACAAAGTGGCGAGGTGCAGGCGCCGGCGCGCAGACATGTTCAGCAGGCCCGCGGCGCTCAAATACGGTGTGACATGGGAACGAGGAGGGATGTGAAAGCAGAAACGAGTGCATGCGTTTTGCACTCGTTGTATCAACCTCTTAGAGCGGCCCGTAATGCAGCCATCATACACGACATCACAATAATTTAATCTAGACAATATAAGCGACTCGCAAAGCGTGACACGCAAATCGACACTAAGGTAATCGCGTACATTATACAGAACTTTAAGACGATAGAAGCAGTTGCTCACAACTTTGAGAATGTGACTCTCAAAGCGTAACTTGCCATCCATGAGGAGGCCAAGGTTGTTTGCTTCTATCACCCGCTCTATTGGTTCGCCCATGATAGCCACATCACTGTCGGCAAGAGCTTCTAGACTATTACGGACCTGATGCTCAGACACGAAAACCATGTATCTCGACTTGCGCGGATTGAGAGCTAAACAGTTCTTCTCCGACCAAGAGGAAACACGATCGAGGTCCGCGTTGATGCTGTCCACTGCAGCAGTTATGTCCGACGGTGAGCTCGAGAGATACAGTTGCAGATCGTCTGCGTACAGATGGTATCCGCTACTCCTTATACTGTTAACGATGTCAGCGCTATACAATATAAACAGCAGCGGACCTAGGATTGAACCCTGCGGAACCCCCCTCGTCACAGGACAAATGGAGGACCGCAGAGTGGCTCCATCCACCCCCCGCAGCGCAACCATCTGTGCACGACCGGACAAGTAACTGTCAAACCACCTCAACGCAGTGACATCAAATCCATAATAGGACATCTTGGATAACAGCAAGGGCACGCTAATGCAATCGAAAGCCCTGGAGAAGTCTAAAAGCACCAATATAGTACTTTTACCGGCATCCCGAGCCTGTAAGATGTTGTCGACTACATCCAGTAACGCAGTAACTGTCGACCGACCCTTGCGAAAACCCGACTGCACTTCAGGTAGGATGCCGTTTCTCTCCAAGTATTCCGACAGCTGATCACACACTACCCTTTCCATTATCTTTGATGCACAAGGAAGGATACTGATGGGACGAAGTTCGGTTAGGTTCATAGGATTGGGTTTCTTAGGTAACGGGATCACTTGAGCGATTTTCCAGTCAGTTGGGAAAGTCATAGTTTCTATGCTCTTGTTTATTATATAAGTCAGTATATATGAAATTGTCGGAAGAGTCAGTACTATCATGTCAATATCAATTAAGTCGAGTCCTTTCGCGGTTGTTTTAATTGAAGTTATAATTTTTGTAACAGTCTTAACATTAGTGGGTGAAAGAGTATGTGGCGGCGATTAGTACTCTGTGCGCAGCAACTGTCAGTATTATATTGTCGTCCGTCACTCTTCTTCTTCTGTACACCTAATTTAAGTTGACTTAATTATTACTTCTTGTAAGACTTCATTACAATACAATACCTATTTGTAAACACGGCGTTTTCATTTGGCCGATGACAATAAAGGCTTGCTAAACCCATATTGGTGACCCCGACAGAACACCGCAAGGAGTTCGAGATCATCGATTTATTCCTCGGCCTATCTCTCAACAACGAAGTTTTTTATTCCGCATGTTGTCACATCGGTATTGATAACCACAGCAACCGCAATTGACAAGTGCATCTGGACACACTGGGCTAAGTGCACTTCAATCAACTCACACTACATTGCTGGTTTGGAGCTGCGTAAGCATGTCATTCATCTCATTTTGTTAGTCGACGTTAGTCGCTGGGTAACTTCGACACACACTGCACTGCACGCAACTCAAGTTGTGCCAATAGACATAAATTTCAAATGGTGGTGATTTTTTTTGGTGAATTGGTGAATTGGTGATCATCTTACAACCTTTTGTGTGTGACTGATCAAATATGAACAATATTTTTATCTGTGTTTGTACTAACAAAATTTGATCACTATTTTCATACTGTGTTCGCACAAATAAGGTTAACACGTATATACATTTTTTTTTATATAATTGCATTACATAACAAATTTGAATATTTTGCTTTTTATAATAGTTTTTTTTGTGTATAATTGTTTTGTTAATTTTGTAAATTATTTTGTATAATTGTAATTTTTTAGTGGGTACTGAGCACCGCCACACTGCCACCGCTATGTCTCACAGTGAAACGGATCCTCAACTCATACTTCAGTTGGACGCCCTCTCGGCACAACTGCAAACTGCATTAACGGAAAATGCCACACTTAGAGCTAACCTTAAACTTACCGACACAAACCCACCAGTCATTAAAACAGAGTCCGGCGTTTCCGCAATCGCACCAAAAATCCCACCATTTTGGTACCAAAAACCGGCTATGTGGTTTGCACACATCGAATCACATTTTCGAAGAGCAGGCATTACACAGGACCTTACAAAATATGACCACGTTATAGAAAAATTAGATTTTAAAATCACCGATGAAATTGAAGACATAATTACAAATCCACCGGCCACTGACAAATACGAATTTTTAAAGAGCGAAATTATAAGACGTTTATCTCAGTCGGAGGAACAACGCGTTCAAAAACTTTTAACAGATTCAGAGTTGGGGGATCAAAAACCCTCACAATTTCTCAGACATCTTCGTTCTTTAGCAGGTAATACTCTTACAGACGATGGTATCCTTCGACAACTTTTTATGCGGCGCTTACCACAGAATCTTCAGGCACTGCTGGCAGCCCGGGTTGACTCACTTGACAACATTGCGGCAGATGCTGATAAAATTTTGGAAGTTGTCCCTGGAATTGCAACAACAGCGCACAACTTCGTTCACGCTACTTTTGCTCCAAATATTGGGTCTCCCACTACAGCTTCTGATAGCACAGCCTCCGGTTTTTCAACCACGGCATCGTTTGCAACCGCTAAGGATCCTATGGGACTGCATGCTTTTGCATTACAGATGAAAGAGTTGACAGCTTGTATCGCTGCTATCACATCCCAACAGCTTCCTAGTCGCAGCCGAAACCGATCCAACAGCCGAAGCCAAATTCAACAACGCAGCCGCACTCAATCACCTACAGTTCAAATCTGCTGGTATCATAGGAACTTTAAATCCAAAGCAATTAAGTGCATTAGACCATGCAGCTGGACGCAGGAAAACTCCAAGCTCAATCAGTAGCGGCGGCAACTGATTGCACACCTTCAAGTCGCCGCCTATTTATCACAGACAAAAGCTCAAAAGTCAGATTCCTTATTGATACAGGATCTGACCTTTGTTGCTACCCACGAAAAATTTTATCTACTAAAACTCCCGCTAGTAGTTACGAACTCAACGCAGCGAACGGCAGCACGATAAAAACCTACGGGTGCATATCTTTAAACCTTAACTTCGGGTTACGTCGCGAATTCCGTTGGCAATTCGTTGTAGCTGATGTCAGCACTCCCATAATAGGCTCAGACTTTCTGGCTCACTACCATTTGCTACCTGACTGCCGTAAAAAGCGCCTTTTGGACGGCGTTACCGGTCTGTCTACACCAACTTCCGTTGCCTCACTTGATCAACCAAGCATTAAGACCATTTCAGTTTTCACAGCATCACCTTTTAGTAAAATACTTTCAGAATTCCCTACAGTCACACGACCTCCCGGACTTCATAGAACAATAAAGCATAATACTGTACACTATATTAAAACGACGGACGGTCCACCAGTTTCGTGTCGTCCACGTCGTCTTGCTCCACAAAAACTCAAGGTTGCTCAAAAGGAATTTCATGAGATGATCAAAAATGGTACAGCAAGACCCTCTGAGAGTCCATGGTCATCCCCCTTTCACTTAGTTCCCAAAAAGGATTCCACTTGGCGACCATGTGGCGATTACCGTTCACTCAACGCTCGAACTATTCCAGATCGCTACCCTGTTCGTCATATTGGGGATTTCAGTCACAACATCGCTGGTTCTACCATCTTTAGCACCCTTGATTTAATAAAAGCTTACCAACAAATTCCTATTTTTAACGAGGATGTGTGCAAAACCGCGATTATCACCCCATTCGGGCTTTTTGAATTCCCATACATGACGTTCGGGTTGCGTAACGCTGGACAAACCTTCCAACGCTTTATGGACGAGGTTGTTAGAGATTTAGACTTTTGTTTTCCGTATGTTGACGATATTTTAGTATATTCTCCAGACGAAGATAGCCATAAACGCCATCTGCGCATCCTATTTCAAAGGTTGTCTGATTACGGCGTTGTTGTAAATCCTGCAAAATGCGTTTTAGGAGCAAAAGAAGTTACTTTTCTGGGATACCGGATCTCGAAAGATGGATCAGCTCCTCCTCCAGAGCGAATATCCGCTCTACAGGAGTATGACCTTCCAAAAACTGTCCAGGGCCTACGTCGGTTCCTGGGCATGATCAATTATTATAGACGTTTTTTACCACATGCTGCTGAAATGCAAACACCATTAATAAATATTTTAACCGATTCCAAGCTCAAGGGTACCAAACCTGTGCCTTGGACAACCGAATTAAAAAGTGCTTTCAACGCTTGCAAAGAGAGCCTTAGCCAGGCTACTATGCTAGCTCATCCACTTCCAGATGTCCCACTAGGTCTTTTCACTGACGCATCAAGTACCCAGGTGGGAGCCTGTCTTCAACAACGCGTTGACACACATTGGCAGCCCTTAGCATTCTTCAGCAAGAAGTTAACCAATCGTCAAACACTCTGGCCCGCTTACTATAGAGAGCTTCTAGCTGTGTACGAGGCCGTGCAACACTTCCGACATATATTGGAAGCTCAACATTGCACCATATACACAGACCATAAGCCTCTCCTTTACGCCTTCACACAGCGACGTGAGAAACTGCCCCCAGTACAATTGAACCAGTTGAATTTTATATCGCAATTTACAACGGATATCATACATATAAAAGGCGTAGATAACGTCGTAGCAGACGCTTTGTCAAGAATCGAGGCCATATCACTTGAAGACGACTACGCAGCTCTTGCTGAATCCCAAAAAGGTGATCAAGAGCTACAAGAACTTCTTCAAAACGGCTCTTCCCTGAAACTCAAAAATATTTACTTACCCGATACGGACATCAAAGTCATCTGCGATACTTCCACCGGCAAGCCACGGCCTTTTCTTACCTTACCCTTTCGTAGGAAATACTTTGAAAAACTTCACAACCTCAGTCATCCTGGCATTCGTGTTACATCTCGACTTATCGCAGATAGATTCGTCTGGCCCTCGATTCGCAAAGACTTGCGACAGTGGACTAGATCGTGCACACTTTGCCAGAAAAATAAAATCACGCGACACACAGTTTCCCCATTAGGCAACTTCGATTCACCGTCTGGCCGCTTCAGCCATATACACGTCGACATCGTTGGCCCATTACCCGTGTGCGAAGACTATCGTTATCTTCTTACGGCTGTAGACAGATTCACACGATGGGCAGAAGCTTGGCCTATGCGTAGTATCACCGCTGAAGAAACCGCGGATACACTTTTACAAGGATGGATCGCGAGGTTTGGTGTTCCTTTTTGCATCACAACAGATCAGGGACGGCAATTTGAGTCAGACCTATTCCGTAGACTCATGGCGTTTCTCGGTACCAAAAAGCTACGCACCACGAGCTACCATCCATGTGCCAACGGGATGGTAGAACGCCTCCATAGGCAGCTTAAAGCCTCTCTGATGTGTCGTGCAGAACCGTGGATTAAAGCTCTACCTATCGTGCTTCTAGGATTGCGTTCAGCCGTGAAGGAAGATTTAAAGGCTTCACCAGCTGAATTACTCTATGGAGAACCTCTTCGTCTTCCTGGTGAGATGATAGTTCCTCATCCTAACTGGCAGACCGCTAATTCTTCCGAGTTTGTCGCTCAGCTTAGAAGGATGATGTCAGAGTTACGGCCCGTTCCTGCCTCCCGTCATGGTAAAAAAAACTGCTTTGTGTCTAAAGAGCTCAATTCAGCTTCACATATATTCTTGCGAGCTGATCACGTGAAGCCACCACTGGAATCTCCTTATTCAGGACCTTTTCCAGTGGTTAGCAGAACTGACAAGACATTTACCATCATCGTCGGGAACAGAGAAGTTGTCGTGAGTGTAGACCGAGTAAAACCTGCCTACACTGACAACTTCACCTTTACCAACACTCCTGATTCATCATTCGCTCCTCAACCTTCAGACATTTCGCCATCTAAGACTCCTCATTCACATCCAGACACACATACATCACACTCACAGACCTCACATCATACTACACCTTCTCCACCTTCACCCAAGTATACAACGCGATCGGGTCGTAGGGTAAAATTTGCCCGTCCTTTCGATCTTTGATCTTCAATTCTCCGTGGGGGGGTGGTGTGGCGGCGATTAGTACTCTGTGCGCAGCAACTGTCAGTATTATATTGTCGTCCGTCACTCTTCTTCTTCTGTACACCTAATTTAAGTTGACTTAATTATTACTTCTTGTAAGACTTCATTACAATACAATACCTATTTGTAAACACGGCGTTTTCATTTGGCCGATGACAATAAAGGCTTGCTAAACCCATAAGTAAATTTATGGTCACCGTATCTATCAAATTCATAAAGCGTCATGTCAGATATTGCTATGTCCGATTTTCCAGGTATATTAAGGAAGTGGTGGTTTATTAAATCAGGATCGTTTAGATTTGTTGGTAAATCAGTTTGTGTCTGTGAGTCGGGGAGAATAGTACGCTTCAAGTTTTTCCAAAGAGTCTTTGAGTCAGTAACGTTATTAATGTGGTGTTTGAAGAAGGCACGTTTCTCGTTGTGAATGGCTTCGATCACAACACGTTTCATGTCCAGGTAGTATTGCTTATGAACGTTACTATTTGAACGTTTATATTTAGCATAAGCTTTGTTCCTGAGGCGCATCATAAGCTTCACATTGCTTGTTAGCCATGGTTTTGGTGCCTCCTTTACCACAGTTGTCCTTTCAGGTGCATGTTTATCAAAGAGTCCAAGTAAAAGTTCGTTGAGTAATTGAACCATGTCATTCACATCCTCGAGTAAAAGTATTTGGTCCCAATCTGTAGCCTCAACGTCTTTGTTAAAGTTAGCTAAGTTTATGTCTTTTAGAGGTCGATAGGTAATACGTCGCGGTGTAGGTTTCCTTTTTTTTATGTCAAACTCAGCTGTTACAAAGGCGTGTCTGCCCAAGTCCGGGATGTACTTAACGTCGATAGACATAACTCGATCGTCAGTGCAAATAAGGTCAATAGTCGTCTCGCTGTGTTCGGTAAAGTGTGTCGGTTCAGTTACATGTTGTGTCAAGTTAACCGATGTCAAAAATTGTGTCAAGCATTTGAACTTCGTGTTTGCTTTGTCTATATAATTTATATTGAAATCACCAATTAAAATCAGACGGTCATAATTCACAAAAGAAGTAATTGAGGCAGTAATAGCATCAAAAAAGACATTAACATCCAGCCATGGTGGTCGGTATGCAGTACCTATGATTAGATGTTTACAGTTGACATTAATTTTTAACCACATTTGTTCTACGAGTGCAGTTGCGGGGTGGGGCAGGGTGCGGGCGGTGAGGCCCCGGCGCAGGCAGAAACCGACGCCGCCTCCACGTCCCTCCCGCACGCCGGCAGGTCGCGGAACATGACGCAGTCGATAGCCGGCTATACGAGGAGCGCGACCGTCCTGTCCCGGTCTGAGCCAAGTCTCGCATATCCCCACAACATCTACGTCACTATCAGTCAAAGTCGCAATCAACTCATCGTGTCCCGTACCGAGAGATCCAGCATTAAATAAACCAACTTTAAAGTTATTTAAACGAGGCATCGGAAAGAGAAACGCGAATAATTATTTATGATCGATAATAAACCGACGTGCTTTGAAATTGTGTAAACATATCTATATTTATTACAAAGGACTAATTTTTATACTTTTATAAAGGAATGCAATAATAAATATACAATATATAATATACAAAAAGGTTAAAAATGTACAATAAGTATGTTTGTTTAAGCTACTATATAAGACAGAAGACAGAAATGATAAAACATAAAATTTACAACAAAAATGAATACAAACTAACATACATGTCTTGTCATAACATAACAAGACAAATGAACGTAAACAACTAAAGCGCAGCATGAGCTGTCTCACCGGACCTAAAAATATTGAGGTCAGTCAAGCTGCTCACTCTATATCTCGGCAGGCCGTCAGCCTGACGGGCGTAGATCTTGCCGTCTCTGGTCCATACGAAGCGCCAGGCCGAGGCGCGTGCCGCCTCTCTGGTCCGCTGGAAGAGCTGCCGGTTGGCGCTCGTCAGCCGTTCGTTCACGTAGAACTTTTGAGGAGCAGCAGTTAGGCCTAGGTCGGCAGTGGTGGCGCCACGGCGCACTCGCGCAGCCCGTATCAGGTCGTCTCGGACGACGCGGCGCGCCAGGCGAAGCACGAGAGGGCGCGGACGGCCCGTCTCGCGCCTAGGCCCCGCCCTGTGTGCGAGCACCACGTCGCGCTCGTCCAACTCCACGCCCAGCCTGGCGCAGATCCGCGTCGCAAGGCCGACTGTGCTCTCCCCGGGTTCCTCCGGCACATTGGAAACTTGTATGTCGTTAGATAGGAGCTCCTGGTCCCTCTCTTGCAGCTGAATTTGAAGGGCTACGATAGTCCTCTCCAGAGCCTCAGTAGCCACCGACGCAGCACTCTCGGCGACAGCTTTTTCAACGGCCTCGACGCGACCATCCAGAGTGTCAATCCTGTCGTTAAACTCAGCTATACGTGCGCTTACGTCTCGAAACTCCTTGCGGAATTCCCGGAGCTCCCGTCTTACGGCTTGGAGCTCCTCCCTGAACAGGCGCACCTCACAGCCGAGTGTTGATTGCATAGCATTCTCCCCAAGGGGAGGCGCAGGCGGTTCTTCCGAATTTGTCGGTGAGGGCGTTCGAACCGACAGCAGTGACGTCGGCGGCTCACTTACAACAACTCGAACGGGCGTGTTACTATTATCACCTTCCTTGGGCCTTGAGGTTGAGCACACAGGGCAAACCCATTTCGACCTGTGAGTTTGTGCATCAGCATATTTCACGCAGTCTTGGTGATAATGAAGGGAACAAGTAACAATGGAACATTTTATCCTCTTTTGCGTTACCAGTATCGTAGCATTACATGCCGAACAATTGACCATTTTTGAAAAATTCAATGCTAATGAAAATATTCTAAGGTGGCAACACTATTCGCTCCAGTTACATAGACAGCGTAAAATTTCTGTGAGGTGGGTACTTGTATTTATCACTTAGAATAATAGCTATTCTGTGGCTCATTAATTTTTGCAACTAAATTCGAGGGTAATTTGATCTTTTTATGTTTTAATAATTTTAAAATTTTGGTGATGTTTAGCACTTTTTAATATATATTTTCTCATAAGTGTGATAATTGACACTTATTTTAGTGGTTTAACAGTTCACAACACAAATTCACACAGTTTAACACTCTTATACGATTTTTATTTTGTGTAACTATTTTACGTATGTGTTTACGGTTAAGCCTCCAACCACAGAGTCTCACATTAATAAAATTTTTATTAATACAGCTCACATTAATAAAATTTTGAACAACTTCCTGGGGTCCATTTCAGAGATAGCACGAACAGCTCGCTTTTGGAGCACAAATATAAATTTTTATGTCAGTTGCTTTGGCAGGGTGACGAGGTGTGGCATTGAAAACTAATAGTACCAACACGTGTTTTTCAGTTTTTTTCTGTAAAGAAATAATAATTACTTTTAAAGATACCTACTGTAAAGAATTGATGATAAAAAGGGGATTTTTCTTTTATTATATCTTTTCCTAGAAATAAAACACCTTTGAAAGACAGTCGCCTTGAAGAATTGAAATTGTAAAGAGCAGCGCTCTAAGAAAAGTTACAATTTATTTCAGAAATTCCATACCCTTTGCTAGGAAATTCACATAAAACTATTTCCAATTCCTCGCTTTCGTTGAGTCGTAGTAAATTCACCTCCTCACTACAACTGTGTAGTAGCTGAGGTAGACACCGCAAGGCGCACGTACACCGCCTGCTAAAATATTCAGAGCGGCGGCGGTGACTCGGATCAGAAATAAAACCAGCCAATGTTCCGAAAGTAACAAATACATCTAAGCCGATTTTCTTCCTTTGTACTTGTAACACGTCACTGCTAATTTAATTAGCGACTAATCTCAAAGCAATACAGATCTACGATTTCAATACAACATAAAAGTGGAACTCAACTCCAAACTACTTTACAAAAGAAAAGCAACCTTCGGTTTAGGTCGGTTAGAGTATTTATTTCCTTGACATCTGTAGATAACAAAAAGTTTGGAAAGTAGTGACATTTCGCAATAAATTTCGGCAGCCCGCCTGGCGACAGTAACCACCCCCTTACAGAAGACCACCAGACTCCACCATAAATAAATATCTTCACACCTTCCACACAGCACCATCTATTTCCATACTAAGTAACTAATGCTTGTATTATGGATACCAGACAGTTGATATAATTATTAATATACATAGATCACTTTTTTTGTAAATACAAAGGTAAAATGGTAAAGGTAAATTTATTAATCCAATTGATTACAATTTTTTTACGTTTGTGAGTTTAGTAAATATTAACTTTTTATCTAATTAATTGTAAATAAACGCGGATTGCGTCGAGTATAGCCGAGGAAATGCAGTTTTATAATTCCACATATTTGTTTAGAGAAGCTCAGAGCGAAACTCACCATTTGCAGTCACAGTTTACTAAGAAATAAATATAAATATAAATCTTCACGCATTCCACATAGCACCATCTAGTTCAACAATAAGCAATTAATGCTTGTATTATGGATACCAGACAGTGTATATGCTACATACATTACTTTTTTTTTGTAAATACATACATATTATTAATACAAAACATCCATTACTCTGGTACAAAGCTAAAATATATAAACATTTTGCCCCTAGCGGGATTCGAACCCGCAACCGTTTGATTTACAGCTAGGGTTACTAACCACTAGACCAAACGTGTCGTCAAATAATCTTCTTCTTCGGTCTCACTCTTGACAGAGTGGTCGTGGTCATCATTTCAGGTGTTGGTGGCAAGCTTAACAACACGCCGCCATTCCTCTCTGATAGCCGCCTTCCTCGTGCATTCCTGTAGTGATGATGAGCCATTCACTGCAGCTTTTATTTGCTTTTATCTGCATCAAATAATAAGTACTAATAAAAATAACAAGTGACAATACGTCTGAACATCAAGGCGTGTTACCAATTACTGTGTTATCTTAGACCGTAACTGAATAAAACTCGGGGTCGTTTCATCATTCTCGCGTGGCGAACTTTTAGTTACTCTTTCAGGGAACTTGTGATTTATGAGCGGCCTCCGGGCATCTCTAGCGACTCTCTCTAATAAAATGAGTTTACTTTAGAAGGTCGCGAATATTATATTTTAATCATGTGTCAAAATTTGTCGTACATCTTAAAAACAATCTACAGTTTTAAATTTAATTAATAGAATATTAAAGCTGAAGTTTAATCAGGCATTTTAATGAGCTTATAATTTTCTAATATTATCTATCAATTATTATTAGGGATTTTTGAAAATTTTTACATCGCGTACAGGATCTATATCCGTCATAGTTATTATGTGGAAACAGTTATAAACAGTCATTCATTAATAGGTTTCGAAGAAAAACTTCTAAACAACATTTTCACTATTTTTACTAGAGCACATCAATTCCCGGAATAAATGCAACACACAATTTTTTTTAATAATATAATTGTTGATAAATAAATCAGTTCATTAGCGTAACGTTACAAATAACGAAAGCCAACCTCTCATTGAGCATTATTCGAGTGGTCTTTTTATTCGCAGCACAACATCCGCAAATTGGCTTCTTTAATGTATGGCACGCTCAAACACATCACGAAAAAACCGCCAAGTGGTTTTCTTACGTGGCAAAAGTTTTGCACATTTCACACAAAATGTAGTGTGTTCTACTTATGATTTTTATTAGTGAACATTTTTTATTGTTTAAGTATTTATATAAAGGAAATATTTTAATTGTACTAATTCATATCATATCTTGACCGGTAGGTTACCCGATGACTATAACCCCCTGATCATAACAGGTCAGAGAGCAGTGCTCAGTAAGATTTGGAATATTATATAAGTTAAATTAATGTATATTTCAATTAATTATTTTAAGTAAAAAGATAAAATATGGATGGAAGTATTAACAGGGTGAGTGAACTAAACCGAAACTAAAGCGAAATTGTATCAAAACCGATAGAGTATCCGTCGTATCGGAAACTTATCGACAAAAAACACACCCTTATATTATATTTCTGATCACGACTTAATCGTAAATATGAAGGGTTGGGCCGCACCTTCTGGTAGCTATTGCAAAAAGAGCGTAGCGCACTCTCCATAAAATATATCTGAGAGCAGACGTACCGGCCCTATTCTGCCACTCAAGCAAGTCTCACTCAAAACTTTTCATATGTATATATACAATTACAATATAAGTAAGTTGTCACTTAAATTATGCTTAACACTTAATAATAAAATAGCAATGTAGAGTTTTTATTTTTACTAAAATTGGCAACACTTAAATTGGTAAATTCTGACGTCTCTTTACAAGCAAAACAAGAGGTATTTAAATGCGCTGCCACAATAAGTATTTTATTAGTTCTTTAACTTGTCTTAAAGGCTTAAAGGCAGACTTAAAGGCAATGGTTTCTACATACCATCAACGCATTTTTAATTGTAAATAAATGTATTTTAGTTCTCTGTTTTTTTTTCTAAATTTGATTATCAAATCCAACCTTAGAGCGAATATCCAAGTCCATTGAAATTCTTTAAATCATAACCTCAGCCATAGCAAAATTTCAATATAAATCGATTTTCTTTAAATAATTTATCATGTCAAAAACATTCATTCATGTCAAAAATAAATTTAAATTTTTTTATTAAATAATGATTATGTGGTTGTATGTTGTACGTGATTAAAGAAAATAATATATACGGATTACGACGAGAGAATATATTTACAATTACATCACAATAGATTTACAAGAAAAGAATTAATATGATACAATCGATATGACACTAATCAAAAAGCAAAAAATAATGTGTGACATTAAAAATAGTTTTTAACAATAATCATACAATGAGGTTTTATAATCTAGCCGCTACATCAGCCCCCCCGGAGACCTTTAGGTCGATAAACGTTTGGGAAACCTAACGCGACGACCCGATCTTGTTCTGCGTTCCGGAGTGGACTGTTGAGGCGAAACCACAGCACGTTCGCAAGAAGTTGTAGGTGCCAGACTGGGTTCCTCTAGTATATATGCCGGTTTTAACCGATCAACTGAAACATTATTCATTTTCCCTTTGATGTCAAGCTTAAAAAATTTTTCTGCGCGGTTTATTACGCGATAGGGTCCTGAAAATGTTGGCTGCAACGGTTTTCTAACAGAATCGTCTCTTACAAAAACGTGAGAAGCTGTTATTAAATCTTTATGCACGAAAACTTTTGACGTTCCGTGACGAACTGTTGTCGTAGGTCGCAGTTTTCGCATTTGTAATTGCAGTCGGGACAAGAAATCTGTACAGTCGATTGGATTTTTATTTGAGCTCTCAAAGAAATCTCCAGGTAAACGCAATTGTTCACCATACACCAGATCTGCGGTGGTAGCTGAAATGTCCTCTTTATAGGCCGTTCTTATACCTAAAAGAACAAAAGGTAAGGCTTCCACCCAATCTTCACTTTCGTGACACTTGATTGCTGCTTTCATTTGCCTGTGGAATCGTTCCACTAAGCCATTGGCTGCAGGATGATAAGCTGTTGTCATGAAATGTTCAGCTCCAATCATCTTCGCCAAACGTTGAAATGTGTCAGAAATAAATTGACGTCCTCTGTCCGTTGTGATTCGTTTTGGGCAACCAAATCTGGAAATCCATCCGAAAACAAATGCTTGAGTGATGGTCTCCGCTTTGATATCTGCGATTGGCATCACTTCAGGCCATCTCGTAAATCGATCCACTGCAGTTAAGCAGTACTGATAACCGCGACAAAGCGGCAGGGGACCAACTATATCTATATGTACATGAGAAAAACGTTCGGATGGTGGAACAAATGTTTTTATCGGCGAATGTACATGTCGAGAAACTTTACAACGTTGGCACTGTAGACACGCTCTTGACCATTCACGACCGTCTTTATTTATTCCAGGCCAAACATAACGTTCCGTAAGTAGCTTTACTGTTGCTTTACCGCCAGGATGACTCAGTCTATGAAGCGAGTCAAAAGCTTCACGACGAAACTCCGGTGTAAGATACGGACGAGCAATTGAGCCGGACATGTCGCAAAATATTGCTGCCTCTTTGGGTAGACCAGGAATCACTACCTTTTTAAGTTGCAGTGACGACCCTGTCTTCAGCAATTGCTGTAGGTCAGGATCGATATCCTGTGAATTAGCTAATGCGGCGAAATCTATAATACTAATGCTATCAACTGGTCGAGATAACGCATCAGCAACAACATTGTCCTCCCCAGATATATGTTTAATGTCCGTTGAAAATTGACCTATAAAATCTAGATATCGGAATTGACGAGGCGAGCATTTGTCTAATGGCTTTTGAAATGCAAAAATAATTGGCTTATGATCTGTATGAATTTCGAAAGGTTTAAGTTCTAACATGTGACGAAAATATTTAACACCTTCGTATATTGCCAACAACTCTCTATCATAAGGGCTGTATTTACACTGAGCTGCTGTTAGCTTTCTTGAAAAGAATCCTAACGGCTCCCATACACCATCTACACGCTGTTGGACAACTGCACCAATTGCTAAGTCTGACGCATCCGTAACCAGCGCGACTTTCGAGTTAGGATGTGGATGGGCAAGAAGTGTGGCTTCTGCTAGACTTGTTTTACTGATCAAAAATGCTCTATCTAAATTTTCATTCCAAACTATTTTTGTCGAGTTTTTTAAATTAGGACCTGATAACAAAGCATTTAGTGGTGCTTGCTTAAGTGCTGCTTGTGGTAGAAAACGTCGATAAAAGTTAATCATGCCCAAAAAACGACGAAGTTCTTTAATTGTCTTGGGGCGTTCGAAATTCTGTATGGCAGTTACCTTATCTGGTAGAGGCTTTGTGCCATTGCTAGAAATGTTGTGTCCGAGAAAAGTTACCTCGGCTTTTCCAAAATTACATTTTGCCGTATTGATTAAAACACCATGTTTCCGTAGACGTTCAAAAACTTGTCTCAGATGCATTTTGTGCTCAGTCTCGTTCACTGACGCTATCAAAATGTCATCTAAATATGGAAAACAGAATTCAAATTCACAAAGAATTTCATCAATAAAACGTTGAAATGTCTGCGCAGCATTTTTAAAACCAAAACCCATAAAGTTAAATTCAAAAAGACCAAAAGGAGTCGTTATTGCTGTTTTCGGAATATCATCCGCAAACATTGGAATTTGGTTATATGCGCGTACTAAGTCCAGAGTACTAAATACTGAACAGCCATAGAGATTGTAGGAGAAATCTGCTAAGTGTCTGACTGGATATCGGTCTGGTATAGTACGAGCATTAAGAGCACGGTAATCACCGCATGGCCTCCAACCGTTGTTCTTTTTGGGAACCAAATGCAAAGGTGAGGACCATGAGCTGTCAGAACGACGCGCGATACCTGTATGTACAAGTTGTTCAAACTCACGCTTAGCAATCTTGAGACGTTCTGCGTCTAATCTCCTTGGGCGGCAGTACACCGGCGGACCAGGAGTAGTGCGAATGTAGTGAACCGTATTATGTTTCACCTTTGGTGTTGAAGTATCACCAGCTGGGCGAGTAATCTCTGGGTACTCTTGTAGAATGTGATGAAAAGTAGATGTACCTGTAACTGTTTTAACATGGCACACAGAACAAGATTTTGCGGAAATACCGCTAATAGAAAGCGTTGTAATATTGTCAACCAAACGTTTATGCCTAATGTCTACCAATAACCCATAAAATTTTAAAAAATCTGCACCTAGTATAGGTTTTGTTACATCTGCTATAACAAATCGCCATGAAAAATCACGACGTAAGCCTAGGTCGAGCTTTAAAGAAATTGTACCATAAGTAAAAATTGTGGATCCGTTAGCGGCGCATAATACATATTTGTCCTTTTTAGGACGTGAACTACGCATAAAACTAACAGGGTAAACACATAAGTCTGAACCACTATCCACTAAAAACTTCACCTGGGTCCTTTTGTCGGTGACGAATAAACGGGCTGAAACATTTTGACAATCGCTGGCCGTCATCAACGACTGCCGTCGGCATTTCCCTCATTGAAACTGCACGGCGCGTGGCACTTACTTGCGCGCAAGCCAAACTTCCTGTGATACCAGCACATACCACCACGTTGGCTTCGATTACTGCTCCGAGAACGTGAACGGCGCCGGCCTGAGTAGCGCCCTCTACTTGAAACATGTGGCCGCGCTGTCATCTTTAATTCCGCAATCTCACACCTAAGACCTTCGACACATCGTCGGAGTTCGGTGATCTCGCTTGCGCTTGACGTTGTGAACACTTCGTGAATCTGCGGTTGTACTATATCTATCACTGTATCAGCGAGTTTAGCTAGGTCTTCTAAACAACTTTTAGACTGTGAGGCTATTATTAACTGGACGTGCGATGGTAGACGATTTGACCACAAAGATTTTATAAAATCATCAGGAACGTCTGGTCCAGCAAGGTTTAGCAAATGGCGCAGGAATTGTGAAGGTTTGCGATCGCCAATGTCTTCATTGCTAATGAGCTGTCGAACTCGCTGCTCATTGGACGACGATAAACGCGAAATTAGCTCATCTCTTACCTTATCGTATTTTCCCGTAGCGGGTGGGTTCTTTACGATGTCTTTGATTTCAGAGATAATTCTACAATCCAAATTTGCTATTACATGGTTGTATTTTGTCGAATCTGTTGTAATACCAGCTAGAGCGAATTGACCTTCTAATTGAGCAAACCACAATGCCGGATCCTCTGGCCAAAACGGTGGTACTTTAATACTCACAGCATTTAAAATGTTCGGACCATTTTCTTGTTCCATCATTATATTTTTGTTCCGTGTCGTACTATGCCAAATTATTATATATTTAAATCACGTCGGGGTCACCAATTTGTGGTTGTATGTTGTACGTGATTAAAGAAAATAATATATACGGATTACGACGAGAGAATATATTTACAATTACATCACAATAGATTTACAAGAAAAGAATTAATATGATACAATCGATATGACACTAATCAAAAAGCAAAAAATAATGTGTGACATTAAAAATAGTTTTTAACAATAATCATACAATGAGGTTTTATAATCTAGCCGCTACAATTACTTTCAAATGTTACCAGAATAGGTGTGTCGTCGTATTACATATTTATGTATGTGGAAGCCAGTTCTTCGCATATGTTTCTACGTGTTTTATTCGTGCGAATAAAGTGCGTCTCATTGCGTCGCTGTATTTTTTTCGTGAAATTTTTCTTCGTATTAATTATTCAATCCATAATAAATCGAGTTGAAGTGGAGAAAGATTTCAAGGACGAATTCATTCCCTTGACTCCTATTATCGCTTTTATGTTAGATACCTTTTAGATTTATACTTCCATGAGCCTGTTTTGATAGTTGATTTGTTAGTATTTTTTATATAATATTCCCCTTATATCCTATTTATAAAATACATCTTTTATTTATAGAAAACGAGTATGGAATGTTTTTAGTTTCAAAACTTCAATAAGCTTTCAAATCATTATTTCTCCCTAATATTACCTTTCAAGTTGAGACTTGCCAACTTGAAAGGTAATATTATTACATTCAATTGTCATTTCAAAGGTTAATTAGTATTTCAAAGGTTTGACAGGTTAATAAAGTCTTTGCAATAATTTAATTTTTAATTAAAGATCAGCTTGCTTCAATATCAAATACTTATTAAAATCAATAATGTAGGATGTAGGTACACGATCAAATTCAATTAACCCTAAAACAATTTTAGCCACTTGGGACAAGTTAGCGAAATCTAATTTTTCCATGAGTCTACTATATGGTCTACTATATGAGTCTACTATATAGATTGCTTTGGTTCGCTTAGATTATACATTTTTTTTAATTATATCATCATGATCTCAGCCTTAGGATGTCCACTGCTGGAGATAGGCCAGGTAAGAAGCAGCCTGGATAGATGGTCGGTAGACCGACGACCCGCACCCATCATCAAGTAGTAGTCTTGTGTGTGGACGTCCTACACTACACGCTTGTTGGTCCGTGGCCTTCATTCGAGAACCTTCGGCGACCCCAACGGTCCAGGGCTCTGCATACTAAGTGCCACTTCAACTTACTGATCGGTCGGTAGCTTTCGTTTGTCTATGGATATCCTCATTCCATATTCGATCTCGCAGACCATAGCTCTCCATAGCTCGTTAAAATTACAATTTTATTTCAAAATAAATAAAAATCAGTTTAGATTGTAAGCTTTAAAATCGTAATGAAAGAAGACGTGAGTGCAACGGTCCAATTAAAATGAGCAAAGTTGTGGGCGCGTTTCCACTGGCTGCGGCCAAAATGCGTCAAAATGTCTCAACGACGAAATAATCAGAGGTTCGTCTCCATAACAGCTCACGATAAATTCAACGCCAGACACAATGGCGACTTCTTTAACTTTTCGCCCTCGAGTAACGAGTTTTTAACTTTGTGGCAAAGCGAAAAATGTCTCTATCTCCTTTGCGCAGCGGAACAAAGCACAAGCGTAAGCAGAATATGCATTTTTTTTTAAATGTTTTCTCAATAGGTTGATATTAATAAAAGCAACGATTGTTATTTAATTATGAAAAAGACCATCTGGTAGATAATACTTACATTGATAAATTACAAATAGGTTGCCTAGCTAAATCGCGTACTGAAGCATCAGTACGTGATTTATATAATTTTATTAATTAGTTAAATTATATACACAATTAAATTCTAATAATGATAACTCTAGGCACGCTCGTAAAAAAATAACCTTTTAAGTTGAGTGTTTGGCGCAAGCGTGGATAGTGACAGCGACGTCTATTCTTTATGTCCCATTTGGGACAATTTGAGAATTTTAAAAATTAATATTTTTATTGATTCCAAAAGAAACGTTGCGTGCGCTCTCTCCACGTGGCAGAGGAGATGCTGAGGGTTAATTTATAATTATCGCGATAAATACTTGTAATAAGGTATAATTATTTATCACGAAATCATAATTAATAATAAAGAAATGTGAAAATTGTTTATGAAATAAGAGAAGTGTAACAAGTGGTATTTAACAGTAAAATGAAACAGCTATCGCTCATCGCTCGTGACTTGAACCCCATTTTGGGGTATCCAGAGGAAATTACAGAAGGAAAAACGGCCCTACTTTCAATAAAACTGTCGTCTTTATTTAACAGGGCAAAAGTTATCTTGGCCGCCATTGTTCCGCGGGCGCGAAAAAAAATACACGCCGAAACCAGCTCGTTAAAGTTTTACGCTCCTGTCCCCTGTTTACTTACTTGCTCTTTTTACTTACTTAAATTGTATTGATACAAGCTCAACAAGTAACTTGAGGCACTAAACTACACCACATAACCTTTAAACTTCAATTTAATATAAGCATTTCATTGTAACCTTTTTAGCTACCTTTTAGATGTAAATTTTTTTATAACTAATTATTTTACATTCGTTTTGAAAATTAATGTACATTTATTCTATTTTGTAAGTGATAGGATTTTAGTACTTTTAAAGAAATGAGGTTATGGCGCGCTCTCAGCATACTGTACTCGCATACTGTAAACGTCTGTTAAATGACTTAACAGCGATGTTATAGTGAGAATACGCGCTATAGTGAGAAAGAGGATTGCCTCGTTGATGGAGCGGACGCGGGGCAGCTCTAACAGCCTCCTGAATACAATATCTATGTGTGTGAATTGTCACTTAAGAAAGATGTGGACACAAACCACACTTTCTTGTTGTAAATATCATTACTAACATAGTTTTAAGTTTCTCTTGTATTACTAACACTATATGGACTACAGGTCTGAAATAAACTTATTATTATTATTATTATTAAATACTAACAGAGTATGGTGAAATCGCGCATTAGTAAACTAAATTATGTGATAGTCTAAATTAGATACATATTAACGGCCTTATTCATAAAAAGTTATAGAAGGCTTATTAGCTTGTTATAAGAAATTTACCAAAAAGTGTTATTCATAAACGTTCAATAGCAGCAAACCGCTTAATAAGTGTTTCATAAAGTTATTGAAGCATGGACCCTACTATAAGCCTCTAATAAGGGAACAATTCAAGATGGCCGACTTAAAACAGCTGACCGACTGACTGATTTGATGTGGAGTTTGAATTTTGATTGATGTTTGTTTGTAAAGGAATTAGCAAATAATAGTTTAAATTACATACTTATGTAAGATATAACATAATAAGTGATATATATATAGTAAAAATACAATATATTTTTCAAGTAAATAATTTATTTTTTTCTCATAATAAGCAATTTTCTTTTGCACTAAAATTTCTTTTAAGTCCAATATTCTCCCTTTCTTCTCTTCATTTTTAATTTGGGCTTCATGAAACTCCTTCCGATACTCCATTTCATGATTCGCAATATTTGCAGCATAGTTTTCTGGCTGAAATAAAAATAGCACATATTATGTGTGGTGATTGAAATATTATGTGGGATGTTTATTTGGCATACAATATTTTATAGATATGAGCATATTAGAGCTATGTGAGCCCGGAGGCTGTGGTGCAATAACACACTATCAACTTTGCATTGTCATGGTGTTATGTGATATTGTCCACACATAATTATTTATTATTTCTCCACTACATATTATAATACAAAGTCCTCCGCCCCATCTGTCTGTCTGTTTGTGATAAACTCAAAAACTACTGCACCGATTTTCAAAATTCACAGTTAGAAAACTTTGAGAAAAATAAAGGTGGTTCCCTCATGACAGCAATGCTTACAATTTCTAATAAATTTCTAATAATTTTTTGTTTTAAATTTGCATCATGTGATCAGTCCAAAGAATATGAGCAGATTTGTTGAAGGTGTTTTAAAAATAATAAAATAAATATAATTTAATAAAATAATTTGTTTAGGTTAGGGAATATTTGAAAGCTAAACATGAAATTACCTGATTTATTTGGTCTGAATCAAACTCGTTTGTATCTATAATGAATTCGTTTGGGAGCCACAAACTTATATCTTCAGCGTTGTCTGGCTTCCTTGGCGGCGGTGGACCACCACCAGTCACAACAGTTTGTTTTCTTTCTTCTAATTTTTGTCGTGTTTGGGTCATCTTTAAAATTCAGCTTTCAGCTGGCACTGGCATTTCAGCTGAGTAATGGTACGTGTGGTACCATTGCACATACCTACTATTGAAGCTGGAAATAATGAACAACTTTAACAAACGTCTAATATAACAATAACGTACGCATTAAATATGTGTTAGTTCATGTCTTAGCAATTGCCAAACTAAGCTATACATACCTGACTTGTAAATCCGCCCACGCTGCTTGTATTTTGTAATTGCAATTAGTGTCCTTATTTTTATTTTCGATCGCTTCTACTCTCTCCCTCACCAATTCCAACAATAGATGCTACGGAAGTAAACGTAAGAAATTAATAAACAGAAAATACTACATAAACACAACTAATGGCAAATAAATATTTTAAAAAAAAAACACTCACTTTTAGACAACCTGGACCAATTTAGGCTTCTTTGCCGTTTTTTATCCACTTTTGGATTCCATAGTTAATTGCGAATCAAAAATTTGACAAAATTAACAAAATCACTTATTTATCACACAAGTAAATTGGGTTATATTTTCAATTTTCATAAGAAATGTCAAAATATCACATAAAAAAAAATCACTTTACTGTCATTTGGGGCGTGGATACAGAGATTTTAGCTTTTTTGTCTATGAATTCATCAGAACGGCAACATAACAATGATAAACTAACTAATAGCGACATATTAGTTATGACAGGCTTATGGAACGTTTATGAATAGCAATTTTATAATAAGCTTATTAAGGTCTTATGAGTGTTTTAACTATTGAACGTTTTAAGCCTCTAATAAGGGATTTTTATGAATAAGAGCGTAAATCTATAAAATAATTTTAATATTTACTGAAGGTTGTATAGAGCATTTACAATTTTATGTTTATCAAAACAGGGTACTGAAGCAAAGAACGAACTTTTCACGAACTTATCCAATTTTTTACTATGTTATGAATATCTAATATAAATAAAATTAAGAATATAAATTAAGAAGGTGAGAACTGAGAAGTATAAAAGTTTTTATTGTTACGACCGGTGAAACTCGCCCCCGACGCGGCGCAGCTGCTTAAAATTTCACTTTTCATTACTTTACACTTGTTAATAGTCCGTTAACTTTGAGAAAAGCTAAACAAAGTGATTAGTTAACCATAGTAGTATCTTATGGTAACCAAGCTGTCCCTGATGAACTAAAAACCTTAACCTATAATTATGTTCGCTGATGAATATAATCTCTGCAAATTGTCAATACGCAAGAATCTTGTGATGTTAACATCCACGTGACGTCATCCGCTACTAAAAACTCGCCGGCCAGTGTTTATAACAGTATTGAGTGTGTCACAAGATTACGTCATCGAAATGGCGAACAGGCGGATTAGCGATTTAGAAATGGATATAAGTTGGTTCTCGCAAGTACTAACTCACAAGGGAGTGGTTATATATGACACCTAGCGATAAATAAAATTACCTAAAACAATTAAAACTAAATTTGCAAAAATAATAATAACATTGATCAAATTAAACGAAAATACTAAAAATCAAAAGATGATTTTTTTTCTAATTTTTACTACTTACTTTATTTTTTATCAATGAATTGTGTTGTTACAGTCATTATATGTATGAATATAATAATATTAACTCAGTAATTTTTGATTAAAAATGAATGTATTGAACTTTAGGATTACTAATTGGCTGTTAATAAATCCCAAATTGTAAAGATTCAGAGCTGTTAATAAATTTTAAATACATTATATTTGTTAAATGTTAAAAGTAAACTTAATTGCATCTAACTTTTTTATATAATGCTATTAGATACCATATCAACTACTTCTTACTTCCAGTCAACTATACGATTTTTATATTTATGTCACATTTTCCATATAGATTGACTGCTTATACTCTTACTTATATAGTACTGCAAACAACTAACATTATTTGTTTATTTCTCATTATCTATCTATGGAAAAAACCAGACATTTCTCTTCACAAGATTCTCCGTGTATTTAAGTTATTTAAATGGTTTCACTTCGATGACTAAATCGTTTTGTCCTCAACCTTTAGATAAATAGAGGCACTGTACGAAACTCACGAAAATTTCACAAATAACAACAATTTATGACAATGTTTATGGCTCACTTCCTACCAGATAAAGGGCATTGAAATTCAGACAGAATACAAGCGTTGTTCCCTTCCCCTCCTCCCTTCCTCCTACTTTGGGCTCCGTTTTTCTCAGAAACACGATCTATTCCGATACGACCTGTTCACACAATGGCTTTGCATTTATTTCACTTAGTCACTCTTGTCTAGACTCTAGATCGGAAATAATTTACTAGCGAAATTAAAGCGACAGACTTGTACACAAATTATTACTATTTGTATAAATCTAGACAAAATAAATTTTGACAATAAAAGGCGTCTCTAGTCGCTTCAAAAGTATTAGGCCCATCACAATTACATATTATGACATGTATAGCAAGACATATTACGACAATCAATGAAATGAATATGCTATAATATATTTTATAGTATATACTAGCTGACCCGGCAAACGTTGTTTTGCGAAAAAATAAAAAATAAATTTTTGAGGTGGACCACCCTTAACATTTATGGGTATAAAAAATAGATGTTGGCCGATTCTCAGACCTACCCGATAAGCACACATAGGTGTACTACGGGCACTTTTTTGTGCCCGTGGTCCACCCAGGTGTACAAACTAGGTGGACCACGGGCACTACCCGAAAATTTCATCAAAATCGGTCCAGCCGTTTCGGAGGAGTTTGGCAACAAACACCGCGACACGAGAATTTTATATAATAATATTAGATATATCATTTTATATGGAGTCCTGGTAACTTATCTACTATTGGCATTAAAAATTTTGACATTAAGTTATAATAACATGTTAAAAAATAATTTCGTGTTTACTTAATAGTTTATACGTACGTGTAGTTTATACGTTTTTCGATTGTAATAAAATAAAAAATCCAAGTAGGCTCGCAATAATTCACCTGATATAGGTACCTGTACATTCAAACACCTCAGAAAATCCACTTTTATTACGAAAACATAAAAATCTACACGTTTATTACCAACTTTTATGTTCAATAATAATATTCCATGTCTACAGACACACACTTTATGTTGTTTTATCTTTACAGAAGTGTTTCCTTTTTGTAAAGGAGTTCACGATTTCTAAAGCACGCGATTCTACGATTGAAGATTATCTATTCTATTAACATACTAATGGACTAGGTATAAGCAATACTTAGATCGGCGGCTGGCCCGAAACAATAACTTGGATCAAGATATGGTATTCAATAATACATCTTTTACGTAGTTACGAAGTTTTATCAAAATCGGTTCAGTAGATTAGGAGTTCATTGGCCTCAAACATGTGTGACACGAAATTTTGCCTTTTGCCTTTATATATTATAGAGATGTACAAACACAGCTCGTTTACGATTTTATTATTATAAGTTTTTTTAGGAAGTACTAGAATCAAACTAAGTAATTTCTTATTTACTGCAAAAAAATTCAATTGCAAATAATATAAAAATACCTATGAGCTTTATTTTGAAGACTTCAGAAGACAGCGTTGGCGAGAGAAAAAACAAATTAAAATGGAACGTTGCTATCTAGAAGAGAGTTATAGGTACGCAATGGCACCACGAAATGTAATTCAGACGTAAGTACAGTCGGCGCCAAAAAGAGTGGTTAAATAAAATTTAGCATTTGGCAGTCGCTCGCCGAGGCCGGTCACGTCTTCAATATTGGGATTGGCTTCGGATCGCTATCAATTTTTCTCCGGAACAGACTCAGATTTAATTATTCAAGAGCCCCGACTGTGTTATACTCGCACTCCGACTATAACGTTCAATCAATATATTATATTTAGTTTTCTTATGCGGTTCATGATTTCACAGTTTTGTTATTTATATTTATAAGACACAGAAGCTTCAATGTTTTATCCTTAATCTTAATATAGGCGGCAGCGCACTTTCCGGTTCGTCCAGCTACTACAAATTATAAATCTATACCTGAGCCTATGTTTTATATATTATGGTTTTTTTTATTATCTTTTTGTATTTTGGGGCTTTCACTTTAGAAAGGTATGCCTTTTTTATTAGAGATGTGTTTGCTCTTGGCCAACAACCAGCCATGTGGCAAGGATGAGGCCTAAGATGGAGCGAGCTCACCCAGAAGATGCCTATTCACTCGAACCTTGAAAAGATTAGGATTATATGTGCCATCATCCCCTAAACTAATTAATATTTATTATAAATTATCGTATATCAGGTATATCATAATTAGGTATGCTTATGTACTTATTTGCAGTAGACTCCCACGATACAAACACAGCTTAGTGTGGGGTTCAACGATAACTATTATGTCCATTGTAATTTAATTGTTTAGAAATAAATTATTAATATTATTATTTACATATAATTTATTTACATATACCTGAGTCTATAACGAGAGAAGTTTAACTTTAAATACTGGCCTTAGAAATAGTATTCAGGTTGGACTGGGGTCGAGGCATCACGCACTCTGCAACCGCTTCTAGACATGTCTCGTCCGTGCGACGTGAAAATTTAATTCATCAAGAGCTAACACGAACCCAGCGCCCTCTGTTTGCAACTACGTGATCCATTCGCAAGTGATTTATACCGCTTTCATTCTCTGCACTTTATTTTTAAGTGTACTGTACATTATTTTATGTAAGTATTGCGTTCAGATTAATAAGGTATTGTATTTTTATTGAAGCCATGTATTTTATTTGCTAAATATGGTAGGCTAAATATTGCTAAAATATGCTACAATTGATGTTGTAAATTTTAATATAGGTATGTCCACATCATAAGAATCTATATATTACTAGCTGACCCGACAAACGTTGTTTTGCCAAAAAAAATTTTTGGGGTGATTTTCAGACCTACCCGATAAGCACACAAAATTTCATCAAAATCGGTCCAGCTGTTTCAGAGGAGATTGGCAACAAACACCGCGACACGAGAATTTTATATTATATTAGATTATGTTAAAGGGGCAGCTGTAAACTTGTGGATACCAAGAAAAGGAGTTCTTTGCAAAGTAACACGTATCAAATATAACGGATGAACGGATATAACTTTAGTACGTGGAGTGCATTACACTTGGATACAGTCGGTCGAATGTTCGCGGTACACTTGTATACGCTGCACATTGTTCTCAGGTGAGCATCCGAGGGGTCTGTTTTGTAAATCGTGGGTGGCTGTACATTGTGTCGCGTAAAACCAGATCTTATCTAAACTAGTTGTCTAGGTTACCTAGCTGCTACACGGATGTACGAATGCTGGAAGGAAATAAAAAAAAACTTTTCATAATTCATCATATATCTCATATAACATATAATGTATGTTTTCTCTCAGCTCCGATTTTCTGTAGTGGCTTGTAAATTATAATATTTTATGTTTTAGTAAGTTTTAATTTAAATTTTATTAACTTTGCTGATTTATGTTTTTCTTGTATATATGTGTACAATGTGTATCGAGATATTGTATGTTTCCTTAATATAAATAAAATAAAAATATATATACTAGCCGTTACCAGCACCGTAGCCATTTTTATTAGGTCTTAAAACCTACATAATATTCAATCTTTATTGCTCATATATATTTGTCAGGCGTTGAATTTTTTATTTGCCTGGAAAAAGAAAAGTATTTTTTTTTATCCCTCACAACGTGACACGACTACTTATGCAAAATTTTATAATGATCTCAAGAAATGAGTTTTTTTTTTATATAAGAGATGGGTTAGCTCTTGGCCAACAACCAGCCATGTGGCAAGTATGAGGCCTAAGATGGAGCGAGCTCACCCAGAATTAAAGCTTGAAAGAGTTACAAACAAACTTACTTTCGCATGAAAATTTTAGTTACTGGTCAATCTTGTCAATAGCTAAAATCTAGTTTCCCTATTCTTTTCTAATCTCTTATCCTTTTAACTCATGATCGACAACATAGAGTTAGAAACTGTTACTACTGCGGGCCTAGGTATTATTTCTATTTCTATGGCAGTACAGCACCTATGCTTGATATTCCTTAGCTTGATATGCGATAGTGGCTACTGACTACCTTGTGACTGCTCCTATGATATTTCAATAATATGTATTTTCCAGTGTCTCTACATTTGTGGCTTGTAATGAACTTTAGCTGATAAGGTTTAAATTTACTGAGTTTACTGTATACCTTATAATTTGGAGCGAGGTAGTGTCATGATTTATGAAGTTAGGGAACACCCCGTGGCTTCTCCACCTACTCCACGTGCAGATGACACAATTAACTTAACTCTAGTTTACAACTTGAATTTTGAAACCCATTTTAGGAATAGAGCTTAACAGCATTACTAAACTAAAAACAACTAAAATGCCTAATGGCATTTCAGGAGAATTTTCTTGCAATAGAACCCATGCAATCCTAATATTATAAATGCGAAAGTTTGTATGTTTGGATGTTTGGTGCTCAATAACACAAAAACGGCTTATTTATTTTGATGAAATTTGGCACAGAGATAGCTTATTACCTGGATTACCATATAGGATACTTAATTAAAATCTTAGACGAAGATCTTAATCTAAGATATTAATATTATCTTATTAATATCTTAGACGATTGTTTCGGTATTGTCTTGCATTTGAAAAGCAGTTAAGAAAGGCTGTCTGTCATATATATCACAATATTTCATTCCATTAGTAGACATTGGAAATCAAGATGATCTCTTGGTTAAAAATTAAGATATTATGCTGTTAAACTATTTGTAGAAATTCAACATTATTAAAATTATGGAAAACTATGTGGATACATAATAAATTATACAACATATAATATGTATGTATAACTTATTATTTTTCACACATATTTATTTTCTATCTTAATCCTAATTTTTTTTTTACAATATAATTATATAAAAACAATAATAAATATTATATAAAAAAATTTAGAACTAGAGGGCTGCAAGTAGCGGGGCTAGGCCCAAGCTACCGGCGGTTAGGGCTGCAGAGTGAGGAACCTCCTGACAATTCGTGCCGTGTCAAGAAGTACCGCCTTCTGTATCTGACCCTTGACCCAGCCTTCTAGTGAGAGCCTCTTGAGATAATAATATATGTTAATATATTATTTATTATTATTATTATTATTATAATAAATAATATATTAAGTCGAGTATGTTTGTTAGAATTCACATTAGCGCCATCTAACAAACACACTCAACTTAACTCATAAACTCAGTAACTGAAGACCTTTTCAGTTTCATAATATCAGATTACTGTGAACGAATCTCGTAACTTGACTGAGTAATACTGCAATTGGGAAACAGATGTCGCTGTATACTAAACACTAATGTTTTATTTACATATCAAACTACAATTTTCAAAAGATAATTATGTAGCTTACACGGCTTACAGTAAAACATATTCAGTAAAACAAACTCAAAATCTTTAATGATTTAGGAAAGTTTACAATACCTAAGTGTATAAGTGCACAATATTTCCACAAACATTTAGAACGTTATTTCAAATTCTTTGAATACTTTTTTGGAGTTTACTCCTAATATCGATTTGCATATTATATTACACCTAAACCCGTGGTATGAAAATTTATGGGAGTAAAATCAAAATTGTTAGAATAATCTGAAGTTTCAGAGATATTGCGCCATCTACGCAATATTATTTAAAAAAAGAACAATGTTGTTCTTTCGGCGTATTCGAATTGTAAAAATTTAAATTTTATTACGTTGGTATATAAGAAGTAAACTCCAGTCGTGTGTCGGATCGGAGCTGATACACACAATTTTTTTATTTCACTATAGGCCTATATGAATTGACATTTACGCTTTCGATGCGTTTGATAGAGTGAAACTCGCATTAGGCCCCCATCCAGTTTAGATCTATTCCTATTAACAAAGAGTATTCTACTTTTCCATCGTAATAAGACTAAAATACAATTCACTTTATAAAATATGTTTCCGGTTACTCTACTTGTAAAATTAATAACGCATCTAAATATTAAATTAAACCATTCTATAACTATGTATATAATAATATGGTTTATCGCTGTTGCATTTGAATTCTGGAAAATGTAAATTAAAATTAGTATTTACTTAAAGTAGGCACAGGTTTCATTGAAAGTCTAATAATATCTAGTAGATTAAACTAGATGGCGCGGTTACTGGTACACAGCTGACTTTAAAAAAGCTGTTTTCACGCAGTATGTTTGACACGAAAAATAGATAAAAACAAAAACAAATAAAAACAACAAGCGGATTGTATATTGTGTTAAAATTTCAGCTCAATCGGTGCAGAACTTTTAGAGTTTAGAGTAACTAGCTTAAACACAGCTTTAACTGCTCCCGGATCTACAAATTATGTACACAAACCTTTCTAGTTTCTCGCTCTTTCCATTAGTAAAAATCTCATTAGAAACGGTTGGGCAATTTAGAAGAAGTTAGCGGAGAAAGAGACAGATAGAAAAATTGATGGAGATGTAATGGCGGCATGTTACCTTTTGACTATTAACTCCACAATTAGAATCGTTAGCGAGAGAATGAAAGCTGTTGCGAGAAGTGCAAAAGCTGGTGCAGCTTGACCCAAAGCGAGCGCCCGTGGGGTACGACCAGAACAGGATGGTATACCTCCCCCGACCCTGGCCCGAGTCACTTTCACGTGACCTCGCTCCGTCAATCGCATCATACTGTAATAATAGTGACTTATTATCTACTAGCTGCTGCCCGCGACTTTGCCCGCATAACTTTGTAACGTTGTATTAATAAGGATAAATATAAAAATATCTCGCGTCAGAGACATCTGTTAATTTAAATTAATAACATTACGTAAGTTTTTTTTTGTGTGCGACAATCATGCAATCGGTTCCAAACCATAAACAGATGTTTTGTGAGACTCTTTTCTGCAGCCTTGTTTGTTCCTAAAAATCTTACCAGATGTCGCCTTTGTATTTAATTAAATGGTTGTTTAATACTTAACCTCGCCCGCGTAACTTTGTAAATTATACACTAAAACCTTCCTCGAGAACCACTCTATCCATTAGTGAAAACCGCATCAAAATTCGTTTCGTAGTTTTAAAGATCTAAGCATACATAGGGACAGAAAGACAGACGCGGCGGAGGACTTTGTTTTATAATATATTTTTATAATATAATATAATAATGATAGTGATAGTGATGATGATAGTGATTACCTGGCGGTTGCAACTTCGTACGTGCCATAGTTCGTTTTTTGAAAATCATACAGGAACCTAACATTTTTCCAGGATTAAATCTGTAATCTGTAATCATCGCTTTATCGGGGAAAATTCATCCAAATCGGTTAAGCCGTTTCTGATATTAGTGTGTGCAGACAAACATTCTAAAAACTAGGTATTATTTTGACCTCGATAACATAAGTACTTATTCCTCTAACCTATCGTTAATATGTTATCAAATTCTTCGCTAGTATAATCCATTGTTCTAAAAATTAAATGTTCTAAAACCGCAATAACAACCTAATTATATTTTAAGCGATTTGGCATAAGATCAAGGGTTTGTTAATCTAACCTCCATACGAAGAACTCTTTATATGGACTTCGTTTTTGGCCCACCATGTAGACGGGCGCTGGTGACATCATTTGCAAGGAGCCAAGTGCGCACAGCTCGCGGTCATCGAAGTTACGAGAAATATGCTCACTCGCCGTGTAGGGTTCCGTGTGATAGGCGTAGGCTATAAGATTCACAAATGTAAAAATAAAATAAAGAAAGATAAGTAGGTAGTAAGGCATAAACTACGCAGCAACCCTTAATAGCTCATTCCTCTAACAGAACTTTACGCATATTATTATTATTGGTTGCACTTATTTTAGTAAAAACTAGCTTTTACCCGCGACTTCATCCACGTTCAAAATTTTATATAGCCTAAAATTTTAAAAGCCTTCCTCGATAAATGGACTATCAACACAAAAATATTTTTTTAATTCGAGCCAGTAACACAGAATTTTTTAATTAAACAGTTCAACCAAACGAACTCTTCAGCTTTTTAATATTAGTATACAAGGTTGGGCTGAAAAATTGACTGTGAAATTCGCTGTGAAATTGACACGTGTACAAATTTCACAGCTGTCCGACTATTAGTTTGTGGGATAGAGCATTTTGTGTGAATCAACTTTTGTTAGTCTGAAGAACAATCAAGACAATGGACCGTGTCACAAATCAATGAAAATGATGGCAAAATTGCATGGATTGGGCTTCGAATTGCTTCAGCATCCATCGTATTCTCCAGATCTGGCCCGCAGTGACTTTTTCCTTTTCTCAGACCTCAAGAGAATGCTCGCTGGAAAGAAATTTAGGGCCGATGGAGAGGTAATCGCCTATTTTGAGGCTAAAGACAAATCGTACTATGAAAATGGTATTGAAAAATTGTGTGACCGCTATAATCGTTGTATCGCCCTTAACATTTTTTTTTCTATGTTAGCTTTCGAACTTTTGAGCCCAACTGTTATATTATTATGTCGGTCTGAGCCCTTTTGTCTTAAACATATCATAGACTTACGCCCGTTTCTCATAAGCTGAATGCCTAAGCTCGGGGTTTGTAGTATCTGTGCTGTTCTCTTTGCCATTGTCACTTTCTTCTCTCGAAGCTCGTCCTCTTTTGAGTTTTTCCACCCACTGTAGTAATAAAATCCGGGATTCTGAAAATCAGTGGTGTTTTTTGTGATAGTCTTTTAGGCGGTTTTAGTATCAACGAGCTGGTGTCCGCGACTTCGTCTGCTTGATGTTATATAGCCTAAAGCCTTCCTCGATAAATGGACTATTCAACACAAAAAGAATTTTTCAATCAACCAAACAAACAAACAAACTCTTCAGCTTTGTAATATTAGTATAGATTACTTATAGTGTGAGTACACGCGCAGTATAATTGCCGTATTCTCTTTAATAAGTATAATTATTATTACTAGGTATTGTTTATATAATAATAAAAATAAAAAGTACAAACTATATTTATAGTAATAGTAGCTGACCCGACGAACTTCGTACCGCCTCAGAGTAAAGATCCGTACCATACAAAATGTATGAAAAAATGAATTTGTTACACAATTTTTTTTCGACAATATTTCATTTTAATAGTTTATTCCGCTATTTGGAGAGGAGACGAATTCAAGAAATCAAATTTCATAAAAATCAGTCCAGCTGTTCTTGACGTAACTAATACCCTCTTGTATCCGCTTAATATAATACTCCATTATACCAATTTGTAGAGCTTTGTATCTTCAATATAGCCTTCAATACAAATTTGTAAAGCTGATATTAATTAGGCACTGGAAATATGCATTTCCATGGAAAATGCAACCAATTAGCGTAGTATTACATCGTTTTGTTACCCAATAGGTACCCCTTGAAAGCACTCTGCAGCTAAACTTATGCAGTGCTTCATTTAATCTATAAATCATTTAATCCGGCTGGATTTTTTTATGTCAAGCTCGATATAAAAAAAAACACTTAGCTATTATCATGTGAATTGTCAGTCTTTTGTTGATGGACCACTTGATCTGATAGGTGGCTACCGTCACCACGAGTAACGCCACAGCTGCTGTTACTGTGCTGCCGACTATAGTAGTATTAAGGATAAGGGATAAGGAAATGGGCTCTGGCATCCCTTACTCACTTACAGCACCACAACAGCACACATGCTATTATTTCACGGTGGTCTTCTGTAAGAGGGTGGTTACTGCCGCCAAACGGGCTGTCAAAATGCAGTGTGCCCTTCCACTACCTCCCAAATTTAGAACAGAGCCAACTTTGAAAAGTTAATTTAATTTACAATTTAAATTTGACACTGTCTCGAATCGAACTCGCGACCCCTGAGACAAAGCGTTAAGGCAAGCACTCTAACCACTCATCTAATGGGCTCATCATGGCAAATTAATATAACAAAATAATAATAAAAGTAGGTACCTATATACAAGTATTTTGATAAGCATTTATTGATTCGGAAATCTTGCTATTAATAATATGAATAGAATTTGAAGTCAAGTTTGTAGGTACGAGTATTAGGTATTCATTTATTGCTAAGAATTGTAATGCTAAAAAAAACCTGTTAAAAAAGTTTTCCGAAGCTGGCAAGCCAACTATTGATTGGACAGTAGTACAATGTTGCAGAATTCGCTAATATATTTGATAGTCATGAATTTCATATGAGAGCTTTGAAAGGAGCGCATACAACTAGTATTTATTAAGTAAAATATTTGAAATTTTTTCACTGTTATACTATACTTTATAAAGAGAAAAATGTTAGTATTTTTGTGTTTTCGTCTGTTATGAATAAATTCAAAAACTACTGGACCGGTTTTAAAAATTCTTTCACTAATAGGAAGCTACGTTATTATACCTATAGCAAGTAATATAGGCTATCAAGTTACGCGGACTGAATGCGCTCGTTACAAACGTCTAGTTTAGCTTGTTATTGAAGTAAAACTTACGTCAAGCCATCCCCTGGTATACCCGATGTCTTCGAAAATCAGTTCAAGATCGCTATTAATGAGGCCATCTAAGTTATCGATGGTCGGTGCTGCAGCGTTGAGGAGCCACGAGACGACGCTACTCGTGTAGTAGTTGTACATGAGCATACTCATTAAGCCGACCACCAGCAGAGTCAATCGACGACCTGTAACGTCATAATTATACAAATATTAGCACCTTATTTCGCACTAGATGTAAGCACGCGACTTGGTCCTCGTATTTTTATAAAATACTAGCTGTTGCACGCGACTTTTCCCGCGTAACTTTATAAAATTTAGCCTATGTTACTCGCTGATAACGTAGCTTTCTATAGGTGAAAGAATTTTAAAATTGGTTCAGTAGTTTTTGAGTATGTTCATTACAAACATACAAATCTTATTAATTTATTATGTTAGTACCTATTTGTAGATAAGATATGAATACTATATTTTTTATATATATTTTTTTTCATAATTTGGTAATTCAAGGCATGAGTAATAAAAAGTATATATTCTCTTACCCTTTATGTGACCTGTGAAAAGGGGACCGTTTGATACTGACCTTGACCTGACACTGTGTCGTCCAATATTTGGACCCCGTCTTCGTATTCTGAAAAAAGGTAATATTTTAATTAATAATCTTCCTCCGCATAACTCATAAATTCATAATTCGCTGCGTTGACTTTGTTTGCGTGAACTATATCTTACGGTGTGAAAATTGAAATTTTATGAAGACATTTAAACTAAGTACCTACTTTGCTAACAAAGAAACTTTTTTACTTTTACTGGACTACTTTGTATCCCGGAATTTGGAAGAGTTCCCAAAACATGGCATACTAGAATTTAATCCGGACGAAGTAGTGTGTAAAAGCTAGTATTCCTAGCAAACTGAATTAACAAATTGTTACATTCGTAGAGGTTCGTAATATGAATCTAGATGATTTGTACAGGTTGCGCGGTGCGTTATCATGTTACGAAGGTAGGTAAACTTTCAAAACGCTCTGTTATAAGTAGGTACGTTCTAAGAAATGAATCTCTAAGACTTCTTTGAAATGAAATCACTGAAACTACATATTAACCACCTACTTACAGAAGACTACCGTGAAATAAAACAGCACATGTGCTGTTTTATTCACTTCTTTGAAATGAAATCAATGATACTATATATTAATCGCCCACTTACAGAAGACTACCGTGAAATATAACAGCACATGTGCTGCTATGTTTCGGTTAATGAGTACATCCCAGCCCGTTTTCCTATCCCTTGATCCTTAATCCACCTACCATTAACAAAATACCTTATCCTATTAGTGGGAAACACGAAAGTTCATAAAAATAAATAAGCAAATAAGAAAAGTCTTAACTAATCGACCGATCATAATGAAATTTTGCATACATGTGTTCAGGGATACAGCAAAGGACATAGGGTGCCTTTGATCTAAAAATAGTACTATTCCCGAGGGATCATCTATAAATGAAAACAAAAAACGCCTTACAAAAATATACAAAAAATGACATACACGAATACAACTAAAGAAAATACAAATAAAATATAAATCAAATAAAATACATACATTTTTTTCACATTTAAATAAGAATACATACTTAAATAAAATCCAATTGAGTGTGCACTATGGCAGCTAAAAGGTATCTACTGGCTCACCATAAGTTTAATAGAAAAAAATAATTATTTTCCATACCTTGCTGGCAAGTAGTTGCGAAGACGCTGAAGAAGGCGTACGACCCCGGCTGTGGTCTCTTTTCTATAACGGCAGCGAGAGACAAGACCAGCACACATACCATCACGACCGCACACGCACACCACCATACACCATCAGACAATGGTGACAGAAATCGGTTCTCGTAGTCACCGACACCTTTCTCAGGTATCAGATAGTAGAATTTTGTCCTACGATATCATACAATACTTAATTCACAATCTAAAAAAACTGGAAAATCAAAAAATGAAATCACACAAATTAATGTTAAAATGATACCTAACTAAAATCACACTGTTCTGGACAATTAAACTCAAAATAATAATTTTTGTCATCCTTTTCAGAATGCACTTGTCTATGTGCTAAAATATAAGAGAGTAAGAAAGTGATAACATTGATTGACATACTCCAGAGTTGTTGTAGGCGGGAAGAAAGCATCCATCCAATCCAACCAATTTGAAAATATTCTCAAGCAGGTAGATGATATATCCTGTTGTTTCCAGTACAACGAATTCGTTACAGCCTAAGAGATGTAAAAAAAATTAACGATTTATTCATTTATAGCAAACATTCTGGTTTTTTTGACCAAAAAATTAAAATAAAAAATTATTCAAATTAACTATTTTTAGATACTTACCAATGTAGAATTCTCTATCGGTGATCCTACCCACCGTCCAACGATGGTGTAGTTAAATCTGTATAAAAATTACAATTCAATGTTGTTAATATTTTTATTTTACTAAATCAATTGTAAATAGTAGAATCTAATGTGTACTGTCAATATAATAATAATAAATAATAAATATCTTACACACATTCCACACAGCACCATCTAGTTCCACAGTAAGCAACTAATACTAAACGATACCAAACAGTTGATATACTACATAGATTATAAATACAAACATCCATGGCTCAGGTACAAAGGTAAAATAATAACACATAAACATTTGCCCCTAGCGAAATTCGAACCCGCGATCGTTTGTTCAACAGCTAGGGTTACTAGCCATTAGACCAAACGTATCGTTTGGTATCATTTTACAATTTGAATTTTTATAATATATTCTATGTAAAGGGTTACCTAAAGTTATGTTGCTCTTTGAGTATGTTTAACAGTTGCGAAGTTACTTTGGTCATAGATGAAACTCCTGGTGTGAAACCATCTTCGGTTAACATTTCAGGTTTGAACACTTTCGGACGATCTAATATCTACAGAATTAAAGCAAAACGAATTAAAACTTTGAAAAGTTCCGTTAGGAACGTGCTTGTCTTAAGAAGCCGGAGTTATCTGCTTGTGGAAGAACAAGTTATAATAGTACTTTTCTTTATAACGCAATCGAAGCAGTAAAGTGGTAAAACTAATGTTTGATTTTCCAAATTAAAGAGGTATTTAAAGCTAATAATATAATCAGATTACTCAATAAACAATCACATCAACAATATGTTCAAAACTTGTGACTTACCACTGACACCGCTCTCAATGTTAAATTGTGAAAATTCCAACGGTTGTAGTACATGAATTCGTTCACATTGATTTTCAAACCTAGGAATTTTGAAAAATAATTGTGACATTGTGAGTTCATATTAATAGATAAAAAAATAACTAAAGGGACTTATTTATTAATAGTAAAATTTAAAAAAAACTTTAGAGATTGAAAAAAAAACAGTATTAATAACCTGTCTCGCGCCTCCATTCGCCCAAAGGATATGTTTCCAAATTGTTTTGTTGAATTTTTCCAAAATTAAATACATGTATAAAATTGTAATGATCACCATTCTCTGAAAGTGAAAAAAAATCAATCAAAGAAAAATAACTAAAAAAATATTTTCATTTTAATTTTGGGTTCTTCAATTAGTTCGTGAACCGATTTCATTTTTTTTTTTTTTTAGCAATTGACGTATGTACTTTAGTGTTATCAGCATTAGTTTCTTTACTGTTGATTTGATTTCGACTAAAATGTATTATATTATACATAATTTCTTCGTTAATATCAATTCTGAGATCCATACCTTGGCGTACAGCGATGCACAAGTCAGTATTGATAGAGAGATTCAGATGTTGAAACTTATCATCAATATATTTGTCAGGGTTATCGGTTTCAACAATGACAAGCCAGATGTGCATTGCGTCAAATAACGTGGTATGTGAAGCCTGAAAACGAATTCAGCTTAAGTTAGATATTTTATCTTGCTAACTTTGTAACCTTGTTTAGACCTTTGTGTTGCTTGAAACGATAGCACTTGTACCTGAGAAATTCGAGAGTCTATTCGCCTCTTACCCCATTCCAGCAACGCATCCTATCTAGTGTACCTTGTGTTTCTAGACAATGAAAGCCATGTTCAATCAAATGAACCTTAACTAAACATTTCTCATGCCGCATTGCCATTTTAAACCTAAGAAGAAGAAGAAGAAGAACATTTCTCACATGAGCCAATCCCTGATCAATAATTGCTGAATGATATAATTATCATTATTATTAGCTTAATAGCTGAATGAATAAAGTTCTTAAAATTAAAATAGGGAATTTGTTGTGCAAGGTTAGCTGAAAAAAGACTAGCTGTTGCACATGACTTACAAAATGTAGCCTTTGTTACTCGCTGACAATGTAGCTTTCTATAGGTGAAAGCATATTTATAATCGGTCAAGTAGTTTTTGAGTTTATTCATTACAAACATAAATACATAAATGGTACATAGAAATCAATTTCTATAATACATAAGACAAGAATGTGAATAAACAAACTGTTCAGTGTTTATTGATTTAATCCTTCCTTCAAGTTTCAAATATGAAAAAGATATCTAAAAGACAATTTAAAGCAAAGGGAAAAGGGAAAAGGAAGGGAATGATAAGAAAAGATACTCATGGCGAGGAATTGTGATTATAGCTACGCTAATCTACCCCAGATTATAAATAAAATATTTCTGAACTGTTTACATAACTTCGAAGATTGTCAGATCTCTCACTTGAGCACGTTTCTTAACGATATTTTCATTCAGCGTCTGAACGAGGGATTAAATATGGCAATTTTATTTCTTCGTCGTGGGCGTATCAACTAACGATAACATTATATATTTTTTCACCCTTGATCTTGTATTTAGAGTATAAACAACTTACAGTATCGAGAATAGCTCCCATATTTGCGCAGTCACCGTCTAATAATACACCCACATTCACATTCCTTTGATTTAGATATCTTTCCAAATTTACATTTTTATGTAACATCTGTCTCGTTGACACTCGTATACCGTGTTTCATAAATTCGATCGAAACCTTTTTATTTTCTGTAGGAAAAAAAAAATGATTTAATATAGTTATTCTTCATTTTCATCGTCAACCATTAATAGGAACTTTCGTTAATCTTACCGCAATAAGTGTCGCAAGAAAGATGACATAAATATTGAACATTTCGCGACGCGTAATAATCTAATGCAATCTGAACGGCTTCATTTCGCAAAACGAAAGCTACACATATCTGGTTCATAATCACTATTAAAGGCCATGATTGCATTTTTATCTTACTTATATTTTTATTATTTTTATCTTATAATCTTTACTGAAAATATAATTTTTATTCAAATATCTATCGTGACAGGGTGAAAGCCAATTCACACCGAAACTCGACGCTGCAATTTTAATGTAACAAAAAATATAGAACTTACACAAAAAGGTACGCAGTTCACTGAGGTACGCAAAAGTGACGGGATCTTAAAACTTTTATCAATGCTAATATAATATTTTTTGAATTTTCGAAAAGTGGGGATGTGTGGAAAAGTATCACTGGTGATATAAGTGGATGGCCATAGACCTGATGGGCTCCAGTACAATAGGTGAACCGTTATTTCTGCGTAGCGTCTCCGTGTAAATATATTTTTTTATGGGTGCTACGAATTTTCGAGCCTGCCTACTACTCTTTGCTACGATTGTTACGTATTTTCTAATAGAATCCTCTGAGCGTAACTCTATATGCACAACAAAACATTATACATATTTAAATATTTTTTAAACATTATTAAAATAATAAAATTAATTTTTAGAATGTATCAAAAAAAATTATAACGTTTTAAAACAATCTTCAGTTAAGCGGAATGAAAGCGGAGTGATTTGCAAAATGCTCACTGAAATGTCGGAACGCTTTCGCAATTTTCACGTCAATCAAACTGAAGCTAACCTTTTGTATTTCTCATTGCAAATTATCTATAATCACGTTACTATTTTCATGTTTTTTTTTTCTATTTAATAGCTCCCATACAAATTGCTCCAATTTATACTATACAAGCGGTCGGAAATTATCTAAATTGTAGACATGTTGGTTAAGTTTTCTGTAATATGTACTTAGATAGTTATAATTGTTTGATGATAGCGGTTTGCTTTTACACGTCAACCTTACAAACCTTTATGCAAAGTATTTTTAAAAATATTTGTTAAATTTTCTATTCGAAAGCTTTTTTTCAAAAAGCCTATTAAAAAATTGGTTTTTTTTTTACTATAGACTTGTTGTAATTAAGTTAAAGTTAAAGTAAATTTTATATAGATACATACTTACTTTATTTTATTTTATTTTTTCTTTACTTCTTCCATTCGTATTCATTATTAGATCCAATTGTCCGGTTAAACTTTCTTAACTCGGTTTCAACATCAGCCTGTGTTTTCAAATTCATTTCTTAATCAATAGAAACAATTTAATTATCCGCAGCCGTTGAATCTTGTCAGATTCAGTTATATTAATTAATTAATTTATTAAAACAGAGCACTTTGTAAATAAATAATATTTTACAATTTGTCAGGTTGAAATCAATTGTTTGTTCTATTTGTATAAAATATAATTGTTATACAAGCCACAATTGGGAGGAATGTTATGATTAAGTTAATAAATAATATTTCCTTTATTAGGTTATATTTATTCTACTTATATAAGTAATAATAGAACTGAAGAGTTTCTTTGCCTGTTTGGTATGAATGGTTTCCCGGACTTGTTATACTGTTACTTCGGTGTTATTTCCATGACATTATGGTAAGGTTCACCTAATTTTTTTATTTATTTTTTTTATTTTATTTAGGAAAACAAACAATTACACAATATATAGTAAATATAAAGAATAGAAGTCATATAAATAGAAGTAATCGTGCAATCAACAACATTTTCCACGAATTGGTACATAGATTTACAGAGAAAACAAGAAGAAAAATAATAATAATAATAATACACATTCATACACAACAAGAAAAAACACCAGAATACAAATACGAAGAAAAGAACAACACCATAAACTATAACAATTTAACAATACTATTTTTATATTTTTATATATTTATATTACTATTTTTATATTTTTATATTTATATTATACTAATACTGCAGCATTAGTAGTCTGCGAGACACCCAACTCCTCAGCGACTTACAGCAGATATGAGCGTGTTTGGGCTCATTAGAAAGTCATTATAATTCTATAGTTTTTTCTTAAAAATCAGATTTTCTTAAAACTTAAAACCTTAGTTCCTAAGAACAATTTTTGTATGTCTATTGGTTTCATACGTTTCATATTTGTCCTCCTTGTATAATGTCGCTATTTAATATTGTGTCGATCAAACAAATTTGACCAATAAATAGAAGTTTCAGTAATATAAAACAGAGTCTACTAAAAAGTTGAAGGCTTGACAGTATTCATTAAACGATGTATGTATATTAGGCCAAAGTTAGACTATTATTCTGACATCACCCTTTGTGTAGCAGCCGCCCGTCTAACCTAAGGCTGGCAAATATTCATCCAAAAGGAGCGATCGGGAAGTTGTTAATTTACTGACGCCTCCACAAGTGAGCCCCGAATTGATCGAGATAAATGAGTTTTCCTTGAAAATAGTCGGAAATAAAAATTGGAGCTCAGAATAACGTCGAGAGAGTTAGTCAAGCGAAAAGCAAGTTTCGTTTAAACTTCTTATTGTGGTATGTATATACGCGGACTGATTATATAATAAATATGTATTCGGAATATCTGAATTTCGCATTTAAATACATAACTGTAAGAGTTACTTCCACTTTTACATACAATATATTTTTCTATGGCGGGAAGGTGGGAACTATTCCTATTCATATTGCAATAATGTTAAAAATAATATGCTTCGGAAAAATCCTTTGCTGTGTCTTGCTTTGCCATACCGTTAGTCAGTCGGCCTTGATTCATTTAGCTTAGCGTTTTTCTGACTTTTTATTTACGCTCAGCACCTAAGCTTCAAAAACCCACAAGTATTGGGCTATCGAATTCTAAGAGATATTTTCATGCAAAAAGATTAAGCGCGTCCAAATAAATAAACCAAAAAACAATTTGAAAATATACACTAGGGAATTGTTATCGAATTATACTTAGGTAGTTATAATACAATAGAAAGAACCCATCAGCAGTTAAGGTTAAGCTTAAAGGCTCTTCAAAGCCCATTGACACGAGGTACTCTGAATATAAAGAACCTCTGAAGTTACAGAAAGTAAAGTAGGTATCTAATATGCTAACAGTGCGATTTAAAGTCCATGGAGAATAAATTACAGTATGTTCAGAATACAGGTTATTAAACTTAAATCGCTTATTTTAATAGTTCTAAGTCAACGCGGACGTAAATGATATATATATGCTCTATCGATTCAGTTCCTTAATATGAAACTAAATCATCTAATTTTATGATCTGAACGAATGCTTGGCTGTCGATGTAGCAGGGTTTTTTTCAATTATTAATTGATTTAATAATAGTCGACATAATAATTCGATATTAGTTACAGCAAAAGAGTTAGCGTACCATTGGTCAGTTTCCATACTCGTCAATTTCACTAATTGATTGCTCAAACATTTTCAACTAAATCATTGAGGCACAGATACAATCGCTATCAAACGATTTTGATTGCAATTATGAAATGAGATGAAATGAATGAAATTCTAGATGTCAAGCCGTGTCCAGACATGCGGGATTCGCCGAATGCCGAGCCAAATATTTGCCGAAACGCGAGTAGTGTGGGTGGGTTTTTGTCATTCGCCACCAGCCAACGACGATTGCCAGTGCTTGCCTTGCTCGGCTATAATAGAGTCGGTAAGTTTCTCCTCTATACAGTGTACGAATACGAATAAGTCTGCGAGTTATACGTCCATCCACACATTCGGAAAACTGCTCGGCGTACCTACGGTTCTATTTTTTTTTAAAGTTAATTGATTAGCATTGACCCTAACTCGTTCTGTATTTTTTTTATTTTTTTTTTCTATTATATAAAAAATATATACAATATTAGTACCCCTTTAGCTTTACGATTACGAGTTAAGGTAAAAGCACCTATTACCGCGGTATTTCGGGGAATTTTGACTTTAGAGTGAAATATTTTGTACTCAGGTCTATCCTCGGCAAGTAAGCATTTTTTAAACATTTTAGGGACTCTTTATTATTGATTTCTCTCACTTCTTTTTATTTATTTTGAAGCGTAGTATTTATAATTATTTTTTTAAAACAGGAAGTCGACATCCCCTATTACCGAGGCATGCTCAAAGGCTTTTTCTATTACCGCGGTATGTGGCTCCTATTACCGAGTATAGAAGAAAAATAATACTTGTTGTCCTGATGGTTCCGTATAAAATAAAATATATTTAAAAAATACACAAAACATTGCGATCGACTTTATTATTATCATAATTAAGAAACTGAACAAATGTAGAATTACCTTCCACCTATATTAACAACAATATTTATAATATTTTGCTTATTATAACTAATCTACAGTCTATACAGGGTTAAATTTTATTCACTTGTAGTACTTAATGAACTGCATTAAATCTATAGATATATTTATTTATGTAAGTATATTATGCACGTTTATACACGTATATAAACGCTACCTCTTTTTACTAAAACTTACTTATTCTTCGGACATAAAAAGCTGTTTCATTGCAGTTAAATATGCGTCTTGAGCCCTAAAAAACTAGAAGCAAATCGTTACGTTCAAAATACGAGTAAACTCTTCCATACCACGCTCGTATTGAGTCTTTTGTGATTTGATTTCTACTCAATGTCGGATGTCGTTTCAAAAAACCCAATAACTTTTCCATAATTACTGCGAAATTAAAATTAATTACAGTTATTTCTTGTCGGGACTAGCCAACTTATACTTGTGGCAAAGTCTTTGACGTAGTGGAAAGCAGTGGGGTGAAAGCAGACCTGACATCAAAACTGAATGTCCTCGATTATGATGTCATAAAATCACAGCAGAGTAACATGATAAAACCGTCTTTGTTATGAAACATTATTCGTAAATATTTTTATCAAGAATAATTCATTAACGGAACCCTAAATTTGGACACTGGTTACTACAACACGATACGAATACGAATACTGGTTGCCTTATCACTCGGTGATAGATTTTATATGAAAACTGTATTTCCGAGTACTCTGCACTCGTTAATAGATTCTCATATAATCTATTACCGAGGTATGCCGCGGTAATGGGAGTAGTATACAATATTTTTAAATATAATTCCGACCCTTAAAAAAAGAATACCAGAAAGATATTTTGGTGTCACTTCGAAAAAATAGAGATAAATCTTCATGAAAAACAGTATTTTGAATGACAAGATATACCGTATTATCATTCTTTTCTCAAATGAATATTGCATATATTTTATGACGTTTTTGACACCCAGTACATAATTATACTTTAAGTGCTATGAGTTTTTATAAAAATAATGAGTTTTAATGGATTTTGCATACATCGAAAATAGATTTTTCGTTTATAGAATACATGAGGACTGGAAGATTGATCAATTTTTACTAATGAGATAATAAATAATTTAAATATAATAAGCAAAATAGGAACCTCAATATTTCCATTACCGAGTGTACCCTCGGTATTAGAAGCTGCCTCCAATTTTAGGCATCTATCACCGCGAGTTTTATTTCTTAATGTTATTATGTGTTTATTGAAAATTTTACCATGAAAAGTAAAAGATAATACTCCTAGAAATACGGAAAAACAAGTAAACATCATCCGTAGTCAATTATGAAGTATTTTACCTTAAAAATCACGAAACAAAAATATGAGTGCCCTTACATGAATTGCCCCTTGCTTGTATGGACACAACCTGATTCTGCGTTCCCGTCGCACAAATTGATCGTTTTTGATCTGTTCATCTTTGGTATGTCTACCAACGCCCATTAATTCGATGTAAAACACTCCAAGTTAGAACTTGTCCGAAATAGTATCGTGTTAAAGTTACTGTTATTAAATTTAAATACGAAAATATCGGATACATCGGTAATTGATGCCGATTTTGCATACCGCGATAATAGGTGCTTTTACCTTAAATTTTATAAATCGACACGTCATGTTTTATAATTACTTTTTAAATATTTTAAATTATTTCTTTATGGACTCGTTGTTATTTTGTGTGTATAGGAAAGCTCGCTATTTGACGAATACCAAGCCGCGCATGGCGCTAGGCGTACATTCGGCATTCGGCGAATCCCGCATATCTGGACCCAGCTTTACTATAAACATACCTAATTTAAATTTCACTTAAACGTTGACATGCGTGTGATATTTACATTATTGCGAACATTGTTAATTACGTTTTAAAATAAACATCCTGTTCAAGTAAGCGTGTAATTATTTAGAATTGAATGGTAATGTTTTGAATGAACATAGACTATATCGCTTCTATAGAGAGGTACAAAATTTTATTAAAAATATACCAGTTCTATACTTTTATTCTTCTATTTTTACATTTCATAAGAGAACCGAAATATGTTGTAGTTAAATGATAATATTGGAATGTAATACAATATTTACAATATCAAACCAGATACCACTTATGTCGTTGTAAAATATTAAAACAGTAGCTTATTTGTTTCGTACAAATATGTTACAAAATAGCAATTCATTTTGTTTATTAATTCTGCCGAAAACCACAACGCAATGCAAATACAATCAGAAGCACAAATTATAATAATATTCACGAATAGTAACCGATAAATTTACCAAAATTTAAAAAAATCAATATTGCAAATGAAATGGTATACATAATGCAAAAGGTTGCTATTTTTTTTATGTGCACGGAAATTAACAAGACTATTCCCGCATCTCTGAATAATGGATACCTACATACATCCTCTTGGGTCATGAAACAGTCAAATTAGATTGTTAAATTATATGCATTTTAAGCCCATTTTAATCGTTTATTTAATATTTTACTAATGTAAAATATTAATGTAAAATATTTAATGGCTAATGCCATTAAATATTTTAACTAAAAAACTAGTGATTATGCATATTTTTGCGATATAACATCTATTTACTATATTTGAAAAATCTGAAAAGGTGAACTCGTTCCTCACGGCGGCGGTGCGTGTATAGGTATAGTGATTTTTTTTTATAACTAAACTAAAAAAAAATACTTTGTTAATAAAAATACTGATTTTGAAATAAATACCTACTACTTTGTTATTATTATTTGGTGTTGTATTTTAACAAAATCATTTTAAGAATTTTCATGCATATTTCGAACTTATTGTTGCAATGTGTCCAAATATCAGTTGAATTTATTATTTCGAAACTAGCTAAGCCGGCAGTTGTCGTAATACCAGTATCATTTCTAGTTACGTGACGACGACATGTCGCTTTACGTTATTGATTGATAAGTTTGACGTCAATATTTGATTGAAATGTTTGAATTGTCAGCAATATCTCAGCTAGAAACTTTGCAACAGAATAAAAATATGGTTTCACATCTACTAGAGACAAAAGTATAATGTCAGGCGTCGGCAACTTTTTACTGTAGTGTGCGTAAAACATCGTCTCTTTTTATCACTTTTTACACAGTTTTATTATATTTTTACACAGTTTCACTACGCAAACTGGCATTTTATTATGCTCAAAATTTAATAAAACATCCGGCGCGTACATATCACAGACAGTTTGCAGTATTACTGGCTCGGGTACGCCGAATTCGGCGTAGTATTTTTTGTCGCATTTTACAAGTACAACGGCGGTATCTAGTCGAGCGCAGCGAGACCAATCATTCATCTATAATGCCATGCTTCATTTATTTTTAGGCGTTATGTTATTATCTTTTATTTCAACTCGAACGAAGTCGCAAGAACCAGCTAGTTTATTTTATTTTTAAAAAAATTTGAAAAACTTAATCATGGTCGCCAAAAAATATGAAATTTGAAGAAGGCATGACGAGAAGTGTAGGTATAATAAAAACAAACTGTCATTTAACAGTTGACAAGGGTCACTTACTCGAGGCGACCAACATTAATAAACTTTTTTGAGACAAATTGCTATCTTTTGAGAATATGTGTCCAAAGAAAACATTTATTATTAGATAACGTCTACAAAACTGTCACCTTATCTAACACCTGAACATTACAGCCATATTGTTAAATTTTAACTGCTAAGTACATTTTATTACATCCTGTATTAATTCAAAATCTATGGTTTTTTTGTTAAAATAAAAATTACGTGTCCCGTTGTTTGAAGCCAATGAACTCTTAAACTACTGAACCGGTCCAACTTAAAAGATTGATTAAAATATTTTTATTTAGAACCCGGGCGAAGCCGGGAGCATGTAGCTAGTTATACATAAAATTATATTACTTTTATTTTTATAAATTTTCAGATTTTACTTCATTACAAGTTTCCAGTTTAATATATTACTAATCGCTTTTATAATAATAACTTATTCGAGAGTCCTCAACAACGACAACAAGATCACAAGTAGGTAAATAATTTATAAAATTTGTTTAAAAAATAAAAAAAAATTGTAATTTTACTATAAAGAAACTGCTTAATTGTTAGATCTGGAAACTTTTACTCCGAGAAAGATTAATTACTCAAATAACTCTAGAATACTTTCAACGATCATAATATATCCCAGTCAGCAAAGTTGATGTTGAATTGCTAATAATAGAGAACTTTACTGAACATCTATTTATTTTTAATGCAAACTTTTCTCTTATTTTATAATGCCAGTTTACCGTAGATTATAAAAAAAAAAACATAATTTCATTTATAAGCATTTAAAAATATATTTACAACTTATAATAACATACTATGTATAATGTTGCTCTGTGAATTCTCTGGGAGTACAAAAATATTAAGTAAAAAATATCAATTTTATTTCAAAGAGTTCTCGTTGAGAAGTTAGTTTTTTCAAAAAAAAAATTACCCTTTCATTTTCCCAGCATCTCGTGTCCTTTTATTTTATTTAACCTGCGAAAGCAAGGATTTAATAGAAATCGCTTGCGGTGATCTTATTCATCTATTAACAGCGACATGCTTTTGAGCGATTTTACTGTGATTCATAACTTTTTTTATTTTTTATTTATTTAAATTATAAATTTTATTAAATTTAATAATTAATTTCCTAACTTCATTAACTCGATCACATTGAGTGGTTGAAATTGGCGTGGCAATAATTTATTTAAGCATAGCAAAGTAATCTCTTACAAACTTCGTCCGTTTTGTTCTCATGGTATAGACACTTGTGTTTATTCTTATTTGATTAAAATTTCAACCACGCAAACAATCCAATCACTATTTAATTGGATTATAACACCCAATTTAGACCGGAAATCTCTTTACTGAAATCTGGATATCTGGAATACTGAAAAGTGGATCTATAAAATTTTCTGAAACTTAAAGACAAATTAAATTATATTTTTTCGTTAGCAGTATAGTCTGAAAATGATTTATGTAATATCAATACTAGGTTTAAAAATGATTTAGATTTACATAAAAGTAGACTCCACAAAATAAGTAATTATTTTATGGGTCATGGTATACGGTTCTATAATAAACTACCTGAGATAATCAGAGCCTTATCTGTAAATAAATTTATAAGTATCATTAAAACCAAACTCCTCTCAAAAGGCTCTTATAAAATCACTGATCATTATTGATCAGATCACTGATTAAATGAAAGCCTAATTTGAATTTAAATAAACGTAGTGGAATTTATTTCTTTCAAAAATAAAGCTAATACTTACTATTAAATGCAATTACCCTGAAACAATAATTTATAATTATTTTTTTATTTAGAGGTAGCATTTAAAGGTACAAAAATCCATTATGTATCCATTAAGGGAAATTGAAAAAAAAAAAGAACCTTGATAATTTAATGATGAGTATTGAGTAGTCTGTAACGACAGTTGTGGTTAATTAGAACAAATTTTCCAAGAGTTTTCGTTAGATTCAATTAAAGCTAAAGATTAAAAAATACTTGAAAGGCAATCAACAAACAACTTTGTTTGTCTTTGAGGTCGAAAGCTATTTGATGTATTGACATTTTAATTGCTAACTTGAAAGACAAACAATTATTGAGCATAGATACCTACTCGTATTTAAACGAAAATGCAAAAATGAAATCGTTTAAGCGTTTAATTTATAAATATTAATAAACATTAATATTTAATTTTAAATTTAATTTAAATTTTTAAATTTAATTAATTTTAAATAATGAAATTTAATTCAAAAAAATAGTAAGCTGTTTCTCGTTAAAACTTTTTAAGTGTATATGAAATATGGCAAAAACATTAAAAAAACACAGATCATATTTGAAGTTAAAATCAGTTTTAAAAGCGATATCCTCGATTCATGGAACGGCGTTCTTGATTTCCCGTACTGGCCGAAGTTTCAAGCTATGGATTGCAATAATTATGGTGGTGGTTTTATTAACGATTGGGTTCATTTTCGTAGCCAAACAAACGTACAACAGTGATCGGATTTACACATCAGTAAGCATGACTATATTTTATAATACAGAAAAAAAAGAAGGCGCATTAACCCAAAAAAAGTGCCCCAGAAGGCCTTAACATACTATATATACGTAGAAACTTGAAGAAACATTTGTTTACAAAAACAAACTTACATAGTAATCGATCAAAAAGTGTCGCAGTGAGTCGGTTTTGAATAAACCAACATATTTTAAGTGTTCACATACTTATACCTAAAAAATTTACTATTTAGAAACTATGTAAACTCCACATTGAAATAATTTAATTATAAAAAAATGCTAATTATTAAATTGAACATAAATTATCATACTAAATCTTCCTACACAATGATTATAAAACACCAACTAACCAATATATTTAACTATTTATAATAAATATATATAATTATCTAGTAGCTATAGCTGCAATTTTGTTTTTTACGAATAAAAATGAATAAACACGAACACGGAAAACTATCTGCACAAATTTATCTGAGGTTTGTCTTAATTGGAAGGTCGTTTCAGATGGATGCGACCTGTCGTGTGAATCAAGTCCCTTTTCCTGCTGTCAGCATTTGCAATTTCAACTTGGTCTCAGTCAAACGAACGCACAAAATCACCAACATACTGTATGTACTTTTACCTATATTTAATTTTTTTTAATCAGAACTCTTAGCGCATATTTTAAGCATGAATATTGATTCTCAGAGCGAAGATGTGTCAAGGCCTCAAAGATATACGAGACTTCAGTGTGATAACTTTTTATGATGTACACACCCGGAAAACTTAATTAAACTTAATTAATAATCACATTACATAATTGTTTCAACTAATAGTGTAGATTACTAATATTAATCTAAATATGCTTAAATATGCAATTAAACCTTTTTTTTTCTTTTAATATTAGTAAAAAATAGAGGAAGATAAGATAATCTGTCGCTGAGACATGAGACATCATTTTTTTAAAGAATCGCAAATTAAACAGAAAAATGAGAATTAGAATGATGACGTCATTTCACTAAAATAAAAGAAAAACAAGTAATTTTAAAAATACATAATAAGTATTTGTTTTTAGGAAACAATATAACAGAACGCAAATGGAGATAGAGATGTTCTTCAAAGCGTTACCAAATCTGGCAAACGTTGGCAAAAACAGCATAAATGTTAACACATTCAGTATGATCACCTCAATATTAAGGAGTCATTATTTTAGCATTGAAAATATTATGTCGGAGGTATGGCCCACTTTAAAGTTGTCTTCATTCACTAACTTAATCCCAATTTAATTTTATGATACGTAGTCAAAAAGTGGGCGAAATATAGCACACATTCTGCTTGGTAGCAGAATGTGTGCTATATTGCGTTTGGGTCAGAGAGTAAGAGATGTCAGAATCCATGAAACAAGGGATAAGATGGGATCCCTTATCACAATCTCATTGCTTTATAACAACCGACATTAGAGGAGTGAAATTTTCTCTAAAAATTTAAAAGTGTCAATGTAAGTTTTAACAATTTTCAACATTTTCACACGATAGTAATTTATTTATGTTTCGATTTCCCTGTCGTACACGACGGTACTTTCATTTTTTCTTCTATAAAACCGAAAGCGTGCGAGACGACTACTAAAAATATATAGTTGGCTTTTCGCACATTTCGTACGAAATAAAATTGTGCGAGACGACTACATATATACATATGTGTAATACAATTATACAAAATGTGTAATACTGAAAGTCCGCCCTTTGGTACTTGCAGTCTGTGTCAATTTTCTAAAGGAAAGTTTCTGATTTTAGTTACATCAGACATGCGAGGACCTATTACTGTACTGTTCTTTTAATCGCAAAGTTAAAAAGTGTAACGATTGGTTTAAACTCGTCAAAACTCATCAAGGTCATTGCTGCGCTTTCAATTATGCTGGAGTCAACGATGGAAGCGTCGAGTTAGTATATACAGGCTGATCAATTTACACAGTTCGACTTTTTATATTTATATTTTAAATTTTATTGTTATTTTATATTTTAAAGATAACAAAAAGATTAGTATCCTGAGTTTCTTTCGGGGTTTCTTCTCAGGATCATCATCTTGGCTTTTTTTCCGAAACCCTGGTAAATTTATAATGACAATTATAAGAGTTTCTTGTACAAACCCAATTGATAAATAAATCATTTATAATATTAATAGTAAATAATAGTATGGATTATGATCCTAGAAAATATTTGGTTGCCGAAGAAAATATAAAAAAAAGAGCGCCACTGTCGCCGTGGTTGCGTCTACTCGTATTATTATATTTTCTCACGTGTCATTTCATTTTCCTACGCGGACTAAGTCGCGGGTACCAGCTAGTATTACAATATTTTAAGCTTCAATCTACAATTTCATATACAATACAGCTTCAAAATACTTTACACAGACAGACACCTGATGACGTGGAGTACTACGAAATATATGAATCCGAAAGTAACGATCCCAAACGTTTAACGGTCACATCGGAATCGGGCAGGTATCATATTATATTTCCTTTTGAAAGACGTTCTATTCTATTCTTATGCTACCGGCCCTTTTTTGCCTTTTCAGCTTACTTGCATCCCCTGGCAATGAATAATGAATAAGGGCTGGCGCACATTGGAGGACTCCACGACAAATTTCATTGCATTTTACTACGGCACCAATCAATGCAATGAAATTTGAATTGTATTATAAGCACGTAAGGTACAAAATACTATGAAAAAATTTAAATACTTTGCCGTGCTGTCCTCCAATTTGCGCCGGATCTAAGAAAAAATTACCTTAAATAATAATTGTATCACATTTTAAGGGATTCTGGGTTAAGTGTGATTTTTAATGTAGAGCCGAATGACTATCCTTCTTGGTCCGAGGTACCTTTTGACGGTGCGAAAGTAAGTGTCTTTTTAAATAATATTTTTTTACTTAATTTTTTTATAAGATTTTTTTATATTTAATTGTTTATATCATTTTTTTTATTTAAGTACGGTGTTGGAGGAGCGAGGGTCTCCTGATACAAGTATTTTTTATACTTAATAGGAGGCACCTTTTTTGTACCTACGCTTAAGTATATTAATAAATTATTTTGTATTTTTGTATTTTGTATAATAAACATAAACAGTTATTACATAATACAGTAATAACAATACAGTTATTAATTTACTAACGATTTCCCGTGACTTTGTATGAGCTTAAAGATTAATTTTTTACACATACTTATCTAAAACTCTTAACATAAAAAGTAGGTTTGATTGATGATAAATCAATTAGTCATCACACCATTAGTCAAACATTTTTAATAACATCTTCTTCTACTTCATAGTGGTGAAGTCGACGACCACAATTTTGTGGACTGTATGTTTTTAAGTTGTGGCCGGATAGAAAATAGATTGAAGAAAAGCAAATTTCACGTTTACTTGTCGAACAATTAAATTAAGTACAAGTACAATTACAGCTAATTATTACCAAACCTTATTGGAAGGTACAGAGCGTTGCTCCAGTAAGCATGTTTTTTCTTTCTCCGGGTCACCGGGAACATTTCATTCCCGCCAACCTCCGATTGTTTTTACATTTCTATCCACGCTACCGTTATTTTTCCATTCTAACAGTCAGCAAATATAAACAGGAAACCATGAGAAACCTTCGTAATAGAATAAACAAGCAAAGCAATTTTCTAACCTCTACATACTTGTTATTGTTTTAAAATCATAGGAACACGAGTTTATTTACACAGTACAAACAAAATGTTATTTACAAAGTATCTTTATGCAATTCTATTAACAAAGGAAAATGTTGCTGTTTGTTTTTGGCTTTACTAAAACATGATAACTCGCTGATTCGGGCGAAATAAATTCGAGCGAGTAGTCTAATAACTCGTAGTCCTTGCATTTAACTGTATTAGGTTAGGTTTAGGTTTGAATTGAATTGAATTGAATTGAATTGAATTGAGTTGAATTGAATTGAATCGAATCGAATCGAATCGAATCGAATCGAATCGAATCGAATCGAATCGAATCGAATCGAATTGAATTGAATCGAATTAAATTTATATTCCTTATAAATACTTATATTAAAAATAAACTAATTTAGGAAAGTTTGATATTAATTAAAGTTGATTTAATTAATTTATTCTTTTTTTTAAATATGTCATTAAACATTAAAATATTTTTTTAGATAGTTCTAAGCGACCCTAATGATTATCCAGAGATAACCACACTAAGTTATTTCGTTACACCTGGTCAAACTGTCGATCTGAAAGTGGAGCCAATGATTTTTCGCAGTGACTCAAATTTGAGACGAATTCACTGGGATAAAAGGGCTTGCTTGTTTCACGACGAAGTCACTTTGGAGCACACCGTTAGATACAGTTTCGAAACGTGCAATAGTGAATGCAAAATGTTGCAATACCGTGTAACCTGTGGTTGTGTACCGTACAAATATCCTAAAGGTGAGACAGGTTTATTAAAGATACATAATCTTAGATAAATAATTTAAGAGCACTATTTCTAGCTCGAGCAGGTTACCAATTCCATACAACGTAATACCATGATAACTTATTGGTTATTCGTTAAGCTACGAATAAATAATTATTCGTAGATAGCAAGCCATAAAAAAACTCAATTTATTTCTTATTGTGTTGACAGCTATTTTTTATGGTAAAATAATGAAGTCCGTTATTGGATTGAATCAGGATTGAAACGTTTGGATGGAATCAAAAAACAGAAATTAATTTTATATCCAATATAAAATTTTCGCTGGTTGAATTCTTGTAATTACAGACTAAAAGCAAAAAATGATTTTCCACGAAAATATTGTAGCTGTAATGTAAATTAAAATTGTCAATAGCTACTATCTGGAGGTATTTCCACAATATATGAATTACAGGCGTTTATTAATTTGGCGTTATTAAAATCAGTTTTATTAATTTTATGCGAGTTCAATTAGTAGCCCGATTGTCTTGCGTTGCATTCTGTCTTCGATTATTCACTTTATAATAAGTTGAGACAACAAATTCTCCCAATACCTTTTACTATAGATAATTAAGTACTTAACCAGTAAAGTGTAAAATACTTATTTATTACTGACTTCCTTACTGACGCTCGTTCAGCGATCCTTAAGATAACCATACTTCGTTCATGCACATGCAAAACCTTATATAAACTCATATAACTGACGGTAGAGTCCATCAGACTGACTGACTTTTATCGGTTTAGTAGTCATCTCGCACAACTTTAATTATTATAAGAAGACAAAATAAAATAAAATAAATCATTCTAAGTTTAACAATGATTAATAAATTACGCCTCTTTGCCCTATTTCCGTTTTCGGCGGCAATTATCGATCAATACGAAAGAAAGTTTCGCGTAGCTTTCTAACAAAATCTTTCATAACTGAACCGGGCTCTGAAGATTAATTAAGTAACATTGTTTTTAAATAATTTCAATTCTTATTATTTTTCAGAAAAATCAGTAAGATCGTGTGAGTTGGAAGATTTGGCTTGCTTGTTAAATATGACAGGTGAAATATTTGTCATACTAATTTTTTTTTATGTGAATGTGATATATATGTATTTTTTGTATGTAGTGAACACTTCTTTAGGCACATTGGGCACCTTTAGTATGGGAAATATTTTGTACACAATGTGCAAGTGTATGTAATCTGAAAATTCTTTAAGAAATATTTACGTTAACATTCTATATCTATTTGAAATCATTTGGAGACTATTTTTCTAAAAAAAAGCAATGTTGAGCGTAGTGTAGTCGTAAAATAAAAAAAAACATTAATGCATATTCCCTTTTTAAAAGGCTTAACATTTATGGAAATATTAGGTAATAGGTTAGCTCGTTTATTTGTATTTTTAATTATTTTTTTACAGTTCATGGGCAAAAATTGATCTGCGAACCTAGTTGCCACAAGGAATGTAACGATCAGAGATATAAGATGTCCACTCATGCAATGCCATTTTCATTGGAACAGTTCTACGACATTCAAATGTAAGAATGCAGAGTCAACAACAGTTTTAAGATATATTATATTATACTTATCCGTACTAATAATAATATAAATGCCAAAGTTTGTATGGATGTATGGATGAATGTATGGATGTTTGTAACTCTTTCACGCAAAAGCTACTGAACCGATCACCATGAAATTTTGCATACACTTTGTCTGCGACACCAGAAAGGACCAGGGTACCTTTCATCTAGAACGCGGACGAAGTCGCGGGCACCAGATAGTTAATAATAAATTTAAATCCAATCCACACATTTTTGAAGGCAAGAAAGTTACATAATTTTATTGTTACGCTATAGATTATACTATACGTTTTTATAGTGATTTAATTACCTTTAAAAAATAACTTATTTTATAGATCCTGAAACAGAAACATCGAGATTATCATTATTTCTTAACTTTAAATTTTGGAAGACATGATTATACTGTGGAAATCCTGTTTGTATATCGGGTATAGTTTGTAACATTAGATAATCCGTTGAGACTGTCGATGTCTTGAGACTCTACATCAAATTATACGCAAGTCTGAACATTGTAAACAACAATTATATCTATGTTAGACATGTTAGGTCTGAGAGCAGGCAGACCAACATAAATCAGATCAGCTGTCAAAAATAAATCTACATGTATCCATGATCGTTTTCAATTTTCTTGTCACCTTTTAAATAAACAAGTCCACGTGAGTGTGCTGCCGATCATAAAAATGTGTGTGTGTCAGCTCCGACGCATGACTGGAGTTTACTCTTTACGAACGATAAAAAAATACAAGAGAATAGTACATTGTTCAACTAGAGAGCAAAATCGTTTTTTGCTGCGAGTGCAGACTTTAAATCACGAACTAGCGAAGTAGTCTATAGAATTGAATCACGAACGTAGCGAGTGATTCTAATATAGACTACTGAGCGAAGTGAGTGATTTAAAGGCACGCACGAGACATAAAAAAATTTGCTCTCGTGTTAAACATACAACTTTTCACCTCAACAGCGATTTGGCGGCCCAAATCTAGTCGGCTATGGCCGGCCGAATCTAGTTGGCTATGGCTGGACATACCTACTATGAAATCAAAAGTTTATTCCTGTGACTTAAATAGAGTGTTCGAATTTCGAATCACGCTCGCATCAAAAATAGATTTTTCTGCGAGTTTTTAGGCACCAAACGCACCCTTTTCGTGCTGGAGAGGTGAAAAATATATGATACTGACACACAATGACAATTAAATAGAACATAATTATTTAACATGAACTTCATAAATAAATACTCCTTACGAACGATTATAAAATACATAATTATGAAACTTCAGATATTCTAAAATATTCGAAAATAGAATGTATTTTCCGTGTGACAATTTTGATTTTACTCCCTTAAATTTTCATACCCGAACCACAGCCCGAACTCATCGGTGCGTGTAGCTAATATTGTGCATTGTGCTGTGTGCACACACACACAGCACAATGCGCGGGAAGAGCAGTCGAGTGAAAAGCACAATGATTTATACCAAAAATGAGCAGAGAAACAGACCCTTGGGCATAAACTTTTTTTGACAAAACTACTGCATATAATTATATCTATTTCATGTAAAGTTATTTGAACTCTTGAATAACTGATCAATGCCTATGGCTGAAGTATTTTGGAGTTTTTGTACAGTAGAGTGACCTATTCACCCTCAAAGTTGCATTAAAACTTGTGTTAAAATATGGATTTTTCAAGGATCTTTAAAATTTTAAATTAATACTTTTTTTACTATTTTGTATAGCAACGATCCTAGTTAACGACAAGATAAATCGACAAAATGCTTACTTTTATAAATTAAACTTAAAACAGCGGAGTAATAATCTTACAACTTTTGTATGGAGGAAAGCTGACTTGTGTCACCTTAAGGAGTAAACTAATAATATAGTATTAAGGATAAGGGATAATGAATAAGAGTTAGGGCAATTAAATGGGCTCTTGTACAAGGGGTACAAGAGCCCATTTAATTGCCACTTACCGAAACGCAACAGCATGATGACTGCCATGTCACTTCTGAAATGTGATTTTATTATGATTTTACAGAAAAGACGTTAACACTAGCGAACTGTCTGCTTTAAATGTTTACTATAGCAAATCAACTTGCACCTGCTACAAGTTATCCCTACTTATCGACATAGATTTGTTCATCGGTGAGTAAGTTTTCAGTAACTAATGCTACCTAACCAGTGATCATTCTTGTGATTATAAATCAGATAAATTTATAAGTTACATAAAAATACGATTAAAAGTATATGCAATATATTTAAATTTCAAGTTGGCTCTTCGCACAATTCTTACGAAGACGACTACTAAACCCCAATAATTATTGCTAATTATTATATATCTATTGTTTAATATAATAATTATTATAAATTATTACAATCTAAGCTACATAAAGTATCTATTCTACAATGGATATCCTAATGGTACATTAGATTCATTAGATTGCCTACATTACGTAGTATTTATTTGTTGCAGCGACATATGGAAACATCTTCTCTTTAAGTTTTGGAGGATCGCTAGTGACGTTATTTGAATTAGCCTTTCTGCTTATATTATCTATCATACACCTTCGAAAGAATATTGTTGTTATTTTTTCAAAGTGATTCATTTATTAAGATTCATTTATTTATTAAGATTTGAAATGAGAATGTTTTATTCTATTTTTTGTAATTCAATAAATACCTAGATAACTTCAAAATATTTTTTACTGGTATTTTTATCTATACTTTGTTGAATATTCATTCCCAAAATGACGTATTTTTTTATGAGAAAGGACGGCAAGCAGGTAGACTGTCCACATGATGGTAAGCGTCTATAAACGCAAGCAACATCAGGGAAATTCAAATGTACTGACCCAAATGGGATAATGTAGTATCTTTTATTTAACTACGATTATATGCCACAACCGTAGGATGTACTTGTACAATGCTGGATCGGTCAGAAGCAGTCTAGATCATCTAGCCTGCGTCTGTGTATTCTCAAAATTACAACCTCGGGGTCTTCAAATGTAGGGTAAATGGCCACTTACTAGGTAAGCGTGGCCATCGGCAGCATCTGCACCTTACATGAAATGAGATCGTGGCCAAGCGCTGCCTTGACTTAAAAAAAAAACAGGTCTACCCGCTTCAACTTACTGAATTTGCTGTGTTATGTCCGGTGACCAGGTGTGACCATTAAATAATAGTTACTACCGTGTCTCGAGATTGCCCTCTTCACATTTGGTTGAGCGAAACACAATGTTAAACTTTATTTAAAAGTTCATTTAATGATAAATAAACGAATCAAAACTTTTTCATTTTATTTATTTTTATTAATTTCAACATTGGTCCACAAAATTCGGATGAATACAATGAATACAATGAATACCTAGAAAATACAGCACCACATTTATAATATAGTACGATTTTTAACTCCTGCCAGTAGATAAAAAAGAACAGTACCTATAATACAAATAAAGAAACAATATTACTGTTTTTATATATATATATACTATAATATTATAAAGAGCAAAGATTTGTTTGTTTGTTTGTTTGTTTGCAATGTAATAGGCTCCAAAACTACTGGACCGATTTGAAAAATTCTTTCACTACGGAAGGCTATATTATCAGCGAGTAACATAGGCTATATTTTATAAAGTTACGAGGACGAAGTCGCGTGCAACAGCTAGTTTATTTTTAAAACCTGTAAGCTGTAAGCAATATAATATTATGTAGTTTAATGAATAATTTATATTTATTGCCATTTGTAACTTAAAGACAAAAAGGTGGATGGCCGATGGTTATAGATAGTCTGTGATCTAGTTGACCTCGCCATTACATGTCTGCTGTAAGTTATATTTTTCTAACTTGAGTTAAAAATCGTAGTACAAGGAAAGAGAATAATTCCTATATATATATACATATATAGAAAATTACACACTGCTGATCAAAAAGCACCCGGATTAGTCAATGAAACGAAATATGTCAATATTTTTTTTATTGCCTTAAATAAATAAAGATCAGATCTTACCAATAAGATACCCTTACGAACAAATATCTGAAGCGATCAAATATTACTAATTTCGTGTACTTTTCGATCACAGGGTACTTGCTTGCTTACCTACCATTTAAGAGATCATACAAATAATTTAGAAGTCATATTATGTATGACTTATATTATATTATACATATTATATTATATATATTATATTATACATATTATATATGTATTAGGTCATTACAAGCTTATTGACAGTTCTCCAGATGAGTTTACACCAAATTTATACGCTCTTGATAAGTTACTGTAACATTGATAGATATTTCAAACACTAGAAAAAACTATAAGACTGCGTATTACTTACTCACTATGAACAAGAGACGTTTAATAGATCAATTTTATATCTGATGTAACTATTGAGATTTAATAACTTTGTCAAATTACACTATAAAAACACTGATCGATTTTAAAAGTCTTAGAATCGGTAAAGTTTATTTTTAAACATTTTTTTTTAACAAATCCAAGCGATCTTAATTTGAATCCTATACCTACTGCATGTATACTTAATGCATACCGATACAATAAAATCTTGTACATATTTAAATACTAATTTTATTTTTGGAGTCATGGCCCCCAATGACTCACAAGTCAGAGGATGGCAAGGTTTTTTTTTTTAAATTTTATTCAAGAAACCTCCGCCATATGCCGAAGCCTGTATTCACCATTCATTTCTTACAATTTTACAACGTCTTAGCATTCTTAACCAACTAACATTTTACCTTAATCTATATTTCTCTCAATCACTTTTTTAACTAAACTTCAGCAATTTTTAAGAATTCCTTCATATTTTCCCCAATCATAATATCTTAAAAAATTTCTGCGCTGTGCTTCTCCAGGATGGCAAGGTTAGAATGGTCAGCAGCACACACCTTATGTCTTTTAATTATGATTTATTGTGCTATAAGTAACTAAATAATATTTTATAATAATTATATTCATATAGCAGTGCAAACTTTGTTCAGCAGAAACAAGGCAGCTAGTATTGCATTAGGAAACATACTTTTTTGTGTTTTTGGCGACGGTATCCACTTACAATCAAAGTGGAGTCACTCACAAACCAAACTAAGCTTTACCTGTTATAAACTAACATTTTTACTACCGATGATTCACAACCATTTTTCAGTCTCTTTTTACAAAGGTGAAACTCCTTCGTCCTTTCTGTCCCTTGCAAACATATTTAACGAGATTCGTACAATTTCTCTCTTTTATATTTAACATTCAACTAAATGATTAGGGGTGGCTGCGCACTAGCACCCTAGGTGTTGCTTGTGTCTTTACATGATGGTAACCAACTACCATCAAGTAGACCGTCAACCTGTCTGCCACCCTTCTAATATAAAAAATCCACTGTAGGATATTACGTTAAAACGTACAAATCGAGTGTTGTAGGATAAGCTGCTCTTAGTTAATGCGATCAGACATTCGTGAAAGCTTTATTCAAAGGTAAACACAGAATACTGTCCGCTATGTGTGTTTATTTGGCGCTCCATTAACTTGCTCTAAGTGAATATACGGATTTATCGAGTATTATTTACTTGACAATGTCTGTGCAACATTTCTACTGACAATGTATGGACCGGTGCCGTACGCCTTGAAGATCTGGTCTGCGTGAATTGATTGGCTCTCGTGGGTGCCTCCAAGTTCCCACGGGAACTCTGTGGCGCTCCGGCCAGGATGTTCCCTTGACGTGGGATGGTTTCAAACGCGTGTCCTTTGTATCTGTATGTTTGCATCTGGAACAAAATACATACAAATACAAAATAAATATAAATATGTACATACAAATACATATTTATTACAAAATAAATACGGTCAGTCGAGTTTATAACATAAAAAAACTTATGTATTAATGTGAGCTTAAATTTCTGTAAAAAATACCTGTAAATAGCATTTCTTATGTGGTCCGTGATATAATTCATAATCGCTCGATGATCCTTCCGGTCTTTGCGTGCAGCGCCACTAAAAAAAGTCTTTCTTTAGTTGACTGTTGCCAGTAATGACATGTCTTTGAAAATAGAAGGATTAAGGATAACCTTCTAAGGTCGGCAACGCACTTGGAGCACATATGGTGTTGCTTGTGTGCTTTACTAAAAATATGACTTTAAAAATCAATTACACTGAAAGGAAATTAAATATTTAAAAAAAATACGTAAGTTTTTATGGTAATTTGCAAGGAACCAGCGGCGACTCGTTTTATGGAGAGGACATATTTCTTTCAAAAGTCAGACGATGAAATTATAAAATAAGGGAAACGCTTTTACCGTGTATCTTTGCACCCGGCGACAGACCTCACGCTTGCACAGAAGCTTCTGGGCAGATCTTTGAAAATTCTTTGTCATAATGCAATATACTACTGGATTAATCGCCGAATTAAGATGTCCTAAAAAAAACAATTATTTTATAACTGAATAGGTTAATCTTGTGGGCTGGTATAGGTAAGTGATAAGTGTTATTAAGCTAAAGACAAAATGTCTTAAGCATCTGTTTCTCTAACTTAAACCTACTACAAAATGTATTATAACCAAGTAAATAGAATGGTTGGAATTAACAATTAACTATTTAATTAACAATCTGATTACTCAATATTTAATTAATTAATTAATCGGATTTTTTGTCATTATTTCCTACTTATTCTTACCAGCGAACAGAGCGTACGGTAGTATATAACTTAATTCGCTAGCCGTCACTTCATTCATATCTAGAAGCAGTTGCATTATATTGTATGGCATCCAGCACATTGCAAATATCATTGCCAGAATGAACAGAGTCCATGCGATCCTCTTGCGTTCTCTTATTCTTTGGATTCCCTGTAATTAAAAAGCAAAGCTTAATTGATAAAAGTTGACTCTCATAAATAATAATTTAACCGTAAAATACGCAATGATGTTAAAACAGATTTTCTACTAAATAAATAGATATATTATTACATACATGTTATCTTACATATCTAACATAAAATTAATATCTCTGCTGAAAAAGCGAGCCGTAAAATGGAAAATGGATTTCTAGGAATTCGCAAAGGAATAAATTCCTTACTGAATTTTCACAGTACATCTATGCAGACTTTATGGACTATCAGAATAATTTTAACAAATTAAAAACCAAATCATGACTTCCACAATTTAAACTTCAGAAATAGAGCTTGGAACTAGCCCTGCAGTATTTGTGAGCTGTGTTCGTGGACTCAATACATACTTCACAATTAAAAACAAATTAAGTACAAAATTTGTTTAGCGCATAACTATTTTTATATACGTAGTCATCTTGAAAATGTGCTAAATTAATTTTCTTCAACAACTTCTCCATTTTCTTAATTAAGACTTAACAATATTCTAATTTTTTTCTCTCCTAATCATTGTTCTTTTTTTAATATTCATAATTAACTTTTATTATCATAAATAGCAAGTATTCATTTTGTTGAAAAATTAAAAAAAAAAAACAAGTATAAATATAGAAGACCCACCTGTTGCATACTCACGGCTCCCTCGTCAAAGTCGAATGGTGGCCGAATCGAACAAAGTGTTCGGCCCATGAATGCGTACGACAGGATTGTTATTGTACCTAAACAAAGTATTGCTATTATCAATGAAACAGTAAATTATTTATTAAATCGGTTTCAAAGGATTAAATACTCAGGAACATTACTTTTTTCAGGATTAAAAGTATCCTATGTTATTTTCTGTGCAGTGTATAAAACTTTGTGAGGAACGATTAATTAGAACATGAAAATGTAACAAACAAACAAACTCATTATCACAGTTATAACTAGGATATAACATTAGAAAACTACTATATTACTACTATATATTACTAGCTACACGCTCCCGGCTCCGTCCGGGTTAAAAATAAAAACTATCCTATCTTTTAAGTTGGACCAAATTACACATAGTTACAAAGTTTTATCAAAATAGGTTCAGTAGTTTAGGATTTCACTGGCGTCAAACAATGTGACACGTAATTTATAGATATAGAGATTTGTTGTTGTAGCCAACCATCGTTTATTTACAAAAACAGCACCAGTGAGATGCCAGTGCGATGTCGATCCGGGATCAATTTATAGGAGTACTCTATACGCTAAAGGAAATTAAAACGAAGTAGGTCCGTAACGATTCCCTTGACGGTAATGATGGTAACAAAAGCAGCAACAGAGATAAACACTTCGGATAGAGGATAAGGGATAGGTAAGTTGATTTGGTTAATTAAGTTTGATCGAGATTAGGCTCTGTTGTACTCGTAGCTAATCATTTGTAGATAATCTTCGACCAAATAAAAAAAAAAGAAAACAAACCTAAAATCATTTAACCTAAAATTAGAATATTTTGCTTTATAAATTCCAACGATATCGCACAAATTCTACCAAAACCTTTATAATTTACCGAACCGACCGAATATATTACCGAAAGCACCATATTACAATTGAATAAGGTCGCATTTACATTGGACCCATCCATTTCTTTTAAATTACGTGCTCTTTATAAATGTCAATTCGCTTTCTTTACATACAGGTTCATTTTAATCATTCGTGAATAAAATTTTCTAATGGAATTTATTTTTAACTTTTTTCAAATTCTATACATTCATTTCTGACATTAATTTTTTATATGGCTCGTAAGTACTTTATCTTGTTTTAGATAAAAGTGTTTATTGCTATTTTTATTGAAACATTGTGACAGGCAGGCCGACGGTCACAATAATGGTAGGTGGTTACCATCCAAGCATCATTAAGGGGAATAGAATAGAATAGAATAAAGTTTTATTTGCTACAAAGGACATACATAGACATAGGTACATTAAAAAAAAACTTAAAAGACACACACAAACGTCCCCTGCAACAAACCGGCTCCAACTCAGCATAATGCAGCATTATGCAGCATAATGCAGCATAATGCAGCATAATGCAGCAAAAATGAATACTTTTTTATTTCCGTCTATTCCTAACCATCAACCTGGTTGGTGCGTTAGTAAATTTTTAACTTCTGTTTTGTACTTATTGCGTCCAGAAGAGCAATTATTTATCTATCTATGAGTGTGTATGTATGTATGTATGTATGTATGTATGTATGTTTGTTTGTTCCCTATGGACTCCGAATCGATTTTGATGAAATTTTCAGATAATCTTCAGATTAGTCCAGAGGGTAATCCTGTGAAGTTTGGTAGCGGTCGGACGCGGACGAAGTCGCAGACACCCTACTAGTAATATATAAAAATAAAAAAATATTTAAAAAATATAGATTATAAATATCCAAAATAAATAAACTTACCTGGTATTGCGTATACTAGCGAAAAGCTGAATATGCCAAAACGTTTCTTAGTTTCTGGTCCCGACCACATCTCGGTACAAAAATTTACGTTCCTTGTAATAATCTGCAATGTTCATATTAATATTATTATTGCATATTAATAAATCTATCATTATGCGTCTTTTGGGGTATTACCAGACCGATCGATCGACGGTCGATCGACGCTCTTGAGCGATGTTGATCGATTGTTGTGATTGCTTTGACTAATCGATGGATACCAGTCGCGGATAGAACGTCGATCACAAATCGCAACGCAAATAAGATAAGCAAAATAAGGCTCCCATTATCGGCTACGGCAAGGAAAAGGATCCTTCGGCATCTCTACGTGCATGTGCACACTGTCAGAAATCATGCCTTGGCATGCTGCAACGTCCTTAGGGATGCCGAGGTGCCCTTAAGCAATCGTATTTATAGCTCGCGTCTCTTTGCGTTCTCTTTAGGGCAAGCTATCCGCAAGTGTTGCCTCGACGGCGTGGCGAAGGATACCGAAGCATCCCGAAGCATCCTTAAGGCTGCCGCCGCAGCAGCCTCAAGCGTACCGAAGCGGTATTTTTGTTACTACGACCAATTTGGAATTTCTACTTTATTGCCATGGCGTTAATGTATATTACTATTTGCCAACTAAAATCCTCAGCCGTGCCGATGCCTATACCTAGTGGGCGCCAGCCCTTATTGTTAATTGTTATTGTGTACCCGTGTAATGTATCAACTGTTGTAACAATAGTTTCGATATTCCATTGTCAATATTACGAATATTCGAAATTTCGGTTGTTTTGTGCTAAAAGTACAAAACATTAAAACCGTTGAGAATTTAATCGGATTACAAAATAAAACGCCAGAGGATACTTCAATATTGTAGTAGGTACTTTACACTATTAGCTCTTGCACCATTATTGTGTTAAATTCGACTAAAGGAAAACTTAGGTCAAAGCTCCTTATCACATAATTTATAAACTACCAGAACCCGCGAACGAATGTAAAACTAAGTTAACTAAGTCAGGCGCGCTTAATCTGTGAGATGAGATGAAGTGATTTCAAATGATCAAAAGTGTATTTCTAGTAGCTTGGAGTATAATTATAATCTGTGAGACCGTGTTAAATTTAAATTTTTTTGCTAATTTTATATTTTTTGATATTAAATATTTTAATGGGAATCCATTATATTCCGTCACATCTGGTTGCTGGAAAATGTCAGTTCCATTGTAAAAACATATTGACGTTGTTAAATTTAACAATGCGTTAACAATAGTGTATAAAAAAAATTACAGTAACTTTTTTTAACCACGAGTTATAAGATCGATATTCATTTGTCTAACAAAACTAAACACAAACGAGTTACATGAGTTCTGTCTCGACATTAAAGCAGTTTCGATAATATTCATTTACATATTATTGTGAAAAGGTAAGGGAACTTTTTATTGTTCTTTCACAGAGAATTTCACATTTAGCAATGTGATAAAGTTAATTTAAATATATTGTTAGCAGAAGTCCGTCCAATGTGGTATACTGGTCGTTCCTTCATGGCAACTTGATGTGTGATGTGAAGTGATTCCCAGAATGTATTCGAAAGAATATCAATGGAATTTATGGAGTGATCTATCAGAGTATACACGCTCAATAAGAAAAATTGTTAGCGATTATATTATGTTGTCTGTTATTTGCCTGTGAGGGTTATGAATAAATGAATTTGCCTGCGAGAAAATATGAAGGCTTTTATCGTCTAAAATTCTAGATGCATAGTGCCTTCATATTTTCTCGTCGTAGTATTCACGTAGGTATAGCACACTTTATTTGGTTTAGTGTAGTTTTATTATAATATGTAACTATTATTGAACCGATTTATTGTTTCATTATAAGTTGAATTTTTTAATGTGACGAAATTAACTAAGATTAGGAAGAGATGGGGTAATAGACTCTGGCATTCCTAACTCACCGAACAACGGTGGCCTTCTATTACTACATAATGACTGCGTAGCAATATAATATAATAACTTGTCATACTTATTTTATTGTGACTATAATATACTGTGATTGAATTATAGTACTGTCTTTATTCAATCATGTTAAGATTTTAATGCTACGAGCGGTGCTACGAGCTCTACGAGCGACGTAGCATCTCTGCGTAGCATTTGCATTTCTGTCAACGCTTGTAACAATGTCACATTTCATAGATGAATGATTGGTCTCGCTGCGCTCGACTAGATACCGCCGTCGTACTTGTAAAATGCGGGATAAAATAGTACGCCGAATTCGGCGTACCCGAGCCAGTCACACTGCAAACTGTCTGTGATGTGTACGTGCCGAATGTTTTATTAAATTTTAGGCATAATAAAATACCAGTTTGCGTAGTGAAACTGTGTAAAAATATAATAAAACTGGGTAAAAAGTTATAAAAAGTGACGATTTTTCACACACACTACAATAAAAAGTTGCCACATTTTCGGAGCTATTGCTTTTGTATAGCGCTCTATCTAGTTGAGCGCAGCGAGACTAATTATTTATCTTTGGTCACATTTATATAATATTTTATTAAATTAAAAGACAACTTTCAACGTTTACCGTTCAATGGTAGATAAGAAATCGATTTTCATTAAACAGGTTTAATCTGAAATTATGTGAGAATGTACATATTTAAATTCCAGTGATTATAAATTCCGTTTGGGTTTTGAAGTAGTTGTTTTGATGTTAAAGTAATAGAAACGGGTCTATATCATAAATTAATCATCAACAAGAACAGATATCTGAAATTGAAAGATCAATTAATTTTTTTTTTAATAATTCGTGTTGCAATTTTTTCAGAAAGATGTTAATAAATTTCATTTATTTTTTATCGTTTTAATGGCGCCAAGGCTTTTACAGCATTTGGCGATGTAGAGAATTGTTAATAACATTTATATAAGAAGTTATAATAATAATATTACCTTAAATCCTTAAAAGATAGGCTCTAATTTTATAGTTTTTCTTGCTTAATTGTTTAAATAGTTGAGGGCACTTACTGTAATATTCTTTCCGTTTTTAATAATAACGGGAACCGATTCTGTCTCTACAGTGGCCACCATCAGCGCCGGTGTGAAGATGAGCATCGATGCGCCCCACAGAATCACAATGATAATCATAGCTTGTCTGCGCCCGGGAGGCCGAAGCCTCGGTTCTGGCGTTATCGACAGCCAACGATCGAGTGACATCATCGCTATCGTTAGAATACTAGCCGACACAGCAACACCTAAAACCAAAATTAAATTTGACTATTTTAGGTCAGAAGCATATCTATAGCATACCTACATGAAAAGTTTTGGTTCTATATCTGCTGGTTAAGCCGACTGGCGGCAATAACTAGAAGAACGAAATATACTTAAAATATAGTAAAATGAAATATAGTAAAGTTACTACTTTGAGTGCTAAAAATATCGTTATCTATGAATATTAAAAGAAACACGCGAATGATGAAGAGGATGTCGTAATTTATTTACATGTTTAACTTCAAAGAACGACCAAAATAATTACAATAAGTAACTATCACGTAGCGTGGGTAGGAATTAATATTATAATTAAATAAGAATTCCAAAAATGCATAATTATATAATAATAAACTAAAATAAGATACATTAATGATAAACCTATTTTTTTTTTTAATACTTATGGAGAATTATATCCAAACATTCTCTCATAAATTCAATGTTTGCTTTGCAATGCTTTCTCTGTATAGGGTGTGGATTTATTCGTTCTCAATATAACACGCGACATTCCCACCATTTAAGTAAAAACAATTTATTTTCTGTATTGTATTCATGTCACGTAAATGCGATCGTTCACACCTTTTCTGGGTCACGAATGTAAAATTGTGATTCATTCACTACACAAACATATAGCATTTGCCATGTCGTTCATTTGTTCATTTTTTATATTATTGACTAGCTGTGCACGCGACTTCGTACGCGATGTAGTTCATTTTTTTTTTTTAAATCTCGGTGAATCCAATATTTTTCCAGGTTAAATGTGCCAAACTTCATTTAAATCTGTTCAGCCGTTTTTGCGTGAATGAGTAACAAACATCGGAACATACAAACTTTCGCATTTCTAATATTAGTAAGATGACTGACACTAAATACATACTAAACTAAAAAAAAAATCCTTTATAATAGTGGAAACTATTATAGATACCTACGTAGGCACTACATACGAGTAAGTATAGATCCTCTACTAGGTATATATCTTAAAATATGTTAAGACTATGCCTTGATTCTGATTCTTTTTCAACACAACTTTTCTTTAATATTTTTAATCTTAAATCTTAAACAAACCAAATTATGCAGAAAATGAAAATACATATTTGCAAGGAATTAAAAGGATCATAATTATTGAGAATTGAAAGCCAAGTTGAGACTTATTCAGTAATCTCTTAAGTCGCCACTTGTCTTTCAATTCTAAAATTAGAAATGCTGAAGTGGCGCTGGAATGTTTTATGAATATTATTGTAAAAACACTCACCCTGCATGTAGTTAACAGTCTTGCAAACTGCCTCTCCATAAAACCAGACCAGAGTAATAGCTTTACTAAGTTGAATAGGCATACAAATGACTGTGACGAGGAGATCTGCCACCGACAAGTTGACGAGATACATATTGGTCACACTGTAACAAGTTCGCATTTTCAATAACCAAATAACTGACAAGTGCAAATAAAATGAACAAGAAAAAAATGTGTGTGCGTCAGCTCCAAAGCACGACTGGAGTTTACTCCTTACGAACTATAAATAAATAATTCTTCTTCTTCTTCTTAGGTTTAATTGGAATGCGGCTCATTTTAAAATGGCCATTATCTGCCAGTGTCAAGTTAATATAGCAATTCGTAATACCCTTTTTTAAAATAAAAAAGGTTAAAATTGAAATTAAAGTCAAAAATAGCAAATCCCGATACAAGTCAGTCAAGCCAAGTTAAGTCAAGTCATAATTTTGATTAGTTTTCCAAAACAGGTCCGTCCAGTCCAAAGTAGTCAAGTCAAGTCCTGATAAATAATTTAATAAATACGTACGAACGAACAAATAAACAATATCTCTGAAACTTCAGAGATATTCGATCTAAATATTCGAAAATAGAACGTAACGCATACCGTGTGACAATTTTGATTTTACTTCCATAAATTTTAAGGTCCACCTATAATGCACTATGAGGTGTCCTGAATGTTCACAAGATGTCGTATATTATGTCACTGAATCCAAAATAAATTCCTTACACGTTTGCAATATCCTTAGAGGATACAGTGTTTGTTTCATGAAAATTCAAGGATCATTTATCTTGCGTGATTGTTATCTGGAACTTTAATTAAGTTGTTTTTCTCATCGAACTGTTGATATTAAACGTGTTTCCACATAATTACCGTTCAAACTTCGGTAAGATTGATTTTGTATTTAAGGGTGGATTTTAAAATTATTAGTGATCGTGGGAAAATTATTGTAATTTGACGACAGGTTTGGTCTAGTGGCTAGTAAACCTAGCTGTAATCAAACGGTCGCGGGTTCGAATCCCGCTAGGGTCAAATGTTTATGTGTTAACATTTTACCTTTGTACCTGAGTTATGGATGTTTGTATTTATAATATTAGTCATAATTTTATTTATGTTATATAAATAATATTCTGAATAACTGACTAATAATAATCTAATATTTCTAGTAGCAGTTACTTGCTTCCTTTCATAAGACCTTAGATAAATAAAATCCCAAGTGCTGTTGTACCAGAATTAAATTACATATGATAGCCATATTATGTCTTACATTCCTTTATCCTATTTGATGATATATTATTTTCCCTACTGTTGATTGCGCTCTTAGCCCCATGATAGTCATACAATAACAATAATAACTAGTCAACAATTTTTTTTTACAAAAATTAATTATGAATTTTGTTATGCTTATTAATTATGAAATACCCACCTGCCCTCATTATAAAGTCGTAATGATTTTAATTTAATGAGGTCAAATTATCGTGTTACAACTAATAATTTATCAATAAAATTTTCATCCTATCCACTTTCTTCCGTTAATTCGGAATTTTGACCGTTAACGTCGCCTATAACATCAACCTACCGAAACTGTCTAATGAGTAAACTGGTGAATTAATGAAATTGGCGAGTAAGGAAACTGACCAGTGGTACGCTAACCCACAAGCAACACCACAGGTGCTTCAAGTGCGCTGCCGCCTACAGTAAGATCAAGGATAAGGGATTGAAAGGGAACAGGGAAATGGGCTCTGGCATACCTTATCCACTCAACAAAACACAACAGCAAAAGTGCTGTTATTTCTGTTAACGGATTAGTCACTGTCACTAGACGGGCTGCCCAAACGACTGCGAAACTCAGTGTGCTGTGTCCACCGCTTTCCAGATCCAGACCAGAGCCAACTTTGAAAAGTTTATTTCCAAAGTTGACCCTCCCGGGAATCGAACGCGGATACCCTACAACAGAGCGTTGGTTAAGCAAGCACCCTATCCAACGGGCTCGTGTAGTCGCCATCAGGGTAATTTGTTTTTTGGTAAAGTGGCTGCGTTTCGTGTTTTCTGAGTGGTTTTTAAATAATGTCAAGAAAGTTTAAAAATGATCCTGAAGAGTTCTGTAAAAGCTGAAGAGTGTGGTGATTCGCGTTTATTAAACATTGTAAACTAGTTGAAACCGGCCTCGCTTCGCTACGGCGTGTGCCAGAAACACACGGACAACGGTCAACGACAATCAGAGTAAGCGCATAGACAATACACACACATAGTTACTTACATACGCCATAGAACAGGGATATTTTAAGGACAATTCACAACATTTTTAAAGAAAAGTACCTTTTAACTTCAGCTATCTGCCAGTGAAAGTCCTTTCAATATCGGTCTAGCCGTTTCTAAGATTAGCCGATACCAACAAACAGACAGACTGTTTTACGTTGTAAAAGTACCGTAATATATTACTTTGTTAACATTTTAGTAAAAAACGGTTAATTTGACATTAAAACCACTCAATTTTATATTTTATTAGTAGATACCTATAGATAGTATAGATTGAAGCCAACGAATTTTTTTTTGTAATATATTTTCAGTGAAATAGATTTTTTGATTGCTATCTTGAGGATTAAAATATCCAATATTGGATATTTTAATTGCACCAACATTGGAATTATATGCAGCGTAAACCAGAAATTTCTCGTATACCTCTCGGGAGAGAAAACTATTTAATTCCAGTCATAAACGGGTCGAAAAAAACAATTTTTGAAAAAATAAAGAAAACAATATTAAGTATCAGGATTTTTGGTATTGGAATACTGTAAAAAATAATTTTAGTTAGATATTGACCGGACATTTTGTACCCTTTCATAACTAACTAAATAAGTAATAAAATAACATTAAAATGTACTCCATATTTGTATTTTGTTTTCAATTTTTTCGATGCAAGCGGTCACATAACTCACTATTTTTTTTATCTTCACACAGATGTGATTATCATCAAATAAATAGAAGAAACTTGTCGTAAAAATCATTTGGATAACTTGCTTGTGTTCTCAGCTATCCAAAAAGGTGACGTAATATAGCTATACTAAAACAATTGCCATGTCCAGAAACGAATAATATACAGGCGTATGTAGCGTTTCTGAAAAATGTGTTAACTAAATTTGTAGACGTATTTTGATAAATATTTTTTTTTTCATATTCGAATTATTAGACCCTCGTAAAACGTTGTCTTGACATGTTTCCATTTGGCTTCCGAAAGTAGTTCATACTTGTCCCCTAAGAGCCATAACTGGATTTTCACATAAATATTGGTCCCCAGAGTACATACATTACTATATTTTGGGATTATTTTCATTACTAGCTTTTACCCGCGACTTCGTCCGCGCCCGATGTTCTTAGGTGGTTTTATTTTAATAAGCATTTATGCAACCTTACGGAGCGAATGCTTGGATTGGAAATAATGATCAATTTTATTGTTTCAACGGTAAAGAGTTAAGAAGTGACGTCTGTGGCATCTGTGGGAACATCTTCGAAGACTTTATCAAGTCCTTATCTTGAAATTCTGAAGCACATATAACCTATTCTATTACTATTGCATTTACGACAAATTTTTGACTTCGACATACAAAAGTACATAAAAGAATTTTGGGGATCGCAAATCAAATTTAGCGCCCTTCTAGCTGAATGAATCTAATTTTGAGAAAATCAAATATAATTTTAACTTTAGTCGAGAAAGGCTATAGAATACATTTTCATCTAATTATCACATTTTCAAAAGTAGCAATAAAAGAAAAGGGACGAAAAGAAATGCTATTTCACCAAATAATAATATTACCTTTTACAATAACAACAATTTGCAAAAGTTGGTAAGAAAACATATAAAATATCGAGTTTGATGTTAATTGCGTAAACAACTTTTATGACGGTAGACCAACAGATGTGAACATATTGTATGTATGTGAATTGTGTGAAATTCCAAAAAGCACATACTTTATGTCTTTTGAACAAGCGCCAAAATTTGATTTACATACACCTCAACGATTTTCTACATCACCTAGACATAAATAAATAGATAAATAATAAATAATAAATAAATAATAAATAAATAAATACATAAATATCTTCACACATTCTACACAGCACCGTCTAGTGCCACAGTAAGCAACTAATGCTTGTATTATGGATACTAGACAGTTGATATACTACTAGTATTTTTTATATACATATTATAAATACAAAACATCCATGACTCGGGTACAAAGGTAAAATTTTAACACATAAACATTTGCCACTAGCGGTATTCGAACCCGGGACCGTCTGGTTAACTTAGCCACTAGACGTGTCGTCAATAAACTATATAAATTATGCGAATAAACTTATTTATCACATTTATAAAATTAATTAAACCAATTTACAAAATTAATCGATACTGCAGAATCATTTAGAATGTTAACATTAAAACCTCCATTTTAAATAATGCACTCACCATGATCCTTAAAAAGCTATGTTGGTGAGTTTCGGGACCGTACTATTGGGAAAGACAAATAATAATAATAATTATTATTTTTAATTAAATTTATCAGTGTTTCTTTGTATATGTAATGAATTCGCATTTCCTCATCTCTTAATTAAAATTATTAGTTTGATATCAGATAGTTGCTTCGTATTTATAATATGGTAAATAATTTAAACATTAATATCCGGAAACTATGCACAGAAACTATGTAGTAAGTAACCCGTGTACCAGAAGCTTGTAATTTTAACTCATATGAGCTTGTAGCTTCTGGTTAATATTAATGTAGTAATAATTGATCAAGTTTCCCATTTCCCAGTTATTCTAATGAATGCTCTTTATGTCAAGTATAAATTGGTAATAATTATGAGGTCAATGCAAATACAATAAACAAATGTTGGGACAACAATCACAACCAACTCCTTCAGTCAAGCAATAATTAAATACCTACTAAGGCTTCAATGTGCATTATCTATATATATATAAATCATTTATATATATATATATATATATATAAACGGTTGATGTTGAACGGCAAAGAAAACTACAGCGAAACGTGCTCGCTCGGGCGGCTTGTTACCTATATGATATACTAGCTGTTGCACGCGACTTCAACCTCGTAACTTTATAAAGTATAGCCTACTAGCTGGTGCCCGCGACTTCGTCCGCGTTCTGGATGAAAGGTACCCTATGTCCTTTCTGGTGTCCCAGACAACGTGTATGCAAAATTTCATTGAAATCAATTGAAATCCATTCAGTAGTTTTTGCGTGAAAGAGTTACAAACATCCATGTATACATCCATACATCCATATAAACTTTCGCATTTATAATATTAGTACGGATATGTGAGAATGTAATTAAAGTTAACAGAGTTAATAAATAATCATCAGCCTTTCCATAAATTAATTAATAAATATTTAATTCATAATTTTGAATGAATTATTATAAGTAGATTTGAATTTGATCATTTAAAATTTATTATAAACTATTATTTACACTTCGTTCGATTCAACAATTTAGAATATCGTTTACAAAATGAGTAAACGCTGTAGCGTCAGAAGATAAATGGACCTGTTACGAGAGATTCCCCTAATTTGTCACCTTATAAAATTGTTTTACTTAGTCTTAATGTTCAATTCTGAATATAGGGCACGATGAAACTGTATTTTACTTATGTTGTTTTAATAACTAAGAGACACATACACAGTTTTATAGGTTAAAAATTAATAAAATATAATTCTTCAGTTAATTGTTTATTTTTTATTTTTAGTATGGGGCCGTTCAAGTAGTTACATAAGCAGATTTATTCAGAGATATACTATTTCGTTGGATTTATTGCAATAATTTACCCCATTCCCCCTTCCAAGCAAAAGTCAGCAAAGCTCTTGCACCTACCCCCCATGCTTACGTATAAATTGGTTTATATGCATTTTTCTTTATGTATTCTGATTTTATTATTGATTCGTGAGCAGCAGTTATAATTCTAGAAATTCTAGAATTTTACACATATGGGTTGGTTACCATATATGTAAAAAAGTAAATAACTACTGCTGAGGTGATCACCATCTAGACCCCTCACCCCCACCCCCCATGTCATCAAAAATAAGCAAAGCAAAGACCATCCCGCTCCTCTCTAGTGATTACGTAATACTTGAACGGCCCCTAATGTACTTAAAATACCTACCGTTGTTACTTTTTTATAAAATTCTACGTAGTTATTAATATGTAGAGTCTATAATAGATATATTATGTTGTAGATATAATACAATGTTTTTGCAATGAAATCCACCTCGTTCAAAGGTCTGTTGACACTATGTTTACTTGAAAAATAAGCGTTCATGATGTATACGTAGGTATGTAACGACTAATATTTATGACTGATTTAACGACGGCTAATTTAATGACCTACATTAAAATATCTTACTGTGCGGTTGCTTATACACGTAAAAAATGTGTAGGTATAAAAGTATAAGACTTGTTTGACGTGTCCCAGCTTCATCCGTGAGATTAGTATACACATAGTATTAAGTCCATCTTTACCAAAAATCTTTACATAGTATTTTTCAAATCTCATAATGCCTTTAGGACATTATGCGTGTAGGTCGTTTTAAGTTTAGGGTATTTTGCGTTTGGGACATTTTGCGTTTAGGATATTTTACGGCAATTACGCAACAGATTTTAGTGTGGTTTTCACTAACGGAAAGAGCGTAAAGGGGAAGCCGTTCTATATTTTTTTTCTGTAAATTATAATATAATTCACTCGCGCGAAGCCGGGAACAGATCCCTAGTATACTGTAAAAATAAAATTATAAAATCAACTCTATATTAAATTTATAAATCTAGAAAATGCATTTAAGTATGTAAATGCACTATGCGATGCCTGTGGAGTTTGTTTGGCCGTTCTTCTCCACACAGGAATGCATACTTTAGTAGTGATTTGATGTCGAAAAATGATTCTGTAAATCTTATTTCGAATAAAATATTTTTTTAATTTGAATTAAATAAAAAAAAAATATGTATATATATATTTTTAAATATTTTAAATGTAATCTAATAAACCTTACAACATACTTACTTTTTGGTGTAATGGCATAAAATAGTGACCACAATTAAAAGTGTGTTGGCAAAAAGCGATATAAGTATGGTTGGCACATAAAGCGCCAAAAGTACTGGCTCCGGTTTGAATAAAATATCCAGATCCGCGCTGAAATCAGATTCATTTAGGCTGAAATTGAATAGCCCGAAGCTATCTGAACTACCATTTGTAAGCATCATCACGAAACACAACTCAATTTAACACTTTCAAAACGTTAATCCTCCATTGTCAATAAATACATGATTTTATATTTATTTCTATTCATTCTATTTTTCTATTCACTTGTCAAATTAATATTCACATATTTTAATACATTTTTATTTCAATTTTTATTTATTTTTTAATTAAAGTCATTAAAATAAACTAAAACAAATATTTTTTTAATACATATCAGTAAATTAATACGTATTTTAAATCAGAAAAACTATAATTATAGTGATTCACTTCGCGTATTTGCTACGAAAGATTGCGCGCTATTTTCTCCCGAAAACCTACGTGCTCCTTCACGGGATAGGCGTTAGCGACTGATCACGTGGAACGAGATATCTGGATATTTTGCTGAAAATGAGAGAGAGAGAGAGAGAGGGTTAGAGACGAAAATAGGATTACTTTTTATATCATTATTAATTAACTTATAATCTCGTTAAATCAGTCCAAAAGAGTCGCTTGTCGTCCTACCTAAGCCTGGAAAGGCTATAGCAATTTGATTTGTGTTTGTTATGTAGCAAAAAATTGTGTGTGTCAGCTCCGACATGCGACTGGAGTTTACTCCTTATTATTACGAACGATTATAAAATTTAAATTTTCACAATTCGAAATTCGAAATTCAAACACACCGAAAGAACAATATCTTTCTTTTTTGAATAATAATGTGTAGATGGCGCCATATTAATAAAATATTAAAAAAATAGAACGTAACTATAACGCATTCGTGTGACAATTTTGATTTTACTCCTATTTTACTCCCATAAAATTTCACGGGCTTATATTTATATGCAAATCAATTCTTAAGGAGTAAACTACAAAAAAAAACTTTAATCCAATTAGCTCATTATTTTTAATAATGCTAAATTTATACTTTAATACTAATAATATATATAGAAAAGATTAGTATTTTTGTATGTTTTAAAAATTCTTTCACCATTAGAAGCCTATATCAGCGAGTATATTTATAAAGTGAGGCGGACTAAGTCGCGTGCAACAGCTAGTATTATATTAAATGGGATATGGGTGGGTATAATCGTTATTGCTATTATACTTAGCTAGGAGTTAGTTTCCTTAATTTTAGATAATCCCTCGGGAGCAGTACTTTTTTTCTGGATGAAAGGTACCCTAATGTCCTTTCTGGTGTCCCAGACAACGTGTATGTAAAATTTCATGGTGATCGGTTTAGTAGTTTTTGCATGAAAGAGTAACAAACATCCATACGTACATCCATACGAACTTTCGCATTTATAATATTAGTACGGATATTATTTATTAGTTATAGTTATTAGTTATTATATAGGTATATAATATTGTCTCAAATAATATTGTTATTAATATGTACAATGTCATATAGTACTTATTTATTAAATTTATGTTATAAAGGTTTTCTATTGTATTGAGTAAAGATTAATAGAGCCCATTTTCCTATTGTTTGTAGAGGACGATGGACAAAATCATCTAGTTGACTATCAGCACGTCTGCATGGCAATATCATTAAAAAAGTAGATGTCAAATATGATAAAATAGACTCATTCAAAAAAACATTAAAAGTTTTAAAGTAGAGTTTCAAAAGTTTCAATGTACTAAATGTAAAATATTACTTACGAGTATAAATTAGTACTAATAAATCATTAATCATTAATAAATTACTAACACTAGGTTTATAAGATAGGTTTTATAAGATGTATTACTAACACTTTGGGTCTAAGTAACCTAAATAAAGAAGTTTATTATTATTAATATTATTATTATTTATTATTAAATTTTTCATTAATTATTCCTATTAAATTATTAGATTACTCCTAACAATTCAGTTTTAGATTATTCTCATAAATGCTCGTTAAATAAGTTGCTTTATAAGTTGAAGTTCAAGTTTAAGTAGTTATTCAAAGTGGAGCAAGTCGAGCAGGTATTTGAGATGATTTTCTGAATAAGTTGATTCCACTTTATTTGGCATTAGCTCTTTCACGATTCTATCAATACTGATCTCGTTCGAGCTTGTTATATCTTGATCAACGCCTCCACGAGTATCGACCTTCACGTATACAAACGGAGAGATTACTTTTGGCTCGAGCTTTACGACTGTGCAAATAATATTAGGCCTCTTACGAGATCTCTTTGACCCGTCGTTCGTTGCGTCATTTTTAATCAAGCCAGGCCTGACAACAGCCTCCTAGACTAAAATATCTAGGACACACTGCACGAGCGAGTGAATTGAGATATTTGAGATAATTTGTGGTCTCATCTTACTATAATACGAACAACCAAAGAGAGAATGTGACGTGAGACATTCGCGGCACTTAAATTCTAATTTTAAATGTAGGTACATTATATACCTGTGATGAAAAAACATTTTTAGCTTTTAGTCAGTAATTATAAGAATTCAATCTGCGCAAATGTCACAAATTCTGCACATTTTAGAAATTAATTAAGCTAGATATAAAATTAATTTCAGTTTTTTTGTTTCCGAATTGTCAAGTTTTTTTTACGTATTGCTACGACCAATTACTAGTGGGAATTACGTAGTATAGAATTGGTAAGCTGCTTAAGTTGGAAAGTGCAAATGCAAATATAACTTTCAAGCGCAGTGTCGTGACTACACTAAAGGAGAAAAAAATAGAACCACACACACACATATACAAATTGCTCATTCCCTAACTCAGATCAATGGTTTAGTAATTAAGTTAGGTAATCTATTTAAAAGTCTATTAAGTCCTACACAAAATTGTGCGAATAAAAATAAGGCAGCGTACATTCGTTACTAATTTGCTATTGGATGTATTAAGTATTTAAAAAGTGTACCAAATGAGAAAGTACATAAAATGCTAATAAATCAATTAAACCATGTAATTGGTAATGTAGGTATAATACTGTATCTATGTTATTTTGTTTTGCTGTAGGGTTTATGTGGAAAATAAAGTAAATAAATAAATAAATAATGTATATAACTACACTTACTAAATTGGAATTTCCAACTCTATAACATCTTCTACTTGATAGCCAAAATTTAAGTTTTATAATGCTCAATTTTTTTTTTTTAAATAAAAGATATGAATTACACTTCAAACATTCGCGTGATTGATGAAATATGAAACGCCACACTCAATCAATCAACATCGGCGCCTTCACTTTGAAGCGAAATCACGAGAGGGTAATAACATGATGTTTATCACTTTTTATAAAAAAAAATCACTGAAGTTTGTATAATAAAATTATATTAAATTATTCCTTACCCCAACTAATATAACAAATGTGAATTTTCATCTAGAAAAAAGTAGGTAGGTACTGTTGCTGAGGGTTTTGATGTTTTATTCTTATCTATTATTATTATTATCTGCTTAGTAGCTATTTCTGTCTGCTAGAGTACCAGTATCACTTCGTCCCTTGCTGAAATATTGTGATCGCCACGTAAACTAAAGCTCTCTACCAATACCTACCACATTAAGAAACTGTAGTACTTTTTTGATAGAGGCATTCCTTACATCTTCACAAGTCATTGTGTGGCTTCTTAAGACGTGACTACGCTTGTGCATCAAGGGGCCACACTCGCCCAGGACATGCATTGGTTTTTCTTCTGCCTCATGACAGAAGCGACACTCTCCTGTACTAGCGAGACCCATTATTTTAAGGTGCCTATTGAGACGACAGTGCCCCGTTAGTGCCCTATATTCTTATCTACCTATATAAGAATAAATGATTTCTCGCAGAGATATACTATTTCGTTGGATTTAACATGTAAGAAGTAAAGGGCGCGGATAAAGTCTCGAGCATCAGCTAATTTATAACAAAAAATTACCTTGTTAGAGATCATTTGAAATGTTAACAAAAACGAGCCTTCATGTCGGTGAAGGTCTTGAAATCGGAGAATATCTACTCTTCTTTCATGTGAAACTACAAAAGCTTAATCATGAAATTTCTATAGTAACTATTTTCTTAAAGATAAATCTTATTTTTTCATAACAAGTAGAAGCTTAAATAAAAAAATTAAATTTGTGTATTGCTTTAAATGATGAATATTGAACGTGAATTCCTTGTCTAAATAGAAAATAAAAATCTCATGCATAATTTATAGACACTAATCTCATGAAAGAATTGTGAAGGGTGCATGAGTAAATATTTTCGAGGGATGAAAATTCAATATGAAGCATTTCTATATTTTTATGTCTCGTTTCATGTTTAAGTGGGTATACAAATAAGCTTTGAGGACCTATTCAAGAAGCTTGTTAGGCAATATTATGTTTAATAAGGAGCTTTCAACAAGATGCAATATCGAAATATAGATTCCTAGCTGTGTCTCACAGTTTCACCTATTGATTAAATCTTTAAAACTAATGTCAGTAATGGTATTTACAATATAAAAGTGTGGTTTGTGTCCACAAATTTTTTAAATGGCAATCTACACACATCGAAATTACACACATCGATATCCTAACAGCCTCCGGAATACACATTCCAGAGGCTGTTAGGCTTTTAGTGCAACGAGGCAATCCTCTTACGTACTGTCCGTTCTAGCTTTCGTGAACATCCCCGATGCCCTAAATACATTGTTATATTACACTCTAAGGGCGCTGTATGCCTTACGTGAGTAGTACTACGACCCACAGATAAATGCGAAATTCGTTTTTATAGTCCGTCTGTTGGTTCCAGAGGTAAAAGCGTTCAACTAAAGTTTTCAGATTTATTATATAGGTATTAGTTTTAGTAAGCCCATTGGCACATGTTCATAAAAGTGATGCTAAGTTTCGAAAAATCAGTGGAAGAAATTAGAATTGGCCGAATTTTAATACTTAATGTAAATATTGGTACCTTAATATATTTTATTATTTGATCTTCCCTGTATATATATCGAATAATTTTGTTTTGATTTTGTTAAAATTAAACTTAACAGCGGCAATATTAACAAATAACTAACATCAAACCTAACGAGCCTCTAATGAGAATTTAATTACAAATGAATCAGCGGGAATACCTCAAAACTTCGAGTGAGGTACAAACGATTGTTAAATCCATTCCTTCACACAAAAACCCAATAAAGTACAAGTGTAAAATAATTTAATGCTTGACGGATAAATAAGAATTATACCCGGATAACAAATATATAACTAAACGTGGTAAGTAATGTCAACTTTTCATATTAAAAATAGCTTCAATCTTCCCCATTTGCAAAGACTTCAATGTTACGTATTAAAGTTGCCTCGACAATGGAGCAACGACTTTTGTTTAATTAATGACGAGGAAAATCTGAATACAATAAAAAAACTCTATTCTTTATAAGAAAATATTCTTGAATTGACTTTTGTATCTTTTGGTACAAATTTAATGTCTATTTTATGTTCATCTTCATCAGTATCAGAAGTCCTGCTATTGGGCACAGGTAACGGTTAGCTCACTGCAGATTAGCATATTAATGCTTCTAAAAGTAAAATAGCCGATGAGATCGAGATCTGCTCATCACCTCATGTGCTTTCATAGTTCCCCAGCAGCCGCTTAGTTTTCGCTGGGGAACTATGAAATCGTTGGTTAAATTGGTATAACCAGAGATATAGCATTTACAATCAATGACTACTACACCTGGAAGATAGCCATAGTTTATCACATCTTTAAGGCTTTATTTAGGGAGTATAATTCTAATAATAATAATGCTAATAATGCTGTATTTTTTACCTACAGAGTAAATATTTAAAAATGTTATTGAACAAAAACAACAGAAAAGAGATTGTAGGACGAATTCGAGTTTTTTGTGGACACTCCACCCTCCACGGAGCTTACTACTTCAGTACTAGTCGCAAATGGTGGGTATATTTGGTCTGGGCATCCATAATCTTTATTAACGTCTTCTTGTGCGGCTTTCTTGGTAAAATGATTTGGATGAAGTACGCTATCGATCCCACGGTTACTGTGGTAAGTTCATTGCTTGTAAAATTGTATATCAATAAAAATAATCTAGTAATTTTAACCGAGCAATCCTTGCAAAATATACATTTCGCGTTTCTTATTATTGGATCTGAATTTTAAGATTTTAAGATTGTCACATTCATATTAGATTTTTAAAAACGCTAAATTTTAATTTGTAATTTAAATCTGTTAAATTTGAAAACTGTGAAGAGAGATCTCTGAACAGAGAAGAGATTCTCGCCACTATACAAGTTATATTCCAAAAGTTCTACGAGTACCTACCCGTTCTCGTAGCACGTGTAGCAATCTCGCATTCTTCAATATTCGTAGCAGTCCTACGCTTCTCTTTAACCAGTTTCATATCTGGTTATGAAAAATGGTTACGAATATGGTTGAAGGGGTTTGGAAGATTCACAAAGAGATTTCTTGTTAGGTGGAATCGACACACTACTCAACTACAAACATTCCTTTCCCTGCTGTAGCTCTGTGTGACTCTGAAACTATTTACGGACCTAATAAAGGGAACATTACTAATATACTGTAAGTATTTAATTGTTTGTTTGTTCATACATTAAACAAACCCATGTTTAGTCACTTAATTTTTTTTTAAAAATCTGATATTTACGAGTATATCAATACACATGTTAGTTGTCCGCTTCTATTTGTTTATCTGTTATCATGCAATACAAAAACTTTCCGTCCGAAGTTGAGTGCGAGTCGCTAGTTTGATATAATATAGCATTCTGTTTTCTAGACACCTGCGTGGTTACAACATGGATCAAATAAACGAGTTTTACGAAAGTTTCACAGCGATACGGTTCAAAGGATTAAAACCGTCCACCCATGTAGAGAAAATGAATGACATTTTAGAAGAGATTGGATATTCAACACCTGTTTTACTTAAATTGGTATGTATATATTTTTTTGTACCCAAAGAATGATAGTCCAGAAGTAAAATGCTCGGCTGTCAAATAAACAGATATATTTGCGAATCAGAGCAGATGTCAGATTTCTATTAGAAATTGGATATTTTTCTCTAAGGATAAAAAAGAATAGAAAGGATGGTTGATCAATTTGGTTAGTTTATAAATGTAAGGCAAATTGAAGGGATAATTGATTTCATACAGAGGAGATACTTACCTGTTTCCAGCATCGACTCACGTCAATACACGATCAAAAGATACATATACATTTACACTATTATTATTATTACTTTATTATTTATTATTACGTTACTCGAATTTGTAGCTAATAAACACGCTGTACGATTTAAGAGCGTCTTGTCGAATTAATCGGTTTTGACGAATAACTTATTTTCCCTTGCAGACTCATATATCGCTATTCGTTTCAAGTTCAATTGAAATTTTTTTTTCGTATGTATAATGTGACTAGTAATGGTCTCAACGGATTGATGTGACTGATAGTATCTGTAACATACCACAACATCACAAAATTTAATAATAAATTTAATCCGGAGTTATCCGATACAAATTCCGGTACAAATATCAGAGATTTTTGTACCGGAATTTGTACTATTGACCTAACTAACAAACTGTATTTTTTTATAGTATCAGGAGCTTTATTAAATATTTAGATGAATTTAATAATCACTTATTACATAATAATTACATAATACATTATATTATTTATTATTATTCTTTATTATATAATAATAATAACATAGACATTTGACAAATCTTATGACCCGATTAGACTAGACAGTAGCTCATTACAACTTTAGGGTACAATGTCCCCAAAGAAAACTTATATTTATAATTCTCAGTTTAAGAAGCCCTGTGAGAATCTGTTAGTGAACTGTTTTTGGCGCTCTGAGCCACACAACTGCTCAACCATGTTCCGAGAAGTTCTAACAACGTTTGGATATTGCTGCCAATTCGACATTTCCTATTTCAAGTAAGTATGTATGTGGTTACAAGTTGTCTCACTCATTACTTATAGATATTTTGGAATCATCTTGAAAGCGCCGATACCTCAAATTTGTTTTATAATAGACACCACCAGGCAGGTGGACGATCTACTTGGTGGTAGACGACTACATACTTAATCCCGCTTTATAAATATATAATCCCGCTTTATCGCTGTACATGAATAGGAGATTGATCTCGCCATAGCATCAGTGCTAATATCTAAATTTTATTTTATTTTATTTTATTAGCATGCGCTTAAAATATAGAACAAACTTTTCTTTTCTAACCGGAAATAGGATGTGGTTATTTAGGTAGAGTAATTCAAATATTTTTGCTGGCACAGCAACGTACTTCCGTCTTTCTTATTAGTGTTGTTTACAATGTTTATGTCCTCAGGCGATCATTTAGAGCAGAATCGGGCTCTCTGGCGTTGATTTTTGTTAAGTCATTCGGTGGAGCTTTGCCCTTAAATACAAGCTTGGACAAACCTTAGTAGTTGAACTAAAATTAATTTTCTCCGCTTAGTACTATTTCTTATCACAAATTTCCTCAAAATTCTCTTTAAGTTGTGGGAGTTTGTTGAATGCAAGAAATAGTAGCGTTTTGTGGCGCCTGGAACTAAAAAGTTTTACTAGAGCTCCCAGGAGTTAATAATGCCTTGAGGACGGCGTCTCCGCGTAGCATTCAATTTAATTTTAATAAAATTGTCTATTCTATACTAATAAATAAAATTAAAGTGTCTGTTGTAATGTCGAAATAACTGTTTTTTTACTAAATGCATATCAAATTATAAACGTTACTTATACTAAGAGTCACCAAAGTCACTAAAGAGGAATATTTAATCGATATAAAAATATTTCTCTGACGGACATTTTTTATCACCAATTAGTTTTTCGCCAACAATGTACATTTATTAATTGTATTAATTAATAAATTAACGAGGGAAAAAAATACATAAAATTTATTTCAAACTTTATTGTGGTTTAATAAAATCTTGTATCACTAATTGTTTTGAGCTGTATCTATGAATCATTGTCATGAATATGGCCTTGGATATAACGATGTACACTGAGCTGTTGCTTCAGAATATCGGCTAAAACCGGCACAAGCTTTGTTGGTGGGGTGGAAGGCGTTAATGCTTTACAAGTAGAAATAAACCCACTAAGAGTATTCGCTAATGGTACTACTAGCGACGGATATGTTTATGTAAGTGATTTTCTTTAAAATAAGTAAATAATGGAACATAGATAAATGATTGGTCGCGCTGCGCTCGACTAGATAGAGCGCTATACAAGAACAATATCTCCGTGAATGCGGCAACTTTTTGTTGTAGTGTGTGTAAAACATCGTCACTTTTTATCACTTTTTACACAGTTACATTATATTTTTACACAGTTTCACAACGCAAATTGGCATTTTATTATGCCCAAAATTTTATAAAACATTCGGTACATACACATCACAGACAGGTTGCAGTGTCACTAGCTTGGGTACGCCGAATTCGGCGTAGTATTTGTTGCCGCATTTGACAAGTACGACGGTGGTATCTAGTCGAGCGCGGCGAGACCAATCATTTATCAATATAATGGAATATGCTCAGTGTAGCCATAGTTAAAAATCCAAGTGACGACAGTTAATGAACTTATGGCAGTGCTGTGAACTGGAAAAATGGAACAGCTCTGTATCACTAATTTATACTTTATTTGGAAGTCATAAATGTTACAAGTAGGTTATGCCGCTCCACTCAAGTGGAGAAATGGGGTGATGAGTGAAGACCGTCGGTGCCTGGTCATCGATTGGGAAAACAAAGCCTGATATATTTACAAACTCTTAAAATATAAAATTACTAGCTACACTCTCCCGACTTCGCCCGGCTTCAAAATAAAAACTATCCTATGTTTTAAGTTGTACCAAATTACACATAGTTACGAAGTTTTATCAAAAACGGTTCAGTAGTTTAGGAGTTCACAGGTGACAAACAACGTGACACGTAATTTTTATATTATAAGTAATATAAGGATTGTATGAAAATTTCTCTGCGATACACGGATCTTTTGAAAGAGCATGTATTGTGTCGTCACGTTCGTGGATCTTGTTAGATTATAAATAGAAACGCAAAATTCATACTTGTACTCGTATGTAAAAGGTTCGATTAAAATTGACTGCTGGTTTCCAAATAAAGATTTATACATAGCTGTTATCAACGATATTGTTACAATATGTTGATACTGAATAGCATGGTTAATATGTTAAATGCTGTTTTATGCATTTTGGTCCAAAAAGGCACAACTTTTGGTTTGTAAATGACCCATATTTTTACTCCATCTTCTAGAATTGGTTAGTATAAGGGTGGATATTTTGCCTATCATGATGATTTAAATTTTAAGCATTATGTTGAACATAGCGTTATGTAAACAGTCTAGCTAGACCTAACAAAATTTACATATGTATTACATATACATACAGACATAGTGAAACATGTTTAATGACATACAGACATAGTGACACCATAAATTTTCCATATTCAAGCAGTAGGTAACTGACAATAAGAATTATTTCACACATATTTTACTTATTTCTTTATTTTTTTATTTATTATTACAAGACCACCAACGATGCAGGCATAAAATAAAAATCATCATCATCACATAATTCAAGTAACACTTGGCGGATGCCGCCGCCATTACCTGAAGGCACAGTTTGAATTTTTTGTAAATATATGTGAATTCATAGGAAACGATTTGAGTGCTCCGTGCTAAACCTTTGAATGATTTTTAACAGCTCTATGTATTTGACGAAGATTCGTCTCTGACCATGCTGGATACGTATGAATATTTAACGCCTCGCATGTTTTTTGAAGTCGACGTTTTCGTTTGGGCGATCGACGCTAGCGACGAAGTGAAATCTTTACCAGTGAGGACGCGGAAATGCATAATTCCATCTGTGAGTATTAAAATTCTTTCAATTTTCCAATAATCTCTTCGACATTTTATTCATTTTTGCTGCTCTCCCCTCACTCTTACATATTTTTATTTCCATTTATTATAGTGTTAGAAACATATTTTTTTCTTATATAAAAATGAACACAAATACATATTATTCCCTCTTAAAGAATTATTTTATTTAATGTTAAAACGTAAATGATATATTACCTAAGCCACCGTCGCATAGGTATATATCACAAGTGCGCTGCCAATCACAGTAAGATTGTGAAGGGGATAAGGAAATGGGCTCTGGATCTGGAATCCCTTTCTGAACACAAGAGCACATGTGCTTTTATTTCACAGTGCTTCTTCTGGGCCACGTGGTACTACTGGAAAAACAACTATTCTGAGGAATCCATAAGCATTGATGCCTCTAATATAAGGGCAATTAGTAATGGTACATTCATCCTATTCCTATTCTCTCGCATCCAAAACAAATACTAAGCACACATGCTGGTATTTCACGGCAGTCTTAAGTAAGAGGGTGGTCACTGCCGCCAAACGGCCTGCTCACTATATGACTGAGGAATGTAACTATGACACTTCTGAAATAAATTGATTTCTTCGACTTATTTCGCAGGATCGCTTCGGTAGCGCTAACTTCTATAAGGGTTGCATAATGAACACAATCCTGCAGAGAGTGGCACATTATTGTCATTGTTTGCCGTTTATGATGGAAGGTATTGCCTTTTCATTTTTTACATACCATGTTTATCTATACCTATACCTAGGTTAAAAAAGGTCATCAACGAGTATTTGGTATAGGATGATGTAGAACGAATAAATTGATATTTTCTCTGAAATTCACGGTGGTCTTAGGGAAATTGCTTATTTTATTTGATAACTGAGTTTAATATTTTTGTAAAGAAGATGTTTAAATACTTATTCACAAATGAAGTAACTTGTTTAGTTTATCGAATTAGGGGTACCTATAGGTGCATAGGTATATTAAGCCTATGGCATATGCAAAAATAAAATCGTTTTTCGGGCTGGCTGGCCACGCCTACAGGCGGGAATTACAGCTATTTCGCCCCGCGCTCCGCAAGCGTCCTTACCATAGACTTATATTGAGTATAACAAATAGATGCGGCCAAAGTTTTTATATTTTTATGAAGTTGAAATTTGGCGTCCAGCTGAGTAATTATGTGTATATATTCACTTTCACTGCGAATATATAATGAAATGAATAATGTGATAAAGAATTGTGTAGAATAAAAGTATACTAAAAAATAAACCACAATAGTCACTCGAGTGAAAATTTATGCTATAGTGTTCCATAAATAAATATATGTTATGAAAAGTTAATTTAGTTTATATATATATATATGTATATATATCAAAAAATCACCTAATATGAAAAATATGTATTTTCCAGTAACTACGCTAGAAGATCATGAACAGGATACGTAGGAAATCGTCTTGTTTCTAACTTCCCTGGGGGGGGAGATGTAAAGAAAAATATGTATTTTCTTTAAGTTGTGTATATTCAAACTCTTTTATTATTTATTGTATTATAAACTATTTGGTTTTAAATGTATTAAAACTATTTGGTTAAGCTACCATTGATTATAAAATAATGACTTGTCATGTCAAATATAAAAATAAATATGAAAGATATCTTTGTGGAAAATATAATAATAAAAATATAAATCTGAATTGTAAATATTAGTGATAGGAATCGACATTGTAAATAATAACATTTAATGTCGTTTCTTTGGTTACAGAGAAACTCAATTCTGTCTTTAATTTACGGTGTCATCCTAATCTCTACAAAAATAACATTATATATATATAATCACCTAACCTATATATATATATATAGGTTAGGTTATATATATATATATCACCTAATTTTTCTTAAGGAATGTGAATATACCTAATATTAGAAATACCTAATATTTCTAATATTAGGTATATTTATTATAAGTCCCTCAGTAAAAAAGTCATGTGTGTAGTATACATACTTACATTTAAAATTTGGGTGCATTCCCAGTAGTTCGGTTGACAGTTCGGTTGACCGAACTAGTGAGACTTTTTTTCCTAGTACTTCGGTTGATTTTTTCGACCGAAGTACTAGGAAAAAAAAGTCTGGTCTGTGAGTAGTGAGACTATTTTTTCTCTGGTCCATTCCCACTACTTCGGTTGATCGAACTAGTGAGACTTTTTTTTCCCCAGTACTTCGGTCGAACAAATCAACCGAAGTAGTGAGACTATTTTCTTTTATTCCGGTTGTAAATTCAATTATGCAGCCAGCATACTTGGGACTCCGAAGCTTAATATTATATACAATTTTTGTAAATATATATTTTTATTATAAATATAATATAAATATATAAATATAAATATAAATATAAATATATTATAAATATAAATATAATATCTTTTATATATAATAAAATAAAATTTTATATATAGGTATAAATATAATAAGTATCTTTTGTATTTAAATTGAAAAAAATATAAATATTTGATTTCACATTTCTATATGAAACCATGACTTCGGAAAGATGGATATGCGGATGGTATGGTATGTTGTGTATTTTTGGTATGTTGGCTACAAGGACATTAGTTAGCAAGGACATGTATGTTAGGGTAAGGTAAGGTAAGGGTAATGTGAGGGTACAGTACTGTTGGATATGTCTCGTCAAGGCCTATCTAACGAACCGTAGCATGCCGGGTTAGGGTAAGGGAACATTCATGTTTCGTTTGAACTGAAAATTAGGAATCTAACATCGGGCAAAATAATAGTTTGATGTGTGACGTAACTATAAAATTATAATAAAATTATAGTGTATTAATGTTATATTAGAAACATTAGATTAGAAATGTCATATTATAATCATTTTGTTTACTATCATAGTATGCACAATAATAATATGATAGGTCTTATCTAACCAACACAATTTTATTAAGATCTATGGTAGTGAAACTTATCAAAACATGTTTACTATATTAATAACGTTTTAACATATTTAAATTACGAATACTTGATTCTCACAATATAGACAAATGTAAACTAAGTCCCCTTCTCTCTTTAATAGTTCTTTTTAACTATGTTTATTGCACGAAACTAGCATGAAACAAATAAACACAGAGTCCACGTCCGACCGGCGCTACTGCAGAGCGCAGACTGACTGGCACGCCCCATCGCGCACAATATGCTCGATAAAATCATGATATTTGAATTTTATTGTAGTCCCTTTATACTTAAAAATCTGATATTATTAAATTGACTTGAAATCATTGATACCTATTTAATAAAAAAAGAATGGATTGAATCGCGTGATAATTGCCCCAGAAAGGTCGATTGAAAACTGAACACACCTTGCTTACAAAAAATTTTTTTTTAAAATATCTAATTGCCTAATTATTTTGATATTATTAAAATGACAAGATGAAAGTTTGACCTACAATATAAATTTTTTTTGAAGCAAATGTATAACTATTGAATAATCGTCATTGAAAATTTGAAATTTTGCGTCGGCCATAGCCTTAAGTCTATGTGATAGAACTCTGGAGACTTGGACTCGCGGCCAAATTGCGGAAAAAAATGATACTGAGTTGGGGCGAGTTCCTGCCAACTGCCACTGCTGACTTATTAAAACTTGGTGAACAATATACTAATTAACTGGTTCGTTTGCGTTGAATTATATATAGAAACCTTCGTCGTTTAACACGTTAATTGCCGAGCCGAAATGCCAAACTAACGTAGGTGGCCGAAATAATAAAATCATTGAATGTATTTCCCTAGTGGCCAAAACAAATATCAATACGCTGCGGCTGCTATTTTATGGTTCGTACATTATTGTAAGGCACCACCACCAACGTCGCGTTATCGGACACCTCATAATAGGCCGTTTCACGCAACGTCGCGTTATGTGGCAATCAACGTGTTAACGCTCTTTTCATTAGTAAAAACCGCATTACAATCCGTTGCCTAGTTTAAAAGCGTTCATGCGGAAGGACAGACAGACAGACGGCGGGAAGCGACTTTGTTTGTACTACCAGTAGTACTTCTTGGTCGTACTCACGTTGTACTACTGTAACAGAGCGGTTTTATACTATGTAAAGAAGATTATCGAAACTGTTTCAGCTCAAGGCTTACATGGTTTTGATTATGCGCAATGCTCATGGGATAGATACATGTGCGTATACCCGACGATGGGTAAGTGATTTTGATTACTTATTAAAATGTTATAATAATTTAATTTAATTGAAGTAATGAAAAAATAATTCATAGAGCTAGGAATAAGCTCAATATACATTTTAATAAATTCGTCGGCATATTGGCCAGAACCGAAGTAAATTAATCGACCTTCCAACGTGTGGACGCCATCACAAATATCTTTGCAATAACATTCGCCAAAATTTTTGCCAAAGTGAAGAACCGCCTTTAAAGAAATATATAAGTTCTATGTAAAATATTGCAATTGTTTGTTGTAATAGAGTAACCTTATCGGAGGGCGTTTCAATTGTCTTACAGAAAAGGTTGTAAGCGAAGTCCGTGATATAGTGTCATTGGAAGAGTGCTTTCAAAAATGCGATCAAGTCGAGTACGAAACCATAGCGCAGTTTATGAGTTTAAAAAGAAACGCAGAGTAAGTACATATTATCATCCAAGTTACTTTACTGGTATTACATAATATACCTACTAGTACCTACTTCAGTGCGATAGAGAATTCTAAAACCCTAAAATATATATTTTTTATAGAAACTTCATACCTATATGAATATCGGATCAAGCAATAGTCATACATTGTCTACTGAGTTATTTTCTTAATGTTAAGGTCGGCAGACAGGCTAACGGTCGCCTATAACATAAGCAACGCTACAGGGGCCTAATTCACTAACGCCACTTGGCGATTTCTTACTTCAAAACCACGTCAATTTCTCAAATGGTTACGATATCTGCTAAAAAAATTTATTCTCTTTACATATATAAATGCATTGACAAAACATTGACGAGTTTTGACAAGGTATTAAAACAAAAGCGTGAAATCATAATTGTCATACAGAATCAGGACCCAGGTGCTTTAAGTGCGTAGCCAACATAGGGATATGGTCTCTGACATCCTTTACTCACTCGTCGAAACCCAACAGCACACATGCTGCTTTTTCACTGTGGTCATCTGTAAGAGGATGGTTACTGCCGCTAGACAGGCTGGTTAAAGAACTGCGAAACGCAGTATGCCCAGCCACATTTTTTTTAACTAGCGAAGAAACTTTCAAAAAGTACCTACCTTATGATGATAGATGCCGCATGCAATGCAACTGGCATATTATGTGGGATTCTTACTGCACTAAAACTCCAACTCGAGATGGGTATGGTTCAGTCCGTAAGGGACTTTGGAACCGTCACAACTTGCTCACTAAGTTTATAATTAATTTGTCACTTTTCAGAACCAACAAATCTCACAGTCAATTTACCGTTCACTTCGCCGAGAACACTTGTATGAAATATAGAAGAGATATACTTTACACTTGGGATCAAATGTTAGGTAACCAAACCATTAATCTTTTTAGATTAGTAAAAAAACTTTTTTTTTCTTTGCTACTAAATTAGAGAAGACTACCCCACATATATAGTGTTTTAATCTGTTGACTACCCGACCCTCGTGAGGTCCCTCTACTTTATTTTCTAGCAACTTATTTTCTACTTTCTTTTATTTTCTACAACATGCTGGAAATTGCGTATATTTAATTTTTTTAGCCTAAGGCCTAAACCATAGATGAATGATTGGTCTCGCTGCGCTAGACTAGATACCGCCATTGTACTTGTAAAATGCGGCAAAAAATATTACGCCGAATTCGGCGTACCCGAGCCAGTCACACTGCAAACTGTCTGTGATGTGTACGTGCCGAATGTTTTATTAAATTTTGAGCATAATAAAATGCCAGTTTGCGTAGTGAAACTGTGTAAAAAGTGATAAAAATTGACGATGTTCACACACTACAATAAAAAGTTGCCTCATTCACGGAGCTATAGCTTTTTGTATAGCGCTCTATCTAGTCGAGCATTTATCTTAGGCCTAAACTATTGAACTTTAGATGCCACTGAACTTAGTAATTTAATTTACTATCTTTAATTGTGCTTGGAATATTTTCCTTTGCTTATTTTCAGCTAATCTGGGGGGAGTGTTTGGCTTATGTCTTGGAGGCTCAATCATAAGCATAATTGAACTTGTGTGGTTTTTCTTTGAAATCTCATACACAGTTGTAACTGACATGATCAAGAATATTCGAAAGAAGAAAGAGGTCAACAAACCATTTGTAATATATAAAACAGATATGGGTAGAAAAATGTCTAATAAAAAGAAAGTTGGCCCTTACACTTTTGTACACTGAATATCCAATAATCCGTTTAAGGTGTAACACACGCTAATCCTAAAAAATTGCATTTTTAAAAAATTATGTTAGAAGAAACTGTCAATGCAATTGGTTTGAAAAAAATATATGTTATACCTAAACATGTGAAGAACAAATTGTATTGTTTATAAATTCCATCAAAGTAGTAAAAACCCCACAATAAAAGTTAGAACATAAGAAGAATTTGACTTATATTGAAATTTGTTGCGAAAACGGTTTATTGCGCGCAAATGATTCCTACACCGAATAATAAGTCAATATCATTTTAAAAAAATGTATTGATTTTTTTATTTTTTTTAATGTAGTTTTAATGTAAAGTACATAAAACCACATTTATCAGGCCTGTTGAATTGTTTCCGCCGCCTCGGAACTCTAAATATATGGAGCTACAGTGTCTCAGTGACTGCGTTGAGGTGTGGATTAAGTTTGTGTTTTTCGTGGAGAATAAGTTTGATATATATAAACATTCTAAAGGTCATATCGGTGAAGGTCAAATCGTCAATGTCATTCGCCTTTGTGAATCCCTTAACATAAAATATATTTATGTGGTATTGTAATACGAATCCGATTTATTTGTTTCTGTTTCCATATGGTGTAATTTGTAATATGTTGTAACCCGTGTCTGTTGTCGACACGAGCGTATTATATGAATATAATGTATTTCCAGTGAGTTCGAATATACAAAAAAAAATGTTTGATCCTTTAGCTATCAAGTGGAGCAAATTTAAAGACTTTTCATCACATCAAATAAATAATGCGCAAATATTCTTGTCCTGTATTTTTTATTGGCTCTTTGATTTTTTTATCGCCAAAGATTACTGTCTGAAAATTTCGTTCTACTTTAAAAAAAAATATTAACATATTGTACACGTGAGTAAGGGAAACCAAAGATTCCTATCCACCTGTTCCATCCTCGTTTTGTATCCTGGTAGGCTGAAAAATTACAATTAACCAATTTGAAGGTAATATTTGCCTTTTACCATCAAGTGATTCGGTGATTCACAATACGGACCGTAGTAGGTATATTTAGTCGGAATATTTTGCATTTAAACTACTACTTAGTTAGTAGGTAGTTTTCTATTAGCTGCACATGAAGCTGCAACAGTATTTAACTTTTAGATAATACAGTTGTTGACTACAGTCAAATTATATGTACGTCAGAATAAAATTTCAGTTTGAGGACAAGTTGTTTCGTTAATTAAATTTACACTCATTCTAACATAGTAACCTGTAGTACTACATAGTACATACTAAGTACCTATATTATGTATTAAAGTCGTTTTTGCTTTGGGTTTGTCTGTATGTATGTATATTCGCTCTTAAACCACATATATTATTTAGGTTTTCACTAATGAAAAGAGCGATCTAACGTTTGTCTATAAGAAGTAAGTAATGTATGTAAAATGTTCCGTTGGGCGTATCCTTACTTTGAAATCATTGAGAAGAGACGTGTATTTAGTTCCCTCAAATAAAATAATATCTATATAAGACTATCTTATATTTTTGTATTTTCATACATTAAATCCGATAAAGTCCGAACAACAGTTGTAATTAAGGGCCTCTTTCACCAACTACAAGTAAAGTGTTAAATAGTTACTTTTAGAAATAATTTTATGTTTTATTAAAATATGCACTCGGTTTAGTGCATCGTACAAACAAAGGTATATCAGCTAAGTTATTCCCGGCGACAGGTGACTTTAAGAGACGGTTAGCCTACTTGACAGATGGTGAAAGAGGCCCTTAATCTAATAGCCTGAACACGAGAAGCTTGAATGCACAAAATAAGTATTTCAACGCTAATCCTATCCTAATTGCATTTTTGATCGTGAAGAACAAAGCCTTTTGTGTACCTTTGTGTTTCTTCGACGATAAACTATATTGTAAACTTGTATAATATACATTTGTATAAAATTATATATTATATAACTTATTCTATTGTAGCTAATATAAATAGTGAATATATAAAATTAAATCGGCAAAAAAGTAACTTCATGCTTGAGGTGAAAAAATAGTATAAAAATACTGAAATAATTTATTTCCTTTAGAAATTCTTAAACAAAATTGATACATAATTGTTTGACTTTCAACCCTTTGTAAGTTGTAAGTTGTATTTCGGTGGTGTGGGGTACATCTTTGAACGTTGAACAATTAATTTATAATTTGTCTTTACTTTTATTCATGTAGGGTTGCGAGTTGTGGAACTTAACACTCAGATAACAAAGGAAACTTGATAAATTTTGAATTCATTATAGTTGAAGTATTGTACTTAATTATTTGTTGTTTCTGAGTTAGTTATAAATGTATCTAAGTATGTGCCAATTTACTTATACTCGTCTTCTCAGTTATCCTGTCAGGGAAGGCAGGACTTATTTATTTATACCCCCGGCGATGACCCATCTACCAAAATAGATTGTTAGTAATGCATCTCTTTATACTAAAAACATTTAGATAAGTATATCTCGATGAAAGTACAGTCAGCGTCAGAAGTATCTACCTCTACTACTGACGCTGGCTGTACTTTCATATCTAAATATTTTTGTACTTCTGTAATTTATTACTTAAACCTAGGTATATGTTACTTAGTTGTATTTAAAAATATCACGTTGAAAGTACATACTTATACAGTAAAAAAAATTAACAACATTTTATGCCGCTTTATCGACGAAAATTATGAATTCAAGCAACCGGAAAGCGTTTATTGAACTGGAAGTTCTGTAAATAATTATACGTTTCACTTTTTGAACCTTTTTCAAGCGTATGATAATTGTAGCACATTTGACATAGGTAGGTATATTGGGTAGGTATTTACCTATTACTAATGAATATGTGTTACTGTTGGGAAGCTATATTATCAGCGAGTAGGTAACATAGGCTATATTTTATAAAGATACGCGGACGAAGTCACTTGCAACAGCTAGTCAATACTAATAATAATTCTGTAAGTGTAGGTATTGTATGTATGTATGTATGTTCCTCCATAACTCTTAAACGAATTAACTGATTTTCATGAAACTTGGTAGATAAACATTTAGACGTAGGTACGGCACAAACAACTGCCGACCATAGAAGGATTAAGGATAAGGATAAAAGGGGGCTGAGAATAACAAAACTGTTGAGTAGAAGAATAGAAAAGCAATCGAAGTATTAAGAATTGATCAAAGAGAGAAAGCTGCATCGGGCACGTGGTGAGGGGCGGAGGATACCGAATTCTTAAAGGCACTATTTGGCAGCGCTCTACATCGGTGGACGTCATCCAAATTCTTACCACATACCTACAATTCACGTGGTTTTTTACATTCGCTATGATATACCTTATGCATGCATTTGGAGTGATGGAGTGGAGCGCTGCCAAATTGAATGCCCGTGATTGGTGGCCTTTACCTAGTGATGCAAAGCACACGGTGTTATTTCACGGGTAAGGAAGTGGTTACCGCCTACAGGTGGACAGCTCTACTTTCCAAGTCCAGACCAGAGCCAACTTTTAAAAGTTCATTTAGAAAGTTGATCCTGTCGGGAATCGTACCCGGAACCCCTAACAGAGAGTTAAGGCCAGCACCCTAACTGCATATCCGACGGGTTCATCTGCGAGACTTGGTTGCTGATGCGGGCTCCTTTCTTACAGAAATGAAGAACTAAAGCCAAGAGATTAGATACATAAATATAGTTATGTTCCTTGACTAAAGCTCTCTCGCGAGATATTGCTAAAGCTATACATTGAAGTTGAAGTGAAGACAAAAAAATAATTTATCATAATATCGCGTTCAGCGATTTGTAATTTGATTTGACTATTACAATAGCACAGCATACTTATTTCCTAATAATGTATGCTGTGACAATAGTACTCTGTGGTACAACTTGCTCATCCAATAATTATCTACTGTGAATAGACTGTGAATAATTATTTTGTCCACGCGTTCTAAACTTACTCTATGTCCCTATTATCTTCAATCCAACTTCAATCATTTTCAATAAAAATGATAAAAACATTGTGAATGTGATGTCAATTGTCAAAAAAAAAATAACTGTTTCAGTCAGTCAATCATGGCGGCCGTGTTGCTGTCAAGTAGAAAATTTGATAAAATATTTAATAACAGATTTAAAAATTATAAGTTTATTAGTACTAGAAGTTTTACCAATAAAATCTGTGTTTTGCTTAGTAAACCGCATTATAGTTTAACTTATAAACAATGTGCAGCAGCGAATTGTTTCAGGGTATGTTACATTATAAATGCAAACCGTTTTTCAATATGTATCAATTTATCAACCACTAGCGTAATATTTTAAAATTTAATTTAATTTCGTTATGTTTCAACTTGCAGTTATATTCGAATGCACCTCCCAGCAATACTGGGGGGACAGACACTGCCAAAAATGTCTTAGCTGCAGTCCTGGCTAACAAACCAAAAACTGGAAAAATACCAGTAGGTGAGTGCATTATATTTACTTAATTTAACAGAACTACATACAAATAATAAAATGCGTTTAAATTTATTTGGAACAAATTACAAGTTATATAATCTTTGATCTTCACCTTGTAAGTATCTCTTTACTTCAATGCCATTTTAATTTGATACCTATGTAAACATAAGATTCATTACCTATTATTATTATATTAGTGAATGATTGCATTTAAAACTACTGTTTGATTTCAATAACTACTTATATTTATTGTCGTATCATAAGCACTAAAAATTGTTGACCAATTTATTTGTTTTTTAGATAAACTAACATGTAGGTACCTACTTAATGTATATTTAAGTACTTACCTAGTTATTCAAAAACTTTTAAACAAATTTATTAATTTATTGTTTCTGTTAAAAGTAAATAAAGCATAACTAATTAGTGTTAGTAGAAATTACTTTTTGATTACATTTCCTATTAAGTACTTGATTACAACTAGTGTCAAATTATCATCTTGGTTTTAAGGTTTAGAAAAGAAATATATTTGCCTTTGCTCAGCTATTTAATTAGCATAATTTAAATCCTCAACATTTTGTAATTCATTTTAATGATTTTGAATTTTAGTACAAATCAAAATTAAAATGTATCGCTTCACTGTGGAATGATTAGTAGTCTAAATAAAAAAAAATCAACTGTGCTCACTCTGCTTGTTTATTCATATGCACAGCATAACCTTAACATACTATTTTTTGTTATTTATTACCAATTTTATAATTTATTTTGTTAATTGATATATTATTATATTCATATAATAATATATCATTAATTTGGCTGTATTTAATAACAACTCCTCTGCTTGTAATTAGTAGTAGATGTTTTTGAAAAATTGTATTTTGTTTGTCTTTAATTTGTTATTGTACACAATGTTATTTTCAATTGCCTTTTCTGTTACTAATACTTGGTTGAAGTGCAGCTCTTTCCTTCATCCGCATGTATCCCTGTATTATAATTTGTCCGCTTGCTCCATCTCCACAAACTACATCCTCACTCCTTAAAACACATCCTTAAAGATATTTCCCATCCCCTAGGTGTCCATAAGAGAGACTGCTTTCATCCAGGTGCATCTGTTTTGTCCCGTGAAGATATAAACTTAGCGGATGCAAAGCCGGTCTCGGGAAGTGATATGGTGAGGGGCATGTTGGAGTATGTTTGGCCAAAGGTAATTTAGTTTATATTAATTATTACTTTAGCTTTAGAAAATATATCCGGTGTAATGGTAAATTATGGGAGAGGCCTTTGTCTAGCAGTGGTCCTGAGGATGAGATCAAATTTTTAATTTTTTTTAAGGTTATATAATTGTGTTTGGAAATAGAAGCTTGGTGGTGTTATTCAATAACAATTATTATGAATTAGTGTTAATATTTATTCAACTATTTTTAACGACGGTTTATTTATTCTGAACTCAGAAGTAAGTTCTACACACTGATAGAGATTGTTCCGTTATTCCCATCTTTTTACATATAACTTGCTCCTACAAAGAAATTTATAACAGAAAGTTTTATTTTTTTTTGGTTGTGGCATTTAAGGATAGGGATTATAAAGGGATGTTACTTAATTTGCAGGACAACAAAGAGATAAGACAACGAGTGATGTTGTCCCTGTCGCTGCTGTTTGGGGCGAAGGTGATGAACGTGTTGGTGCCGTTCCTGTTCAAGTACGCAGTGGACGAGGTGAACGCCGCGACGATCTCTCCCGCGGGAGATGCTCTGCTGGGGATGGCCACCGTGCCCCAGGCCCTGGGCACAACCGCATTCAGTCTGTTACTAGGATGTGAGTGTGCATGTTTTCATAAAAACAATTTTATTTTTATTTTATTATTTATTTATTAAGGCAAAAACAGTCACAAACAACTTTTTTTTAAAAAAATAGAAACAATAAGACCTATATTACCATAGATTCATAACAAATATTAACAAGCAGTGGTACTAAACAAATGGACACTTCAAAGAACACAAAAAAAAAATGTTTTTTTTTTCCGCCGATCCGAAATAAAAAACTTGCTACTAGCATTGCAGCGCTTGTTACTAACTTTATTATTGGCCCTACAGGAGAACAATACAAGATTGCCTAGAGACCCCAGCTCCTGCGAGAAGAGGAATACTAGGGTCCGCTACTTTGGGATGGGTCAAGTGACCAATGCCCAGATTGTAACTTTAGCGCTAATTACTATGTTAAGTGTTACGAGTAGACACAAACTAAGAACTCAATAACCAATCTTCCAAGCTCTTCCTTAACTTCGATTGTACACATTGTAAGCTTATGTTGTTACAGACGGGCTCGCTCGCGCGACTGCGGCCGGCTTCAACGAGTTGCGGAACGCGGTGTTCGCTCGAGTGGCGCAGCACTCCATCCGGAGGCTCGCCTGCAACGTCTTCGTGCATCTGCACAACCTCGACCTCGCCTTCCACCTCTCCCGCCAGACGGGAGCACTCTCCAAGGTTCATACATTGCTATCAAATGTAAAAACCTCGGAACCCAGTACTGATGAATGTCATTACCGATGAAATTCGTCAAGTCAACGCTTTGATCGTCGAATCGTCGAATTGAACGTCTTTGATCTATAGGCTATATTTTATAAAGTTACGCAGACGAAGTCGCGTTCAACAGCTAGTGCGTAATATGATACATATTGACTGCTTATGAAGACTTGATACTTGAATTTTGAATGTGCTCGGACTTTTATAGCAGTATTTATTATTAACAAAAATTGTTTTAATTTAATTAGAGTGTTGCTGTGTATTTTTTTATATAAAAATCAAGGCAGCGCCAAGTGACCGCTTATCGCGATCAGTTGGCGAATATATTTTTAATGAAAATGTTGGCTTACAGCCTACTTGATGGTTGATGGTGCCATAGAACATAAGCTACGTATTATACTTAGGTGTTCCTAAGTACACCTAGGAACACCTAAGTACTATTTAAGTCGGCCATTCACGGCAGTCCACCTTGCAGTCAGACCTTGCAGTGTATGATTGTGAACATGACTGTCGTGAATTGCGGGCATTATGTGTTACCTATCGGCAGTACTAAGTGGGCACAAATGTGAATTGCAGACCATAGATCGGGGTTCGCGCGCCATCAACTTCGTGCTATCGGCGATGGTGTTCAATATCGTGCCGACCATCTTTGAACTCACTCTAGTCTCTGCAATTCTCGGCCTTAAGGGGGGACTCGCATTTGCGGGTAAGTTATTTTTTTTATTTCTTTCAAAGTTGTCTTGACAAGTTCGATTGATGTGGAATTTTGTATATTGCTACTTCGGTGGTAATTCCATGACATGGTAATTTTAACATGACGCTGCAGCATCGATTAGTCATAGCGTCGATAGCATGTTAAGTGAGGTATCAAAATTTCATTGCCGAGGTTAATATAAGAAGTTTTCTAAATACTTATCTCTTTTTTTACTAGTGGTGAATAATTTAAAATTTAATTAAAGTCTAGAATATTGTAATTGCAGGTTTAGCTTGGGGGTGCGTCGGCGTGTATGCGATATTCACCCTCGCCGTAACGCAGTGGAGGACTCAGTTCAGGGTGCACATGAATCGGGCCGAGAACGAAGCCGGCAACAAGGCGATCGACTCGCTCATCAACTACGAGACGGTCAAGTACTTCAACAACGAGCAGTACGAGGTGGAGAAGTACGACGACAGTCTGCGCAAGTACGAGGCGGCGTCGCTGAAGACGGCCTCGAGCCTCGCCCTGCTCAACTTCGGCCAACACGCGATCTTCAGCGCCGGCCTCAGCGCCATAATGGTGTTGGCCGCCACGCAGATAGTGCAGGGCAACATGACGGTGGGCGACTTGGTGATGGTGAACGGTCTGCTGTTCCAGCTGTCGATCCCGCTCGGGTTCCTCGGCTCGGTGTATCGCGAGGTGCGCCAGGCGCTGGTCGACATGCAGACGATGTTCACGCTGATGACGGTGCAGTCGCGCATAAAGGAGAAGGACAAGGCGCCGCCTCTGGTCATGAGTGCGAGTACGGCGTCGATAGAGTTCCGCGACGTCAGCTTCAAGTACGTGAACGGGAAGCCGATCTTCAACAACCTGAGTTTCGTCATTCCGGCCGGGAAGAAGATCGGTATAGTCGGTGGATCTGGCAGTGGGTGTGTATTCAACGCTACATGTCACACTAACATAAAAAACATAACACAATTAAACTGTTGCTTAGATCATAAGTCCTATGTCTCGAAATTGTAATTTACAGTAAGGGAGCCCTCGATACAGGCCCGCCCACGAACGTCCGAAGACTTCGATAGTGGCGGGACACACTGTGTTTCGTAGTTACAAATCGGATAGTTGTATTGATGGTCGTTTTTATGATTGCAGCAAGTCCACGATGGTGAGATTGCTGTACAGATTCTTCGAGCCCCAATCCGGGCAGATCCTGGTGGGCGGACAGAACATTAAAGACGTGGACCTGGCGAGCCTGCGGAGGGCGATAGCGGTGGTCCCGCAGGACTGCGTGCTGTTCCACGACACGATCTTCCACAACGTGCACTACGGCGACCTGCGGCAGTCGGCCGAGGCGGTCGAGCGGGCGAGTCGCTTGGCCGAGTTGGACCTTGCCGTTCGCAGCTGGCCCAAGGGCTACGACACGCAGGCGAGTATATTTTACTGCTAACTTTACTATAACTCGAGCTCGGTGTTGTATAACACATGGAAATTGATTTTTATATATAATTTATTTACTAACTGGTGTTCGCGTCTTCGACACCAGTTAGTAAATTAATATTTTTATTTTTAGATGATCCCTCGGGAACATTACTTTTTTTGGATGAAATATACTTTTATGTCCTTTCTTGTATCCCTGACAACGTGTGTGCAAAATTTCATGATCATCGATTGATTGATTAAAAATGAAATTTTTTGAATTTGAATCATGTATGATGAACGTTTTAGGTGGGCGAGCGCGGAATGAAGCTGTCCGGGGGCGAGAAGCAGCGCGTGGCGATCGCGCGGGCGATTCTCAAGGACTCGCCCGTGATAGTGTTCGACGAGGCCACGTCCAGCCTGGACTCGCTCACTGAGCACGCCATCCTGCAGGCCCTGCGCGCGGCCACCGCCGGCCGCACGTCCGTCTGCATCGCGCACCGCCTGGCCACCGTCGCGGACGCCGACGAGATCCTCGTGCTCGAGCGCGGCGCCGTCTCCGAGCGCGGCACCCACGACCAGCTGCTCTCCCGGCCCGGCTCGCTCTACTACCGTCTCTGGGAGAAGCAGAACGCCGACGTGCCCCACCACCCGCCAGCCCCGCAACCTGCCCATTGACACACTTCATAAATGGCTTGACAGACTTCATAAATACAAGACCCTTTACAAACGTATCATCCTTCTCTGTTATGTGACAGATCACATAAAAATTATTTTATGCATGCAGTGTCTTGCATAATCGCGTTAAGTTTTTCTTCTGTTAGTTTATAAGTTGTGATACAACATTTAATCTATTCCCGGCGGGCCTTATTAGTCTTTTATTTTGTCCGACGTCTGTAATTATTGAGGCGTTTATGCAGACTACATAAAACAACCTTATGCAAGGTGGTAAAGTATAATTCCCCAAAAAAAAGTGTAACCACCGTGGGAAGCCGACTTTATACAAATTTAAAATATAATGAACACACCAAAGCTACTATAATTTATATATTTAGAATAGCTTTTGCTCGCGGCTTTGTTCTCGTATCTTTATAAGTCTTGTTTTTCAAGTTTGAACCAACATACACATTCATAAATTTTCTATGTTTGTTAAGCAGTTTCAAAGATAAACATCACACGAAAATTGTGAAATATTATGTATATTTTTTATTATTAAAATAATATAGAGACGAGATGATAATGTGATATTCAGAAAAGTATCTTTAGAAAAATATGTAAATTAAAAAATTGTAAAATGAATAATAATAAATAAAATTATGATTTTATTTATGTATGTAAGTAAAATAATTGTATTAAAACTCCAATCTCCGATGAGTATTCACATGGTTAAGTTTTGAATAGTCTATCTGTAATATTATACAACCGAATAGTTTCGTATGAAAATGTTGCCAATTTGTAAATAAATTCAAGACAAATAACATTATTAAATACTTATATTCTTGAGTAAATCTAAAAATGGAAGATAACTAATATTAGATTTAGAAGACATTGTTGTATGTCAGTCATTAAAAAAAAAATGATAATGATAATCTTTATAATCCAAAAAGTGGTCTTTTGAATAAAATTTTATTCATTATAACGAGTTAGACATTTTATAATATTTTTTATAATTACTTTGATGTAATTATAAATTAATATTTACTACATTGACCTGTCGATAATGTCACAATGTTTATAGCAGGGTTGTTGCGGATATCCGCAACCGCAAATGCGGAACATTCGCATCGCATTGCGGATGCGGATATGAAGCTTAACTTATTTAAGACATAGCATAACTTACTTGGCAATAGTGTTGTTAAGTAGCTCCAGAGATTACTTACATACATACATACATACAACATTACCTCATTATAATATTAAGTATAGACAAAATAGTAACGTCTATATTACGTCTAGTAAATAGTAACGTCTTTATTGTCTATACGAAATTGTTTCAATAATCACACATTTATTTATTTAAAAAAATTGGTGATCACTATGTTTTTGTCATCTGCAGAGTCTGCAATTTAGTTTTTAACCTAAATTTTTGAAATGCGTTCAAATATTTAAAATATGATCATATCATATTTTATATATTTGAAATCGTTCATTTCATTCGCCTATGTGAATCCCTTAATTAAATTTTCTTTGTATTTCATTTTGCAATGAAAGAAAATGAGTGACTCAACGTTGGTCGCGTTGCTGTGCTCGCGCGATCATTTCCATCGCACGATCATTTCCATCGCACGATCATTTCCATCGTACGATCATTTCCTTTGCTCGCACGATCACGTGTGAGCTTCAATTAGGACACTTATGATATTTGTGTGTTGAAAATGCATCGTTTGCTCGTGCGATCTTACCCAATTAGGACGAAGAGTCTCCGTATTCCCCAGGAGGGAATTGATTCAGATTTTTTTTATTGATAAAGTTTGATCACTTGATAAAATTTTATTATAATGATCAATTTCAATCAATTATTCGCGGATGTTGAAAGCTCTGCATCCGCAACAACCTTGGCTTATACAATAAATAGTTTTAACATATTAAATTGATAATTAAAATTGAGTTAGTATAATGTTTTAAAATAACACATTTTTACTTTGGTTAAATGTTAAGAACTCATTCAATCGATAACAAATCAAAGTCAGTCACTGTGGTTAAATAATGATTTAATGCTGACATGTATTATAATAAATAATGTAGAGATTATAATTATCGTGTTGTGTACAGTGAGATAGGAGATTGTTAAATAAGTATATTATTTTCATTACAACAAGTCGTTTTATTTTAAATCCTGAAGAAAATAAAAATTTTACAAAGCTTTTCATCTGTCTGAAGAGCACTTGATTCATCATTATAAAGATGGCCTGGCACATTATTTTTTAATGCCGAAGTGGACTTAAGGTCGTCACAATAATTACATTATTACTGCGCCACTTCACAAAATTTTAAGGTAACAGCAGTCAATGATTTTGATTAGTATAAGCAGAGATGTACTGAGCCTCTATATGGCTGTACAATAATGAATTCTAATCTGATTTTAGGTGAGTATATTACCTACACTAATTAGTATTCAAAATTCAACTGTTTTCCAGTAAACAAATCTCGTATGAAATATTTTCAATTTAATGATAATTTCTGTCATAAAAATATATTCGTTAGTGTTTCAATCAGTGTAGTTTTATTCTCGTCTAAGTATTCAATAGATTTCTAATTCTATATAACATTCGAAGCTTAAAAAGATAACAAGCGTAACGTCGTCAAATACTATATAACATTGATATAACAACAGTTTTCGTAAAATATTTGGAATCAGCTAGGATAAAAATATGCGGATGAAGTACCGATACCAATATGCGGATAAAGATTATAGAGATGTTTAGGTATAAGTATCTATTTAAAAATTTCAACCCAGATAAATGTAGGTATTGAATTTGATTGAATTCATAAAATTAAAATTCAGTTGTGGACCTACTTTTTTTTAACAAAAGACAACTAAGTAAGTATCCAATCCTTCTTTTGTTACAACCGTACTATTGTAAACGAGAGAATTAATATCCGATTTCCAATTACATTTCGAATTGTTGATTGACGTAAGTATTGATGGTTGCCATGACAACAACTAATCACAACAATACTTTGCCAGAGGCATAATATTTATCTTTGCGAATTTTAGCTTTTTAGTCCCTCGTTATGTGTATAATAATATTTTAATTGTGATTTGTGTGGAGAATGTCAATGTTGAGTTTGATACCTGAAGATAAACGTAGGGAATCTGCCAGGTGAGTTACCTATTTTTGTGTTTCTTTAGATGAATAGGTATCTGTCAGGTTTATTAGTTAGCTAGAATAACAATGAGGATAAAGTAACAATAATTTATATAGGTACCTATAAAAACCTAAGTGAGTACCTATATTAGGTATTATTTGATGCTATCTATAACGATCTAAGTATTTGACGTATTTAAATATGTGTTCACTGGAAATACGAAATCCTGGAAATAGCTACAATCTGGGGATGTAAGTATGTCGGTACTGTATACTGGCTAGTTTTTTTTTATTGTAAAATAGATTTCTAAAAATACTCCCTCACAGATTATGACTGTATTTAGTTCTAGTTCCATGCAATAAAAGATAATTTCTTTTATTTTATTAATTTTTTACATGGCTAAGTAAGTATAGACATAAATTAGGCTGGGCGTTTGTAGATTAAATTTCATTGATTTATTGGAGTTTAGATAAAGTATAGATAACATAATAGTAGGTAAGTATGTTAAGTACCTATACCTACCATTGATATTGATGCACTACACGTACCTACATAGATTTTAATTAAAGCAAGTTAATGATACAAAATGACAGGAAGGAGTCGTTGGAGAGCGTTTACAGCAGCAACTCGAGACTCAACCTGTTGACGAAACGCAAACGCATGAACGCACTCACAGTGGACATGTCCAACCAATCGCTCAACCGGTCGTCCGATCGGTATGTGACGCAGAGGGTGCTGTCGGCGAAGACGCATCGCTTGAAACAACTCCAGAACCAACTGTCTGACGCACATTACCACTTGCAAGTAAGTAAGATTTGTATGTATTTCAAATCCTCCGTCAAAATTTTCTAGTTTTTTCGTTTTTTCTTAAGTTCTTCTTAAGTTTGGTACTATTTGGATTCAAGCAAATAAGAACTAAGTAAGTATTTTACTACTTATCTGAATTGTCTAGTCACTAAAAGGCGTTAGTGATTATGTTATAACTTTCCAAGACTATTATCTTCTCGGAGAATTGGGCTACTGTCAAATACCTAGTTATAAAAAGTATGTTCAAAATCCGCCTTGTAGTTCTAGAGGTTAGAGAATTCAAAGAAAAAAATTTTACTTTCTAATACCTACTAATAAGTTAATCCTATTTATATTAAGTTCGTATATTAATGTTATGTACAGACCTACCTAATCTAAAGTTCTCTATAATCACGTGTGATTTAAAAACATTACAGGAGCTCAGCAATGAAAACCGCGTGTTACGCGCTATACAGAAGAAGCAAGAAGTCGCTTTGCAAAGGTAATACCCCAGCAAGTTAGTTAGATACAACTCGCGACGTGATTGGCTGGATATTTCCATACCAAATTGAAATAATAACTTTATCCAATCAGGATTGCCTACAAAATTTTGAATATTTAAATCCTCAGGATCTAAAATAAATTCTGAATAAACTTACTTAAGTTAAATCACGATCAAATATTCTGCAATCAAACAATGGATCAAATGTAGTCAGAAATGTGCCCTTCAAGCTACGCTTATGAGGAGTTTCTTGACTAGCTTTTAGTCTTGACCAAGGGAGTTATTTTTTTTTTTAATTTGGAACATGATATATTGTGCAGAGGCTTCAAAGAAACTTAATTTTCCTCACGTGCGTCAGTCTATACCTACCTATGGATTGCCAGCTGCTAGGATTTATAAATAACTTATGTTTCCAAAATTATAAAAAATAAGTGTAATTGTATAATTTTTTTCAAAAATTAAAACTTACAGATACGAGAATTCGAATGCAGAATTGCCAACAATACTGAACTCTCACAATGAGGAGCTGAGAATACAACAGAGTAAATTCAAACAATTGAAACATCAATTCAAAGAAGTGACGCAGAAGTTGAAAGAGAGGGACATTCAGTACCAACAACTGAAGGATGAACATCAGCATCTCTTGGAGTTGAGTAAAGATAGGTATGTACCTATATTTGTACCTCTATCTTTCTTTTTATAAATTGACTAGCTGTTGCACGCGATTTCGTCCCCATAATTTTATAAGATATAGCCTAACATAGGCTTTATTTTATAAATTTACGTATGTGTTGTCATTGGGAATGTTTATTTGCAGAAATCTTCTAGAACGTGAAAAACTTCAAGCGCAGGTGGCAGATCTCACAGCGAAAATACAACAGCAGAATGAAACCATATCCACCTTGCAGCGACGTATAGCCTTGGAGGCCAAGAACTTTAAGCACCAGCTTCAGAATGAGATCAACAAACATAAGGACACTCGACATGACTTAGACCTAGCCATCTGTAACGCCGACAAACTATCTACAATTATTGAGGTCAGGGCTTACATATTTTATATTTGAGAGCCTACTAAGATTTTCTGAAGGTGTCATGTCGCACGAAATTAAATAATATATGTGCTAATAATGAGAATTGATTTTAATGTCAATAAAAGGTTAAAATTTACTTGCAGATGAAAGAGAAGATGATAAACAATGCGGCCACGAGAGTGATCAAGTCTCCTACTAAGTCGGCGCATGTCACTCGACAGACGAGTAAGAGCGTGAGGCAGAGTCAAGAGGAGTCCAAAGTTAACCAGGATAGGGCGAACGTGAGTCATTATTTTTCTAATATTTTTACTACACAATATTAATTTGTTGCATAGATATACTCGTACGTACATTAATCTAAAAAAACTATGGTCTATCCATTTTTCTATCAAGGTCGACAAGGTATTTGAAACCATTATGTGTTTAAAGATAACGGTGTAGCTATGTAGGTACTTAAACTTATCATAATTATAGCGGACCATCAGCCTATCGACCTTTATATAAAACAAAATTATATAAACCTTTATATAAACAACGTTTTAGTCTCTATGTCTATATGATCTTTATGCTTTTATTAATTTTATGCAACAACTTTTGTTCATTTTTTTGTACAATAAATTATATTTTCAGATTACTACAACTTTACCGCATAGTTTATTTTTACGTGTTATTAATTTTTCAGGTCGACAACAGTGCTCTAGGATTACTAAGCCAAAACTCTCGGAATATTTGCAGCAGTTTATCACATGATGACGACAAATCGTCTTCAATTGAACCCCTATCACGTTACGCTAGGAGTAGAACTAACTCCACCAGCACGAGAACTACACCGATTCCTACAAGAAAGAGTTCTAAAGGCTCTGATGAAATGATTGAACTAGCGAAGAGTGTTCAAGATGGTATGGCGGATCTCTCGATATTTGACGAAGAGATAGATTTCAAAAATTCCACGCCAGATGAAATTCAGAAGAAAATAGAAAGTTTAAAAGCCGACCTATTAAACAAAGTTAAAAATAACGAAGAACCCCTTCAAAGAAAAACAAGTGCTTTGCGTAGAAAATCCACAGAGGAGTCAATAGAAGAGCAAATAGAAGAAGTGGAACGACCTAAGTCTAGAGGTAGAAGACACTCCACTGTCTCCTTTACAAACGAAACAATTATCGATGAAACAACGACTGTAGTTACTGTCAATGATTATAAAGTTGGTAACACTTTACAACAGAAACCAAAACGCGAAAGTAGTGCCACAGAGAGGAAACCTTCAGTAAAGAAACCCATAGAAAATTATTGCAGAGATATAATGCAAGATATAGAAAAGAACAGCAAAGTCATCGACAAACACATTAAGGAATTTAACATTTCTAAACTTGACAGCGATAAGCTAGTTGAACAGTTACAAAATGTTGACAAGTTAAATGATTTTGTTAACGGCGCTAAAGAGATTCCTGAGACGGTTTTTAATGAGTTCAATAATAATTTTCAATTGCTGAGCGAACAAGTTATAGAAACTATTCCAGTGGCAAAAAAACGGTCAGCCTCTGGGAAGAGAAGTTCCAAACCGTCGTCCAGAGGAAATGCTTTTGGTGACGCTAGTTTGAGCAATCAGGAATTATTGGATGATTTGTTAGGAAAGAAATGACACGAGCTCTATTGACGCAAGCACCTATACGCGGTTTAACGAGATCGAATTTACTAATCTATTTTTGAAGAAAATATACCTTTATATTTTTACTGTAACACTAAAACAGTTATATTAATATAATAACTAACAAATTATAGTATAACAGTTATACTTTTTTTTTTTTTTTTTTTTTTTTTTTTTTTTTTTTTTTTCAGCAACATGGCAATCTGTCTTCTAAGTCTGATGTGTCTCACACTTCCCTCGCCCTCCAGTCCGGAAGCCAGGTCGTTAATGTGAGTCGACAATCTCTTTTGATAATTCTTGCTGTACTTTGCAATCTCCCGCTTAACAGTGTCAAGGCTCAGGTCCTCGTATATATATTTGTTACACACGTAGTATGGGATGTCCAGCATTGCTCGTATCGTCTTGCTCTGAAATCTCTCCAGTATCTCGATGTTACTGTGGCTTGCTGTACCCCACAGCTGAACTCCATAAGTCCATATGGGCTTAAGAATACATTTGTAAATTGCGATCTTGCTGGTATTTGAAAGTCCCGAGTTGCGTCCAACCAACCAATACATGGAGCGCATACGTGCGTCCAGCTGTTTCCGTTTGCTCCATATGTGTTTTCTCCATGTAAGCCGGCGGTCTAGGTGCATACCTAAGTACTTCGCATCCTCTGCCTGCGGTACCTCCCTGCCATACAGTTTGACCGGCGGGCAGGTTTGCCTTCTCAAGGTGAAAGTCACTTGTACAGACTTGCTCTGGTTAGCTTTGATACGCCATCGATCAAGCCATCCCTCCACCTCTGAAAGATGATGCTGCAAGATAGTCGATGCCGCTTGGTGATCATCGCTGACTGCTAGGAGAGCAGTGTCATCTGCATATGTAGCTATTGTTGTACCAGAGTGAGTAGGCAGGTCAGCAGTAAAAAGCAGATACAAAACCGGGCCCAGGATACTCCCCTGCGGGACCCCCGAGAGGATACGGCACAATACAGAGGTTTCGTTGTTATGCTTGATCTCGAAGCTTCTCATGCTCAGATACGATTTCATGATGAGGAAGAAACTATTTGGAAGCATGTTTTTAATTTTGTATAGCAGTCCATCGTGCCAGACTTTGTCAAATGCCTGACTGATGTCCAGAAAGACAGCCGCACAGTATTGCTTATTCTCAAGCGTCTGACCTATGGTGTTAACGAGTCTATGAACCTGTTCTATAGTACCATGCCCCCCACGGAAACCGAATTGATGAGTTGGTATTATGTCAGACATGTGGGGACGCATTCTGTTCAGTAGTATTTTTTCGAACAATTTGCCAACCACCGGCAACAAGCTGATAGGTCGATATGATCCAAGTTCATGAGGTGCTTTTCCTGGTTTTGGTATCATGATGACTTGCGCGATCTTCCACTGAGCGGGATAAATGCACAATCTCAGGCATGCATTGAAAATTATTGCAATAAAGATGATACCCTTTCTCGGCAGGTGTTGCAGTAATGTGGCATCTATGAGATCATAGCCCGGCGCCTTGCCCTTCTTGAGCCCTGCAATTTCACGCCGTATTTCTCTAGGGGTTGCACTTTTTAATGGCATGCACATCTGTAGTGGTGTTTCCAAACATTTGGTGACTTCATCGTCAATATCAGAGCAAGCACTCCGGTGAGGCTGGAAGACTGTCTGTAGATGGTCGGCAAAAGCTGCTGCCTTTTCAGTATCGGATCTGGCCCAAGCACCCGCAGATGTTCTGAGTGGTGGTACATGCGTCTTTGGCTTTTTCAGGTTTTTAGTGGCTTTCCACAGTGAGTAGTTTGTGTCTTTGGTCGGTGTTAGGCTACTAAGGTAAGTTTGGAGGTGCTCGTTAGTGTGTTGGTTAATCATCTTTTTCAGATCCTCTGAAGCCTTGTTAAAGTTTCTTTTGTCACGTGGATATCCGGTACTATGCCATATTTTTCTTAATCGACGTCTTTCATTCACCTTGTCTTTAATAAGTTTTGGGTATTGAATTGTTTTAGAAGTTTTCGCTCTGTAAATTGGTGTAGAGTTGAAAGCAGCCAGATGGATCATTTTATTAAAGGATTCCACAGCAGATTCCACCTCATCTGCGGTTTTCAGGGAAATGTTAAGATCTACATATTGGTCCATCATACCGCTGAAGCCATCCCAGTCGGTTCCATAGCTATACAATCTAGTGTTGGTCTCCACTTCCAGAACTTTACCACTAACATTCAATATGACCGGAGTATGATCCGATGATAGGTCGTTGCATTCCTCAACACTTGTGTAAGACTGTGGGATACCTTTCAAAATGAAGAAGTCCAAAAGATCAGGCACTTTTTTAGAGTCAGAAGGCCAATGGGTAGGCGCTCCATGACTGATGCAATGTAAGTTTGACCCGATTGTTGTAGAGTATAGCTGCCTACCTCTAGGAAGGATAATCTGGAACCCCAATGCACATGCTTGGCATTCCAGTCGCCCCCGCATATAAACCTGTCACCGAGACTAGCAAAATAGGTTGTGAAGTCCTCTTTAGTAATAGAATGCTTCGGCGGACAATATACGGCAGATAATGTGGTCTCCATTTTGCGGTCCTGAACTCTTATTGAAGTCGCCTGTATTTTCTCTGTCCGATATTCTTCTAGTGGATAATGTTTTATATTTTCACGGACAATTACTGCTGTACCACCATGCGGGTTACCAGACGGGTGATTCGTGCAGTAGGTACTATAGTTCTTAATATTTATGTACGACTTGGAGGTAAACCTCGTTTCTGAGATTAAGGCGACGTCGATTTTCTCAGAATTTAAGAATATTTTAAATTCGGGTAAGCGTTCTATAAGTCCGTTGGCGTTCCAGGTTGCAATGCGTAAATTTAGGGGCATTTTTGTAATATTTGGCTAACTAGTTGGATTACACGATCCATCATGGTGTCGAGCATATTGCTCATGATATTTTGGAAACGCTGGAACATAGCGTCTAGGATATCGACTAGGTTGTTCGAGTCTGATTTATTTGTGTTTGGTTCAGGGTAGGTCTTGCTCTTAGCAGCTTCAGCATATGTATAATTCGAAATACGTGATCTGCTCCTTTTTTGGGAGCTCTCTTCTCGTTCTAACGTCTTTTCCTGTTTGTTATTATACTGTTTGGATTCGGGTTTGGTTGTTGTTTGTTTTCCCGTTTTAAATATCAATTCCTTGTAAAATTTGTATTTCTTACATCCCTTATAGCTAGCAGGGTGTTTTTCCCGACAATTTGCACATGTTGCATCAGTGTCTGAAGGTTTGGTACATTCGTTTGTCGGGTGTGTTTCACCACACTTCACACAACGATAAGGTCTGCAGCATTGGTTTTTAGAGTGTCCGAACCTTTGACATCTTTTACATTGCAATATTTCTTTTTTTCGGTATGGGGCCTCAAAAACAACTTTCATGTAACCAAGCCTGGATACTTTAAAAATGTCCCTATTGTTATGTTTGGGTTCTAGATCTACATAGAAAAGAGGAAGGGGATCCTTTGTTTCCCTGTGCTTTACATTGACTATCTGTCTTGCCTCGTGTCCAAGTGCACTTAACTCACGTTTTATATCGGTGACATCTTCAGACGAGTGAAGACCGCGAAGAACCACTCTGTAAGCCCTTTCACTTTTCAGTTTATAAGTATAGTGACTTACGTTGTTAACAGTGAAGTGTTCACGGATCTTTTTGTATGTATCAATGTCCGTAGGCATGACCTTTACAATGTGTCCAGATTTAAGAGTAGACATGGTGTACAAACAGCTCTCCACTACTTTGTTTAATATTTCTTTTAGGGATGTTATATTCATAACTCCAGTAACAAAGATAGGCTCGGGCTTGGGTGGTTTGGGCTGAGCTAAGGGTGACGTAGTCTCCTTGTTATTAGTCTCCAAGATTTCAAAGCGATTCTGCGTTGGCACAGTGTATTTAGTCCTTGATACCTTTGCATTCATACTGTCAACTGTGTCTGGACTATTCTCGGACCTTTTTCTCTTCGATGTCGGCACTTGATCCCTCTGCCAGGGTTCAACCGAGATGGTATCATTTGCTGTTTTATTAGTCAAATTCTCAAGAGATTGACTTCTTGTACGCTCAAACATGCTCATTTGAAGTGTTTGTTGTATCATAGTTGGTTTGTTAGGGGTTTTTGTTTTGTTTTCATCATATTCCATAACTATTCCCACGAGTAGGGTCGATCTAAAAAGTCACTTAAGGGGTAACGCCCATTCCCTCAAGAAGGCACAATACAACGGAGTTAGCCAGGTCTTCCGAGGTTGTCGCTCGTAACTGGTCTCCCACCAGCCATGCATCCTCTTGGCACGTTACTCACCGTAGGATTGGGGTAATTTTTGAAGTGGTATTCTTCCACGCAGTCCAGGCGGTTAAGCCAAGACTCCCGATCGCAGGTTGCGGTTGCGGGTTGGGTTAATCATTTCCTATCAACCTCAATATGGCTGGCTGGTTAGGCCAACCGGGTCAGGTTAGTTGACCGCCGCCCGAGACTCGGCGTTGTGACTCGTTTAGCACCACCCAGGGGGCACGTGTAGGGCAATACAAGGTAATTCCTACGGACGCGAGTCAGGACCGCCCCCCAACAGTTATACTTTATACCAAAAATAATATTCAAGATGTGAGGATACTACACAATTTCAATCGTAGCAAACCGTTAGGTTGTAACAATTTCAATTACTTAGTTCAGGTACAGCCCGATATTGCCAAACTTAAAACTTAACTTTGAATTCAGCAAATTAACAACGAATTCAGCAAAATAATGGAGAATCTGCATGTTGCTTCCTGTCTCATATTTATAGTAGGCACCTATAAATTATTTCACCAAACAGAGACCTAGGTAGGTATATAAATTGTTGTACGATGGCAGTTAATTTTTGATTTTGTGGCCTAAAAGTTAAAAAAAATTACATGTTTCTCAGTTTGCTAAAGTTACTTACTTTAATTATTATATTATGTAGTTATAAAAAATGCAATAAATAAAAAAAATGAGATTGAGGGTTAAGTTTTGGGATGGGATTATTTTCTTTGACAAGCTGTCAGCATGATGTTTTATAGGTACTATAATATTATGTAATTTGTTAATAATAAAGGTACCAAAAGAATCCTCAAATATATCAAATTCTAAATTAATTTCTTTAATTTTTGCTATTATTCCAATTTGTCTGATCGTTATGTGATTATATATAATCTTGTAGCAATTAAAAAACAATATATTTTGAACATAATAATTGATAAAGTATTATTCGAGTAATAGTTTGTGAACACAAAAGTGCAAGTTGGTATCTACCAACTTGGTTAGCTCTTAGTTAGCTTCAAATTGTCAATTAAATTTACAATTTATTTTGGTTATTTTATTTGCCAAATAATTCCCATTGTTAACTGTGGTAACATTACCTACATAGTTCTATTGATGGAACTGAAGAAAATATTTTTTCTTAAGATTTTTTTTTATTTTATTAAACAAGAAAAGGGTTGGGATTTTGAGTTTTCTTTAAATAATAACAAAAATAAAAATAAAAAACAACTTACTGTATGCCATTCCAAATCCCTTAGACTTCCTACAGCTCGGATTGAGTCCTGGTAACTTATTATTTTTTCACCAAAGCGAAGTCGCGGGAAACGGTTAGTTGTCTATTACCCTAAATAGAAAACTCATTGTAGCTAGCCTCCTTTGTTTAAAAAGAAAAATCAAAGAGTAAACACAAAAGAAAGTTACTGCAGAGTATTTTTCATTAGCTTGTTTCCTCGCGACCACAATGCGTTCAAAAACTTTGAACGAAATTCACCTGACTGCGCATATTTAAAACAAGTCATTTTGGAAATTTTTTGGACCGGAACCTTTCCATTGTTTCACCAACGAAACCATTATTCATTTAGATAAATAGCACAGAATTTTTGCGAACGTTTGTAATCTGAGTTTAAGTACTTACTCTTACCTACCTACAATTATTAATATTTAAAACACAAGTCGACCTTACTTCTGTTCTAGTACCACACAACAGAAAATCTGTACAGCTTCAATCACAATACACCTTAATAAAATAAAAAAAAAACACTTTATTTTGAAGTTTTATATGCTTTTATTTCACGGTCTACACGATGATAGGTGGCTGTCGCCTATTATAATGAAATTAATAGGCTAGTTTTGAAAATTGGTAGAATTACGGTATCCAGATGAACACGGATGGGGATTGTGCTGATGAGGGTGTTTTGAAGGTACCTTTTTTAAAATTTTTGTTCATATCGCGTAGGAATAGTGTTATGTTTCTACATACAATTTTGTACAAATTTGTATATATTCATTTTTATTTTACGATCAATACTTTAGGAACTACAGACTGTGTAATTTTACAGAGAGACAAAAATAGACGATTTCAGCCGCAAAAAAAGAATGGAATCTAGGAAGACCTATATATACCTATATTATAAGTAACTTATCTAAGTATCTAATGAAATGAATAGTGAGGACTTATACCTACTCTTTTATTTTTCTAACTGCTTTTATGACTGATGTTGAACGCAAACGCTTGTATTAAATTTCAGCATTTAACGTACTCGTAAAATGGACAATAAAATCTCTTGAAAATAAAACTTTAGTGGCTTCTATAAATTCTACTAGAAATTAGTGATTAGGTAAATTACATAGATGAATGATTGGTAAATTATTTAAGAAAATATACCTACTCGTTATTTATTGTTTACTAGGGATGAGTTTCCCGGCAAATTGCAAATTATACACAATTCTTTATATATTACTTATGTATCTTATGTCTTTGTTTCACTGTTGGGAAGCTATATTTTATAAAGTTACGCGGACGAAGTGCCTGTCTCGTCTAACAGATAGTATTCTATAAAAACACACAAGGCAGGCATAAATAATTTTTCATATATTAATAAAAGGTGTATTAAGGTAACTTTAACATGTTTACATAACAGAAATAAGTTAATACTTAGCAGCATGTTCATTTAAAATGTCTTACCTTGAAAAGAGGATTGTAGGTATGTTCAACACCTTAATTGAATTGATGTGTTTTTAAAAGGAGGCAGACATTACATACTGTTGCTTAAACACAATCCTGAAGGATAATGACTAAGCACTCGTTAGGACTATACTTAAACCTGCGTCAGGACAAGATTAAGTGAAGGTTGCCCTTCTAAATGTGTATACCGTTTTTCTGTAACCTCTTTGCTATTTTAAGAAAGGGACCTCGAATTTCGATTAATGGAAGTGATACTCGATTACTCATGCAACGTGAGTGATTTTTCTTGTATTTTAAATATATTAAAACGTCACATAGTGATCGAGTATTCCTTTTAATTCATATAAGACGCAGTTCTTATTAATTGAAAGCTGCCTGAAAGAGATTCTATCCACAAAAGACTTTTCTATGCAGTATATTGAAATTTTTATTGCAGTTTGCAAAAAGGAATATTCGAAATAGCTGTGGGTTAAAAAGTAGCAAGTATTTTTAATTTATGCTTCAAACGAATCTATCACCTTTCTCTTACAATAATTATACTTTACGATTGGTTTTTGAGTAAGTTAAGATATTTGAAAATGCGTTTGCATCCAAAAACAAGAGTTTACGTCTGAGAAGACAAGAGATAAGATGTGCTTATCAAAGTAAACTTTGAGTGAAAAGATATTATTAGAATTTTCAGCCTTTTGTAATATAACAGATTATTCTAGCCTTATGTAGATAACAATATTGTTTATTTTCAATTAAGTGCGCGTTGTTTTTATTATTTTTTCGTTCGCAGATGTTGCCGAGAAGAGTGATCACCACGCCACGAATGACGATTAGGTAATCATTTTCCTTAAGGAAACAATTCTTTAGATTCTTTTTTATATTATAAACGGCAGCAACTAAGACGTCGATTTGTTCTAGCTTGATTAGTAGAATGTGATTTACTATTAAGAAACGCGTACGAAGTCGTGTGCAATAGCTAGTTGACTGATAAATGTTAATTAACAGTATTTTCATCTGACTGGTAATCAAGAATTTAGTTTTAGTTTTTTTTTGTTTCTGGGCTTCTATTATAAATATATTCCCGATTTAAAACATGGAGATGAGATATTTTAATTTAGAATTAGATTTTATTTTAAATAAGCTTATTTTTAGATTGTATTATAGATTTAACATAGAATACCTTAGTTAGACGAACATTTTTTTAAAAACTTAGTTGTTTTGAGTTCACCTAAATCTCTTTTTAGTTAATTATAAATTTCGACTCCAAAAATACGCTCCGTCACGGGACCTGTATAAATGTACTGTCATGGCTTTAAAAATACGCGAATCATGATGTAATTTAAAGTGTCACGAACTTGTCACTAAGCAATTTACTGTAACTTTACCCATAGTCACAATTATAAATAGGTATAAGTACTTACATATTGTATTAGGTGCTTTAATGGATATGTTGCAAATTCAATTTTGTATCCGATTACCTAATTTACAACTAGCGATTTACTCTTGGCTTTGCTCTAGTGCAATTTTTTGCAAATTATACACACAATCCTTCGTCATTTATCGCTCTTTTTACTAGTGAAAACCGCATCAAAATCACTTAAGTACTTGCAGCTTGTGTTAATATTCGACTGCAGTTGATTCCTAACCTCAAATCCTGCCTACAGACCATTTAAAAAAAAAGTATATAATAGGTACTCAAACCAATGTTAATAAAGCTTCATTTTGTAAACCTATTTTTTTTACAAATTTACAAATTAATTAAAAAGTTTAATTAAATTTTACAAGATTACTAAATCTTAATAATAGGGCACATTTTGTTTCACAGTCTACTTTACAGTGATAAATTGCATAGACCGTCTGAAAGCACTTACAAACAGTATCCCTATCCCTTTAATTACAAAAGATCATTGTGAATAACAAATTCTGTGCAGTAAATACTTACTAAGGCCGTGTTGGTTGTATTTCTCTGCAGTAAGGTATATGTATAAGGTATAAATATCCAACTCTTGATGTTGGAGGTGGTAGCCATCTACTATGTCACCCTTTATCATAAAAAATATTAACATATTATTATTAATTCATATTATTATATTAATTATATTAGGATATATATTATGTAAATTCAAGCTATATTTAAAAATTACAAGCTAACCCCCGCGCGATTTTCTATTGAAACACGCTACCTGTTTTTTATTTTCTTTATTCTTTTTAAAAAAAAATCGAAATAAGTATATTAAGCGTTTATTGTCTAAATTTATTTCAGTACATTAGATCTGGGGATAACGAGTCATTCGGCGTTAGAAAAATTAATTCAGCCGTTTTCTGTCAGAATGAGCCCAAACTAAATGACGTGTTCGGAAAATTTGCTTTTTATTCTTTTTTACGAAACAACTTGCTGAAATGTAATGGTGTTTAATATTTTTGGAATCAGCTCATTGAGCCTTTTCATTTTTGATAATAGTTTTCTAAAGAAATCAATTTTTATTTTACTTCTACTCGATAGGTTTCTGAAGAATAAAATTGATTTAATAGAAAAAATTGATGACGTCATAACTGGAAAATGTACCAGGTGGCAGATATCCACTCAAATATTAAAAACTTACTAAGATTCATTCTAAATTTTCCTGAAAAAAAAATCACCATACGCGAACTGCTCCACAGAACACAGAACTGTAGGTTAGGTCTAGAACTGTTAAGATGCAAAATTGTCTAATTTTTCCTCGGGCTTTTAAGACCTTAAATTCATATTAAAATAATGAACCACCTCACATACAACGTAATAATTAAAGTCGAGACTGAACATGCATTATTAATAAAAGCTAAACTTTCTCACTTCAGAACCACCCATAGAGCTCCTGTGAATTTGCCCTCAACAGGTTCAGCGAGTAATTATTTGGGATATGAATTTCAAAATGCCAAATTAACCCAGCTTTAGTTCATTCATTCGAGTTGGAAGATTTTGGAGAATTGAGTTACGAGTTCCGACTTTCACATTAAGTCAAGTAAGTAGGTACCCAAAATTTTTCATTTTCAGTAATGTTAAATGTTAAATGTTTAATTAATTTTAATTTTAAAAACAATTGCGTCCTTGTTACTTAGAAGTTTATTATTCTGTTGAGTTATTTGACAAATATAAAAATGATTAAATACTTACTAAAATAGGAAATAAATACTTGGTCATAGGAAAATTGTTCCAAAAATATTGATTTTTGGAAAATCATACAAGAAGCGTTGCGGGCGATAGTAAGTTCTAAGTCTGTAAATTTTGTATAATGTGAATTTTCATCCTCTAATCTACCTGTATATACATACATTTTTTAATATTTTTATGTGTTCCCATAGGAAAAATATGCAAGAGGCATAGATCTTTCTATGGCTGAGATCATGATATGCGTTCCTAAGTCACAAAAAGTCGATAGTAACAAAGAACATCCTGTAAGTACACATAAAGTTATTTTTGTCAGATTTTCGCAAGCTTTTTTTCACGATTCCAATTTCTTACAGTCGTCATACAATTAAAAAGTAACCTTGACAATAGACAATAAAAGGTAAATTACAAAATCTTGACAGAATTAGAGTGTTAGGTACAACAATAAAAAATACGACGTTCTTTTATGAGCCACAAAAACAAAACGAAAGTTAATGGCTCTGTCAAATTGTAGAGACGTGTGAATTCTATAAACATTTCATCTATACCGACACACACACATACAGACAAGATTCTGAGTATTGATAAGTGTACCAATTTTTTTAAAGAACAAAGTTAATTCCATAGATTAATAATTTAATGCTGCGCTCGACAAAAATTTTCCGATTTTCGATATTTTCCAAAAACAATTTTTTTTAATCGACAATATTTTGGCAAATATTAACAATAGAGACAAACGTTTTAAATAAAAAAGATGCAAAATTTCATCATCTACAAAAAAGATTCTTACAATTTTTAACGTAAAAATTTCCGTTTCCATGATATTTGCAAAATGGCGTTTTTCAAGATGGCGGCTAACGCTCGCGATAGCCGTCATCTTGAATTTACCGGTATAATTATACCAAAAGAATTATTTGAATTTGTTTCACTCTTATCAACACTGAACTCAATAGTAATCGACAGTGGATTTGACTTATTGTTGGAGATATTGAAGTCAGATATTGAAAACCTATCTAACTTACATTAATAATCATATCTGTCGACGGGTTTCAAATGTGCAGCACCCTTCGATCCCTGAACCTGAAAACTTTGTTAATTTAATTTATTATCCAGTCCTCCACACGAGAATTCTATACTGCTGCAGATACTTAATACTTAATTCAAATACTAGTTCGTAGTAACAAGCTACTAAGATGAAGACTTTTCCCAATTTGTCTAAGGTATTTCCTTTTGTTAATGTAATATGGGATAAATGTTACTATTTTCCCCCTTATATTAACTAAAATTCTATTCTATACACGATACCAATGTTAATGATGTTGTCTTCATTCGTCTCATTTGAAATAAAAATCGTTGACTTCAAATTTTGCTTATATTAATAAGTATAATAAAACGTTACATATTTAAATATTCGTCTAGAAGACAATAAAATCGTATGTATTATATCGTATGTAATTCGTAAGTAATATCGTATGTGATAATGACAAATATGACGGTGGAAGATAATCTTCATTTTTGAATGATTTGGCGGGTAAACTATGCGACGTTGTATTATTGCTCCAACATAAAATTCGATGAGTTCCATCTTTAGAAGCCCGCTCTAGTCTCTCCTCTCCTCCGGTTGCAAGGGCAGCGGAGAAATCTTTGAAAAAGCCCGCCTCACTATGCCACTGGTGTTGCGAATGTCCGCTACTCTGACGACGCCATCCGTGCCCAGGAAAGTACGCTCGATACGACCCAATCTCCACTTGAGCGGTGGTGAATTGTCGTCCTTTATTAATACGAGGCTGTTCGGTGCGATGTCAATCTTGTGCGCCTTCCACTTCGTCCGAACTTGCATTTCAGAGACGTACTCCTTCGACCATCGCCGCCAGAAGTGTTGCCGTAGAAGCTCGACTCGGTCATAGCGTGCCAGTGAAATAGGATTCCGAGTTGTAAGGTCTTCGCCTGCCGACGCCGTTAACGGTCGGCCAATAAGGAAATGAGCCGGTGTTAGAGGAGAGCAGTCGTTGGGATTTGTGGATAAAGCGGATATTGGACGGGAGTTTAGGACAGCTTCGATTTGTGTAAGCACCGTGCTGAGCTCCTCGTATGTCAATTTAGCGTTACCCAATATGCGTCTAAGGTGGTACTTACATGACTTAACTCCCGCCTCCCACAAGCCTCCAAAATGACTAGCGTATGGCGGAGAAAATTTAAATGATATGCCATCAGAGGCAGCGTAATCGATTATTTTCGCGGAATCGTATTTTAAAATTGACAAAATTTCTCTTTCTGCACCCACGAAGTTCTTGCCGTTGTCAGAAAATATAGTGGATGGTTTCCCACGACGAGAAATAAAACGCTTTAAAGCTAATAAATAATCATTAGTAGAAAGACTGCTGACAAGCTCCAAATGTATAGCTCGAGTTGCAAAACAAATAAACAAGCAAATGTAGCCCTTGACCAGTGTGCTTCCACGTCCCCTACGATTCAACATGAATACTGGGCTAGCATAGTCTACGCCAGTACGCATAAAAGGAAAGATGCACTATCCTTCTGGCCAGACTTCGTGCGCACAGATACCACCAACACTCACGCAAGGACGCGACGAACAGCTGGGGACCAGCATGTAGCAGCTTTACTCGTATATATATGTTCGTATATTTAAATAATAAAGTTGTAAATATGTGTTTACTACATAATAAGATCGGATGTTTCTTATTATAATCGAAAGTAGTCGAATTACACAATCTACCACCAACTCGAATTAATTTATTTTCGTCTAAAAATACGTTTAAACCTTGAATTGCGCTTATAGATTTATTATTTTTGTAAGTAATAGGTAAGTCGTTTATTATTAATTTTTTTTATAAATAATCGGAAAAGATTGCATTTTAACTATGCGCTAGCATGAGCCTTGCTGACCGTTATCGTTGAGTTTTTGTTATACGTACAAATATATGCGCAAGTTCCGTATGCGTATTGAGATACAATACTATTTACATTGATCTAAACTATACTTATATACTCCCAATTATACTTATATAGTCTTTGACTATTTATTTTAAATACATACTTTACATATTAAACGACACGTTTGGTCTAGTGGCTAGTGACCCTACCTGTTAAGGGTTCGAATCCCGCTAGGGGCAAATGTTAATGTGCTAACATTTACCTTTGCACCTGAGTCATGGATGTTTGACGGATTTCGATGATAGATTAACATATGTATATGATTTTTATCCTGGAAACATGTTCACCGATCGTCTCTTTCGGGTTATAATTTGCATATTTCAACGCGAAAGAAGTCGCGAACACCAGCTAGTAAAGTAATAAAATAAAAACTACTTCTTTCTTAAATATTTTTAAAGGAAATGTCAACTTGTGGCGTGTTTTATATGAATTAAACCTGAAACATAGAATTACGAGTTCCAGTCCTATTCAATGATAGTGGTCTGTGATGAATGGGAGGGTTGATGCGCGGAGCGATATCAGATACAAACACAGATACTAAGTAGGTCAAAGGTTCAACCTTGAATTAGAATAATGTGAAATAAAATGTGGAATAAATTCCTATACACAAAAAAGACGATATCTTGTTTTGCCCCGTTTTTCAGTTTTCTTTCAAAGAAAGTGTATAAATTTGTCTAAGGCATTTCTACATCTAGGACTAATTAGACAATTTTATGTCTCAGACATTTAGTTTATTGTTAAGCAAGTATTCATACTATCCGTCAATCAGTTCTCTTAATTAAATTCCAAACATTAATTTGTATGATGGCGAGCATATCGTCCTTGAAATAGCATGTCACGAGAGTGACGGGATCTCTCCAGAGGTCAAACAGGTAAATCGTGTCGCTTAACCGCGCAAAACGACATTTAATCCGAAAGCACGAAAGCTCTTGTTCACTCGACGAGCACCGGGAGAGTAATAATCAAATTAGCAATGATTTACTGTCTGTTTAATATTAAATGTGTCATTTCACTTGTTCCTAGTTACGTATTGCTGCATAAAATAATAATATTTTAAAGGTACTAGAATAAAACAATACGACACACAGTAATTATTTATTGCTAAATCTATACTTCGATATATCTAATAAGGCATAATAGTTTTGTCCGTAGCTACATTGAATACATTTTCCACTCCAAAGAGAGGGACCGAGAGTCCGGCGACACGTGAATGTACGCGACGTTGCGGGACAAGCTTGAATTACGTATAAAATGCAGCTTCAAGCTTTGAAAAACAAAGCTTTTTGAAAGTTGAGCATAATCAACTCGTCTATAAACTAAAAACTATGAGTTTAATCGAGAACACTTTGAATTTTCTCGATAAAAAGTAATTCAGCACCCACAACGTGTCTTTGTAAATCTCTTCATAAAATATTCATTATCATTATTCACAATAATTAAGATGAAGACATAGGCTTATCTGTCATACGACTTGATCCTCTCTTTTCACATGGTTAAAAAACATAACATTGGTAAAATTTTTATTAAGAAAATAATATTCTACTATAAATCCTTATAGAATAGAATAGAATAGAATAGAATAAAGTTTTATTTGCAACAAGGGACATACATAGACATAGGTACCTAAAAAATAACTTAGAAGACACACACAAACGTCCCCTGCAACAATCCGGCTCCAACTCAGCATAATGCAGGTTTTAGAAACCTGCGCTGGTCTTCCGTTAGAGCCGACGGTGAGGTTACGCACTTATTAACACAATATACACATACACAAAGCTCCAAAAAAAAAATACAAAAAAATTTACACAAATATAACAGTACAAAACCAAAACTAAGCCTACACATATAATACAAATAGAAATACAATATATAAAACAAAAACATTTTTACAGGAAAATATTTAAAAAAAAAATTAAAAAAAAATACTAGAAAATAAAATAAAATAATAATAATACAAAAGTATAATCAGAAGGCGCTGGTGTCATTTCGCAGTAGCTCCTCGCTTTTTTGGTGTTCAACCATAAATTTCTTTAATTTACTTCTAAAATTATTAATACTTTGCAGGTCCCTAATAGGCGGCGGAATGTTATTCCAGCACTTCGACGCAGCATATCGAAAGCTCCCTCTGAAGGCAGCAGTACTATGGCACTCTATTACTAGCTGCGTCGAAGATTTGCGAGAATGAGCATCCCTCCATGACAACTTCTCATATAAATAAGAAGGCTCCCTATATTTATTGACGCCAAACATAAGACACGCGAGATGAAGTTTGCGGCGATGCTTCATTTTTAATATACCATATTTATTTAAATATGGAGTCACATGTGATCGCCAAGGAATATCAAAACAGAAACGAGCACAAGCATTCTGGACACGCTGAATTAGTTTTTGCGTTTTTGCCAATAAACGAGGACCACAAACCGTGTCCATGTAATTAAATTTAGATAAAATGAGAGACTCAACTTATGCAGGGAGTATGTTAAAATTATATTAAAAAAATAAAAACACTGCCCTATAAAGTTCTGTATTGTCTATACCTTTGTGACACAAGTATCATGACACCTTATGAATAGCTGATACTTAGTTTCGAAGAAGATCTACCTGGAAAACTATCACTAATACTGATAAACTCTCCGGAGACTGTTCAAGTTCGTCTAACAAATCTGAACACATCCCTATCTAGATTTAACTCAACTTTCGCGTGGGCGGTTGTAACAGCACTATCTTGTCTTGTTTTGTCTTGTCCGATAAGATTTTTCATATTTATTTCTTTACCTATATTTCAAACACAATAAAAGTTAAGGATGCTACCACTGTTTTTAAAGGTGTTTCTACGTGGAATAAACCTAAGCTACAAAACTGGTACAGAAACAGCTACAGAAATCGCCTAATGCATCTGACTATATAAAAGATATGAGGTGAGGTAAAGTCGCGATATCAGCTTAGTATATCTAGAATATCTAAAAGGTAATCGACCCCTCAGAGCCTTAAGAAAATGATAACACAAGCAGCCCGAATCTGATAAAGCTACGCGTGACTTCCCACGCGCGAAAAGTATTTATTCGGGATTATATCAACACATGGTTTTGTTTGCCATAACACACGTATATTGTATTAGTACAGGTCACAGATCACATTACATATCGTAAAATGATACTCAGTTGGCAGGAACTCGCCCCAACTCAGTATCATTTTTTTCCGCAATTTGGCCGCGAGTCCAAGTCTCCAGAGTTCTATCACATAGACTTAAGGGATTCACAAAGGCGAATGACATTGACGATTTGACCTTCACCGATATGACCTTTAGAATGTTTATATATATATATCATACTAATTCCGCAAGAAAAAAAAAAGGTAATCCACACCTCAACGCAGTCACTGAGACACTGTAGCTCCATATATTTAGAGTTCCGAGGCGGCGGAAACAATTCAACAGGCCTGATAAATGTGGTTTTTTGTACTTTTCATTAAAACTACATTTAAAAAAAATTAAAAAATCAATACATTTTTTTTAAATGATATTGACTTATTATTCGGTGTAGGAATCATTTGCGCGCAATAAACCGTTTTCGCAACAAATTTCAATATAAGTCAAAATCTTCTTATGTTCTAACTTTTATTGTGGGGTCTCTACTACTTTGATGGAATTTATAAACAATACAATTTGTTCTTCACATGTTTAAGTATAACATATATTTTTTTCAAACCAATTGCATTGACAGTTTCTTCTAACATATTTTTTTAAAAATGCAAATTTTTAGGATTGGCGTGTGTTTACACCTTAAGGGATTCACAAAGGCGAATGACATTGACGATTTGACCTTCACCGATATGACCTTTAGAATGTTTATATATATCATACTAATTCCGCACGAAAAACACAAACGTAATCCACACCTCAACGCAGTCACTGAGACACTGTAGCTCCATATATTTAGAGTTCCGAGGCAGCGGAAACAATTCAACAGGCCTGATAAATGTGGTTTTTTGTACTTTATTGTGGGGTCTCTACTACTTTGATGGAATTTATAAACAATACAATTTGTTCTTCACATGTTTAAGTATAACATATATTTTTTTCAAGCCAATTGCATTGACAGTTTCTTCTAACATATTTTTTTAAAAATGCTAATTTTTAGGATTGGCGTGTGTTTACACCTTAAATGATCTTCCGATAAGATGACAGAACTTTATAGACCGGGGTGAATACTTTGATGAAATAAATATATTTTGCCCTACAAAATGAAGTGTTTTAATTTTTCAGTACGAAACGGCTATTTCATACTAATCTGAGTTTGTTTGTTTGTTACGCTTTCACGCAAAAACTACTGACCCGATCACCATGAAATTTTGCATACACGTTGTCTGGGACACCAGAAACGACATTCTAGGGTACCTTTCATCCATAACGCGGACGAAGCCGCGGGCACCAGCTAGTTCATATATAGATTAAAGATATCAAAATCTCATTTACAATATAATTATGTATAGCCCGTCTGGCGTGACTGCGAAACGTAGTGAGACCAGCCAGTACTTTCCAGCTCTAAACCAGAGCCAATTTTGGTCGGGCTAACATCAAACGGGCTCGTCATTATTCTAAAATTTTACTTCACTTACAAGATCATTGGTTAAATTGCTTTAATTAGCGCTCTAACTCAGAGATCCCGGATTCAATTCCCAGTAGGGTCATCTGATGTGCAGTGTCTCTGATGGTTTGGGTGTGCAGGATTTTCCACAACACACATAGTGCTCACTTAGGGACCATACAATTGATTTGCTTAGTCCTGGCGATTTATTTACCTACTTAGCTGGTGCTCGGGACTTCGTCCGCGTGGAATAGTTATTTTGGGAATCATTTGGGTATATCGAACGGTTGTCGCAGCGCACGCAACGGAAGCCCTCAAAGATGAATAATTATCCCCGTTTTTTTCCACATTTTCGACTGTTTCTTCGCTCCTATTAGTCGCAACGTGATGTTATATAACCTAAAGCCTTCCGCGATAAATGATCTATCCAACACAAAAAGATTTTTTCAATTCGAACTAGTAGTTTCTGAGATTAGCGCGTTCAAACAAACAAACAAACTCTTCAGCTTTATAATATTATATATACTTAGTATAGATTTAAATTACTTCTGCATCACATTAGACATTTTCAAAGTGATTACATGTAAATGGAGCCGTTGATTTATTTATGTAGTAGGGCGTGATCCAGCTATACGAGTGAACCCTTTAGCGATGTGATGTTAGACGACAATATGTGAAAGGTTAACGATTCACGTAAAACAAACGATCGGAGCTGAATGGGTCGTGGAGGCTCTTATTGCGTGTTCCCTTGTTTACCTACAATTTTAATAGCTATGTTCTATTTTAAAATTATTCAAATACCATGTTTTCTATATACAGTGATTTTCCTAAGCTATTCTAGAATTATCTATATTATTTGAACTTATCATAAGCGATGGATGATGTCAATGATTTGCTATAGCTCACTCTCATTGGCTACAAGTAAGGGATAAGGAGAAAATAAGGAATGGTCACTGGCATCCCTTACTCATTCCCCTATTATTACTAGCTGGTGCCCGCGACTTCGTCCGCGTTGAAAAAACAATATATCGCCTGACATCGTTATTGCTATTACACTTAGCCAGGAGTTAGTTTCCTTAATTTTAGATAATCCCTCGTGAGCAGTACTTTTTTCTGGATGAAAGGTACCCTATGTCCTTTCTGGTGTCCCAGACAAAGTGTATGCAAAATATTATGGTGATCGGTTCAGTAGCTTTTGCGTGAAAAAGTTACAAACAACCATACATACATCCATACAAACTTTCGCATTTATAATATTAGTACGGATTTCTGTTTTTTTACAGCTACTTTTAGTAAGGCGTTTAGAGAATTATATATTTGGAAGACAACTTGATTTTATTTTATCTCGTAATATATTTTGTTTCCTTAAAAAAAGTTTCTACATGATTTCTAGTAACTAATAAAAAAAAATCAATTTTCAGTTTCTCAGTTGAAGATTGGCGTTTAAACTTATAGATTAAATTATAGTAAAGTTACTAATGCCTTAGCATATTTCTCTATCTGTCTTTTTATTATTTTCCGTATAATGATCTTCTAGATAAGATTAATGTTTATTACAATTCAAAAAATAAAGGTCAATTATTAATAAAATGGCTATAAATGCTATCTTTAAATATATGAATTTATTATAATTTATATAATATATATTAAATTGAAACTAATAAATAAATTTAACCAATATTAGTACCTAAATACATATATAGAATCCAAGACGAATTTAATGACCGCGTTATAGTATAGCATGACAAGTTGTCATGCTATACTCTAACTTGTCCTCAGCGAGGCAAAGTTACAAGACATACACCAAACTTTAATAATGCCTGTCATGTGATATGGGTCTCGGTGACAATAAACTGCGTTTATTCAAATAAATGCCAAACAAAGGAGAGAATGAATGTGAGGGTCAATAGATAGAAGAGCCTCTTAGTACCAAATGATCCTCATTTGTTATCCCCGTGAAGTTAAAAGGAGTATAACCAGATTTCGAACCCACATACTGCGTCATTATATAGCTTTTTTACATTACACACGTAATAAGAGAGTACTAATATGTAAATGAATGTTTCTATTTCAAATTTACGAGTTAAACCACTTACTCAACTCACCGAAAGCGGTATCTTAACGAATTTCAGTCACGCACATAAAAATCAGAGTCATTTTAGTAGAAATACGAGGTAGAAAATAATATGTCACGTATGTAAGTATATGTAAGTATTTAAAAATGTGAGTTTGGTTTCAGTACGCTAAAAATGTTAAGTGAGTTTATTATATAATAATTTCGACATTAGTAAAATACGGTTAAAATTTGACCAAAAAATGGTAATAATATTTGTCAAAAAAAAGAAGCAAGGTCCAGAACATTTGGTAACAAACAAAGAAAAGTCCATATATTTGGATAAAAAGCTGGTTAAATCCAACTTTGAATTCAAGAAACAAAAATGTCCGTCATGAAAAAGTGAAATAAGGAATATTACTAAGGCCCTCTTTCACCATCTGTTAAGTAGGCTAACCGTCATTTAAAGTCACCTGCCACCGGGAATAATTTAGCTGATATACTTACCTTTGTTTGTACAAACTGATTCCACTGATTAAAAAAGTTTATTTTATTTTATTAATAATAATTGTGTATTAGTCTTCAGAAATAAATTTTTATTCTAATAATCAGTGAAATAAATTGGTAACATGTCATTTATGTACGGACCTTACAAAGCTATTATCATTTTTATGAGACATTCTCCACGCATACATATGATAATGTGTAGGCACGTATTAGCACAGAGAGAGCTCGTCAAAGTGTCGTGAAACAATCTTCTTGATTATATCTCATCACAATAAAAGTGTCGGGGCGATATAAAATATACTCTTTTATATTGTGTACAAGTGTATAAATAAAATTACAATGTGTTGACAGTCAATTTTGGGCCGACCCTGAGAGTTTATTATCAATTGCGTTTGCAAAAACAGATTTATTAATGCAGGATAAAAGATCCTCCATTAATATATCTGTTAACAATTAATAATTCCATCATCATCACCATAATTATCAGCTGTAGGATGTCCTCTGCAGGACATAGGCTTCTCTCTTACGGGGGAATGTTCCAATGGGGCCTGTCAGATGCAGCCTGGATCTAGTGTCAGCTGGATACAAATCCTGGAGTCTAATGTTAGACTGACGCGCCCCTGCTTCTTCCGGGTGCAAAAGGGGGAATTAGTACCTACATATATATTATAATTTGGCGACACGTCTGGTCTAGTAGCTAGTAACCCTAGCTGTTAACCAAACGGTCGCGGGTTCGAATCCCGCTAAGGGCAAATGTTTATGTGTTAACATTTACCTTTGTACCTGAGTCATGGATGTTTTGTATTTATAATAAGTATACTTTGGAACTAGATGGTGCTGTGTGGAATGTGTGAATATATATATATATATATGTGAATATATATATATATATATATATATATATTCACATATAAATATATATAAATATTTTATTGTAGTTTACTGTTCATCTATATCTACTTTTGTTTGTCCTGACTATCAACGCACAGTCAAAACTACTAAGTCTAGAAAGCTGAAACTTGGAACATAGCTTTAGATAGGATTTTTGAAAATTTCTACTCAATCCGTAGCCCCTTTGTTTTTTTTTTTACTTTTTCTTTTTAATATTGATATAGAAATAGGCTCTTTCTATACTAATATTCAGTGTATTGTTATACATCCCGGTTTCTCTATGTCCTAACTAATAATCTAATTATCCAGTCGATTTGCCTCCATTGATTGAGTTGAGCACGAACTGCATACAGTGGAATTAATTAATATTAAATATTTACTGATTCAAATCCGATTTCCATGGAATAAATAGGCTGCAATGTTTTGCGTTCAACAAAATTTCAGACAATCGTGCACATTAAAATTTATCATGTATTAACATGTTTAATTATGGTTTAAACCTAGGTATTCGATGGGAACGAATAATACCTATAATGCCAATGTAGGATTATTTTCAGCCATAGATTTTGATTTTTATAGTTCATACGAACTCCATTTTCTTCATATTCAAGGAATTGAATTTTGTGCAACTCGAAAATATTTGATAGTAAGTTCCAAGTAGAATTTACCCGAAAATCAATACATAACTAATATTATAAATGCGAAAAGCAGTTTGTTTCTTTGTACGATTGTTCATAACGATATCCCTTTTCTGTTTCAGGGATGAAGAAAAAGGCATAGGGTAACTTTCACCCAGAAAAAAGTAAGTACTTTTCCAAAGGGCTAATGTAAAATAACCATAAAATAGTTAACGCCTCACAAAAATATATGAGCAATAAAGATTGAATAACAAGTAAGAATAAGGGGCGCCGACGAAGTCGCGGACAAAAACTAGTATATTATATTTCGGGTGAAATATAATATTTGAAGCAGATATTTGAAGATATTGAAAATTAAAAACATTATTCATCTCTGAGCATTTCTACCAAATTTGGTAAATTAGTATCTATTACCAAAAATTTGTAGTCAAGAGGAAAATATTCTTTCAAATTAATAATTTATTGCCTCTCCTTCGCAGTACAAATTCAAGATATATTTTCTTGAAGACTAGTTGCATTATAAACTCTCCGAAGTATTCTAACTAAGCGGATAGAACTATGTGATGATAGCTTGAGTCGGAACGCGGAATGCTTTGTTGGGCGCTTTCTGAAGGCGAACTGAACAGCATAATGAACGTAATCATTTCAAAGGGCTCTTCTTTAAATTCGTTTCGATTGAAATGGCACAACAATTATATCACTAAGATAGTGTGATAGCAGTGTCCCCACGTGAAAGGAGATGACAATGAAAAAAAGCAGAAAATATAAAAAAATATAAAAATGTAAGAACTCTACTGAACCATTTCGAATATGTGTAGATGAACGTTCGACAAAGCTATACTTATAGGTAGACATGAATATATTATGTAGATGAACATTCGGCAGAAAGGCCTCTTGGCCTATCCGCGCATTGTATATTATATAATATACGCAGTGATCGGGTAAGCCGAATGAAAGTCGAACATATACGTCGCAGGTACTTTGGGTCGGCTTTGTTGTTCAACAAAAATTGCCGAATGAAATGTGCCGGCCCGACTATATGTGCAGCAACCCTAAAAGAACATTGTTATAGTTTTGAAGTCTATCCGAGGTAAAAGAGAATTTGGTGGTCGTAAATATGTCATTGTGTCACTGTCTGTTAGCACACAACGTTACTCACAGATTGGCACGCTTTGAATATTGATGATAACTGGGAAGCTTTACCCTTCCTTGGACGAGTAGTTGGCGTGTAAGCTTTTTGATGTTTGAAATTCGAGTGTGTTGTTTTCAGTTAGTTGTTTTGTATCCAGGCTACTTACTTTGAGGTTTGTATTATGTTTTTAGCATATTATTTGCTTACTACTGTTATTTATTACTGCTAGAGTGCCGTGACTGACAAAGTTTGTATAGGAATGCCTGACATATATATTGACACCAAACAAATAAATAAAGTTTTACATTTTTTTTTTACACCAATATATATTATATTTATTTAATATTAATGTAATATTTTATACATAATATATAGAAATATTAGATTGTTACTGCCATTATTTAGAAATACTAAAGAAACTTTTTCTACATTTTATTTATTTATATTTTCTAAATAACTCTAATATATAATACTAGCTTCCCCGCTTATTATTAGTATTGATTGAAGATGTACGGAGGTTTCAAGCAATAAACTACTAAGTAAACGAATTTAATGAAATTTTACAGTAAATAGGCTATAATTAATAAAGATTAGCGAAAGAAATCTCGAGCAGTCTAGTAATATAATTGCAATAAAATTAAATTTAGAAAGTTTTAAAGTTAATGAAGATAGAAAATGTAGTTAAAAATAATAATAATTTAACATTATTAAATGTTTCCACATTTGATTATTCATTGTTTGATTTGTTTATTCATAAAATATAAAGCACAATTTTCCTTATGTGAGTTAAAATTATTGCAACACATATTCACGAGATCAACTCAAATGAAAATTTATTTCACCACAATTTTCACGACCATCTTAAATTTTGCTGGAAAGCAGCTACCTTAATATTAGGAAAGAGCCTTTCACACTTCACTTATTCGGTTTCGGAGTTCAGTCAGTATGTCGCGAGCTTTTCAACGGTGCGGATGCGTAGCGCTCGCTGCTTTTGACCTCTACAAGTTTTCGGATCACAAATCAGTGCAAAACTTCCTAAATACCTGCTAGTGTTGCCATAGTGATTTAAGAGAGTTAGTTTGTAGATAAATATTGAGGGATAAATTTAAAATTAAATCATGTGATTTTAGTATTGTCTTAAGTTTTTTTTTACAACAGCTAACAGGTAACATAAACTTATGAAATTTTATTTTATAAAAGAATATTATTATTTTATAATTTCACTATAAAAAAATATATTTTAAATTAATAATTTGAATGTAGAAATATTATTCAACATTAATAAAGTATAGAAATCTTTACAATTTAATCTGATTTTTTTTTATTATTATTCTAATGACTATTTAGGAAGTTACTATTTTTGTGATGGGTGTGATAACTTTATAGGAATTTGAACATACCAATTACTGAAATAACAGCATATAATTAGTCGTCAAACCAAAATTTGCTGTGTAGGCAAAAGTATGCTTTTGAGATATTAACAAAAAAGTTTCCTGAAAATTTTTACCTGAATGTATATTTAAAAAAATATATTTGGAACTTAAGGTTGTTATGCATATATGTATTTGTCTTTTAAATATGTAAATTTAATAGTTTCTTCTTGCTTTTTTTGATAATAGAGTAAATTTTGAATGTAACTATTCTAGCTGCTGCACATAGCATATATGTCATTAAAGAGGTCGTAGTTCGACAAATACTGCTCATATATCATAAGAACTTATTAGTTTTTTTATAATATAGATAAGTAAGGCACATATTTACTAAGGTCAAAATGTTGGAATCTCAACGATCTTTTTGACAACGACGATAATATTATGTGCTCGTGTTTCGTGGCTCGTGTTTGTTCCAGAGGCTTTTTCCTTACCCCTATCCAAACCCTTATGCTTTAACACTTATGGTACTCAATATAAGCAAAAACTTAAAAATAACTTAATAAGTGCAAAGCCTATCTAAAAAATAGTTTGCTTCGAAAACCAATAATATAATACGAACAAATACAAAAACGATAAGTGGTTTTCTTTTCTTATTACCTCACAAACAATAAATAAGTCGCACGTCAAGCCTTACACTACAAATAAAATGCTGACAACATGACATAAAGAAAATTTGAGTAGAATTTTTCACGAGAATTTAGTAAAAGTTTTTCTTTTATCTAACTTAATATTTGCAAGCTTTCATCTTTCATTGTTAACTAGTGTTTGTCCGTGACTTCCTCGGTGCCCCAATTTTCAATTCTTTCTCTTCACAAGAACCTTTCTCGGACTTTGAAATTTAAACTCGTGCGAAAGGGGAATTCTTTGTAGGTATTTAAAAAAAATATTGGTTTGCCACGTGCGAGTGGAGCATAAGCTTCCACGGAATTGACCTGAAAACTTGTAGCAGTAAAAGTAATGTACTGTTAAATTGAATCCACTTCTTTCCGAAGGCCTCCTTCATGATTACATGCTGACCTAGACCTAGATGTACCTACTCCAATCCAAGATGTACCTACTACAAATCATCTCAGGCATCTCACATATGTATCCGAGACAGAAAATAAGAGATATTGCAAGCATTTAGTATCACTAGGTTGTTGTTACCCCTTTTCCTTAGAGAGTCAGGTATCAGGTGCTCTTTTTTGTCGGCTGTTGATTTTTAATTTTTATTTATAAATGATCTCTCGAGATTTCTATCTATCTCGTGCTATTTTCTATTATAGATTAAAGATACTCTCTGTCTTTTTCTAATCCCTTGACAACGTTAAATTTCATGGTGATCGATTGAGTAGTTAAAGTGTGAAAACTTAACAAACTCACTTTAGCGTTAATAATATTAACGTTAATAACGTGAACACTGACGTTATGTCGGTTCATTTCATTTTCCTTTTCCCAACTTGTCCTTTTACTTTACGTCAAGATTTGCATCTGGTAACAATATTCCATTCCTGTTGATGCTGATTTTGTGTACCTATATGAGACGGTAGACAACTACTATCGAATGGTCAAGTGGACAGTCAGCCTGCCTGCCTCCATTTAAGATAAAAAATAGCTTTCTTTTCAAAAACAATGCATTTTTAAAATTGTGTTTTATGGCAAGATGCATCTAATAGTATTATTTGAAATAAGTAAGTTTTCTAAACAACACATTTTGTTAGTAAATAAATAAACAAATAAATTAAGCGTGAAATTAATTGGACTCCAATTTAGTTAATGTTAAACGCTTAGTACTTAGTGTTTTCATCTTTGTAAGGCTTAGTCTCATAAGCCGTTTTTCGTCCCTTTTATTCCTCTAACAAGTCAAAGTAATTGTCTATTTTTAGACTATTGTTATTTGTAGAGGATATTTAAAAAAAAAAATCTAATAATTGAATTATCTTAACACAAAAATGACACTGTTATTTAATATAACTTTCTACACGCTCCCGGTTTCGCCCGGGTTCAAAATTAAAACTAATCTATTTTTTTAAGTTTAAGTTTTTAAGACACATATCTAGTTACGAAGTTTTATCGAAATCGGTTCAGTAGTTTCGGAGTTCATTGGCGTCAAACAATGTGACACGTAATTTTTGTAATGAGATATTATATAGCATAATGTTACTCTCTGATAATATAATGTATTAGGTGAAAGAATTTTTAATATCAATCCAGCATTTTTTGAGTTTTAACACAATTAAAAATCTTCTTATTTTATTTAATTGAAACACCAACAGCACAACAAAATTAGCTAAGTCACATGCATTATATTAAAATCGACTCATTTACTGGTCAGTAATTAGTGCACCAATTACTGGTGTCTACAGCCTCATATACTGTCTCTATAAAAATTTAGAAAAAATTCAATAACTAACAATACATACATTACACCTACTAGAAATAAGCATATATAAAGTATCTACACTTAAAATTCAATCAATTAAGTATATAAGTCAAGTTACATCAATAATATAAACTCAAATCCTATCAACAACAGTCCAATCAGCAATATAAGATAAATTTTCTCTTTATTAGTATAGAAAAACCATAGATATTGTCGATTTTCAGTGACACGACTCTAACGTCTTGGTTAATAGATAAATATCTTCGTTGAGTTGCAATTATCGGTTGCTGGTTTGTGCTATTGACATTTTTAATTAACTTATGATGCATCTTTCATGATATTGAGTTGTTTGCTAATAGTAGTTTAATAGTAGGCGTATCGCCTTAATTTAAGTTTAAAGAATAAAGAGTACGAGAGCTTGGGGCCTCTTTCACCGTCTCTAAGTAATGTGTCAAGTAGGCTAACCGACATTTAAAGTCACCGGTCACGGGGGATGATGGTGGTGATATACCTTTGTTTGTACAGTAAAAGTCGCAAACATTAGAAAGAAAATAATAAAAAATATTCGCCTATCGAAGGATGCAGTAAAGCGAGTGTTCTAATTATTTCTAAAAGTAAGTTATCAACACTTTACTTATAGTTGGTTATAGATGCCCTTAGTCAGATAAATTTATATATGATTTTTTTTCTTTAACCTCTTCTATTTATGTCTCATGTTTTTATGAAAAACTAATTGATGCGTGCGACTTCGAGTTGAAAAATGAGAAAATATATGACTAATATAACTCCTAACATCTATATACGAGTAGCTATGACAACCGCGGCGCCGCCACGTTTTGTATTTTTAATATTCATAAACAATCCTTTTTCAGGAAAGAATGTCTCCTATATTTTAATCTAAATAATAAACTATCTGTGTGCCAAATTCCATCCTAATCCGTTCAGCCGTTTTGGAGTAAAAGAGTAACAAATATCCATCCCAAAATTCATCTTCACGACCTTTAGCATTTATAAAAGGTATTAGTATGATTCAAGATCTACAAACAAACTGATAACATTTTTCGTTATGTCGTAAATTATGATTTACCGCTTGCTGTGATTTCGGGCGAAAAATACGAATTTATCTAAGGGTTGCAATTTGTCAAGATTTATTTGGATTTTCCTCATTTAATCTAAATCGTCCGCGAGATGTTAAATGCCACCTAAATTTAAAAAAATAATATTTAGAACTCAAACCTCGAGCTTGGAGTGATTGTAACCTATAAATGTATTGAACTCTGGTTAAATATAACGGTTATAATTATAATGTAATTTACTATTAATAACTTAGACTAGATCCAAAGAAATCATGGCTTCCAAATATTGAAATATAATAATTTTATTTCTTATTTGTGTATAATAATTTGCTATAAATAAATAAATAACTAAATAATATCTTAAATTCGCGAACACAGTATACTTACATGATTTTAATTATATTTTATATAGAACTTATAGTATTTTTTTTGTATTTTATTGTTTTAATTTACTATAATTATTCGATTTTTTTTATAAATTAATAATAATATGTAAAAACATTTTTTTTTTAAACAATTTTTTTTTATTAATATCAATCATCCAAACATAGCTTTACATATATTTTTTAATTCGAATATGTATCATAGCATAGCATCGCTACTAAATACGTCGTGCTACACCATAATAAAACGTTATGTTGCTTTAAAAAATGTAATTACCCCCATGTTTACATGCAGCCGTTTTATGATGTCGGCAAATTTGAGCTTTGAACTTCCGTACATCAAAGCTGTTTATGAATATTTGCCGAGACGCGTAAATATTATAATACTCACGTGTATCAACATTCCTAGGTCAATTGAGTTATTTTATTAACTCTGTCTCATAACTTTTTTTTTTTTTTTCAATTTTTATTTTGTGTAAAATTAACCTATATTAAGTTTAAGTTGGGTTATGTACGCTTCAAAAACAGAGAATGGGTATTTTAATTCGGTTTTCAGTTTTTCCACGTGAAAAGAAGGATACACGGGAAAGATTATAAAAATACAAAATCAAACAAAATCACTTTTTAAATTAAAAAAAAAACTATCGTTTCAGTTTCAAAAACAAAAGGCGTTCCGGAACGGCAAAAGAAACTCTCCAGCATCGAACTTTTACAGTATCTTTAATTGTATAATACAAGCTTTTTAACAAGTTTTCTTTTATATTTGGGCAAACGGACAGTTCATTACTTGGATTAAACATATATCCTGGAAAAATGTTTGGTTGCCGAGGGATTGTCTAGAAATATAAAAAAATCCTTAATTCTAAATCTTACTGCCTCAGCCTGTCTGACGATCTTACCATAAAAATCTAAATTGACCATTAAGATGACCATTAATTTATTCATTACTAGCTGGTGCCCTCGACTTCGTCCGCGTTATCGATGAAAAGTATGTCCTTTCTGGTGTCCCAGACAACGTGTATGCAAAATTTCATGGTGATCGGTTCAGTAGTTTTTGCCTGAAAAAGTTACATCCATACAAACTTTCGCATTTATAATATTACTACGGATTTATTTAATATATATTTTTAAATAAATGTTTTTTTAGTATAAATTGTGAGACTATTTTTCACAAATTTCAGTAATTTTTTTTATTTGTTCATTTGTAAATGAACGCACATAATTTTTTTTATAATTATAATTATTTTGCAGTGAAAATACAGTTAGCATTATATAAATTTGTGTTATTAAATTAGCTGTTGTAATATCTCGAAAGTAAAAAGCGGCTTACAGTGCAATACAGATGTCCGAATCGGTGAATATGTATTTGAGAACTTTCGTGAAGTGAAATGAAGTGAAGGCTTTAAAATGCCTCTAAAGACGTTCAATGCAACCACTTTACATGACATCACGTGGAACGAGACAGATCCGTTCGGCCTGTATCCGGTGAATTTGGATATATTCTACGCGCCGGACTATCCGATCATCGTGATGTATGTAATAGTGCTGACCGCATCACTATCGGCCAACACTTTGCTGATATTCGTCGTCGTCAAGTTCCAGTATATGAGGAGGTAAGTAATTTTTTAATAAATCTATTTTATACGCTATACTTTATGGAACATTTTCTTATATATTTTTTTTATAATATTTTTTATTTATTTATTTATTAATTAACAAGTCTATAAATATGTGCATTATGCTATAAGTCTAATTTTAAACATTTTATTAGGTTGAATACTAGCGTTTAAACTAGGCCGAGCTATCTTAGACGCAAGTTTCTTCCAGTGTCAACAATTTTATTTTGTATTTACGTAAATATACCTACACCTTTTTTGATTTTCTAAATTTTACGAAAATACAAATTAGGATTAAGTATCTGTATGAATTTTCCCATTACAATTTATCTTCATGTTCCCTAGGGATACATGGAAGTACATGTACAGAGTTTGTCAGAGTAAATCTAATAGAGAAAATGGACAGCCAAGTTATTTTTTTGCTGAGATAAAAATATTTTGTTTTTGAAATGATGTTTTTTATTATATTAGAGTTATATATATATTTTTTTAAATATTTGTTGATCCATTACGGTAGAATCCTTATTATTATTATTCTACTTTGTAGAAAGGTATGTATTGTGTCGTTCTCAATACAAATTATTACACTCCGCTTTAACTCGAGATTATTTTACTTCATTTATTATGTCACATTACTCGTACTTGGAAACTACAGGTAAAACTTACTCCAGTGGGAACTGAATGGTCCATGTAAAATGTGTGTTCCCAACTCCGAGCGAGTCGTGTGTGGAGTATAATCGCTAATGCAAATGCGGTAGTAAATTAATCCTCTCTCTCCAAGGTAATGTGTGTTGTCTAATTATAAACGCAGATAACCACTGTTTGCTCCAACTAAGAAGAAAATCAAATGCTATTATACTTGTACTAGCATGTTACCTACTTATTACATACATATTGTTATGCGGAGTGTGTTTGTGTGTGTTTTTTGTTTAATTCTTAAGAATCGACTTGCATATAAATATATACTAGCTGGTGCCCGCGACTTCGTCCGCGTTCTGGATGAAAGGTACCCTATGTCCTTTTTGGAGTCCCAGACAACGTGTATGCAAAATTTACAACGCCATCTAGGGAATTCTGTTTGAAGCAATGTAGTACTCTAATTCATCTAAAAGTTAACAGATGGCACTACATGTTAGTTATAGTTTATAAAATTACGTGTTAATAAAATTAAAGCTGCTGCCCGCGACTTCGCCCGCGTAACTTAGTAAATTATGTACTTAAACCTTCCTCGAGAACCACTCTACCCATTAGTGAAAACCGCATTAAAATCCGTTGCGTAGTTTTAAAGATCTAAGCATACAAAGGGACATAGGGACAGAAAAAGCGACTTTGTTTTATACTATGTAGTGATGATAAGCCCGTAGTATGAAAATTTATGGGAGTAAAAAACTACCTTAACGACACATTCGGTCGCGGCTTCAAATCCCGCTAGGGGCAAATGTTTACTCGTATGTGTTAACATTTACCTTTGTACCTGAGTCATGGATGTTTGTATTTATAATTTATGTATGTATTTACAAAAAAGTATTGTATGTAGTATATCAACTGTCTGGTATCCATAATACAAGCATTAAGTCGCTTACTTTAGAACTAGATGGTGCTGTTTGGAATGTGTGAATATATTTAATTTAATTAATTTAAATACATATTTTGGAAAGTAGAAAGTTGAAAAAAGTATTATGTACAGTTAATTTTAAAAAGAAAAAAGTGCAGAAAAGTTTTCTTTTTACTCTTTTATCTTATGAAACCTTTTTTAATGAAATACGTGTGTGAAATTTATGGCGGACGAAGCTGCGGGGGCCAGTGTATAAATAACTTCTCAGTAAGATTTTCAGCAATGATTAATGGCTTGGTTCATTGAACAAACAACACGGGCCGATTTGAAAACAATTGACGGACCAGCAAATTGGAAACTGCACCGGATTGTAGAATCCATTCAACAGTTCTTGTGCCTGCTTTTGTATTTGACAGCCCCTTCCAATTAAAACGGTCCGATCAACCGTTGAATTCTTCTTTGTAAACAATTAACAACGATCAAAACACATTTATTATATAATTTTAGGGAATAAATTAAAACTCCTTTGGAGTGAATATATTTAATTATTCATAATAAACTTCAATTTAACTGCATGTTCATATTAAACTTGTCAAATAATATATCGCAAATTCACATGGACGTAATTGAGTAAAAACTAGTTTTAATCTAAATATGAAAAAGCTAGCTTAAGCCATGTAGTTTGTACTTTATTGTGTTTTTATACAATACCTACTAAGTGACCTGGCAAACGTTGTTTTGCGAAAAAATAAAAAATAAATTTTTGGAGTGGACCACCCTTAACATTTAGGGGTATAAAAAATAGATGTTGGCCGATTCTCAGACCTACCTGATAAGCACACAAAATTTCATCAAAATCGGTCCAGGCGTTTCGGAGGAGTTTGGCAACAAACACCGCGACACGAGAATTTTATATATTAGATTATAAAAAGGTCACACCAAAAATTCACCGCGCATTTTTGTTTCAACTACAGATGAAAATACAATCGTTAAATGGATTCAATGTTCAATTTGTTGTCATTGTTTAATATGAGAACTCGCAATCACTACATAGTATAAAACAAAGTCGCTTTTTCTGTCCCTATGTCCCTTTGTATGCTTAGGTCTTTAAAACTACGCAACGGATTTTAATGCGGTTTTCACTAATGGGTAGAGTGGTTCTCGAGGAAGGTTTAAGTACATAATTTACTAAGTTACGCGGGCGAAGTCGCGGGCAGCAGCTTTAATTTTATTAACACGTAATTTTATAAACTATAACTAACATGTAGTGCCATCTGTTAACTTTTAGATGAATTAGAGTACTACATTGCTTCAAACAGAATTCCCTAGATGGCGTTGTAAATTTTGCATACACGTTGTCTGGGACTCCAAAAAGGACATAGGGTACCTTTCATCCAGAACGCGGACGAAGTCGCGGGCACCAGCTAGTCATAAATAATCATAAATCATAATCAACATCGCAATAATCAAATGACTATACTTCGATATTATTTTTTTATTTTATAGGTGAAAATGCCAGCCAAGGAGGACAGTTTAATTGTGCAGCTTCTCTGACTCCAAAATTAACTGATTATAAATTTTAAATAGGTATATAAGTATCAATAATTTCTTTGATTTGTCCTTTAGTGCTCTTTTATTTGAAGTAGGTAATTAAAATATTATTTTCGAATTTTAGTTTAAGTTTGTACGTGTAGTTATAGTATTAAAGTAGATTTTTTTTAATAATTTTATTTTTCATTTTATTAATGAATGTAATATTCATAATAATTGGCGGAATAATTATGTAACAAATATACAAAATTATTGTTTTCGAAAATTTATATAGGACGACCTCTGAGTATGAGTATACCTACCAAACGAAAAAATAATCATTTAATTTTTGACGGAGTAATCGCGTAAGAGCTATACTAAAACATACAGTCGAAATAAACCGCTTCCTTTTTTGTAGTCGGTTGAAAAAGTGCCTCTGTATGTCTGTCGTACCTTCATAAACACAACGAACGAACGAGAGGACGAAGGCTCGCGCCCGAAGGATTCCAAAAAAACTTAATTATGTATGTAAATATGTAGATCCCGGAAATTGAGTCTCTTAACTTTTTTGCTCAAAAAAGATTTTCTTTTCCATAAAAATATATATTAAAAAAATCATGAACACTCCAAAATGCATCACAAAATGTATTCACTGTATCCACTTTCCAAAATGAACCCGATAGAAGACCGACAGCAGGCAGGCAACTTTTCTGTATACCTACTCAGTGAGGAAGAGAATAATGATGACAGCTCATAAATATGAAGGCCTACTAATCAAATAGTATTTTATTGGTAGTATTGACTGTAGATTTTATTATGTATTTACTTATGTCTAACTTTACGTTTTTACAATATCTTTGCTTAAGATAGTACCTACTACTACTTATTCTGTGCTTAAGGCTGCGGACCGTTAAAAATTGACGCTCATCGAATTTTTGGCGCTGCTTATAACATTGTTTTCAAACTGATTTAGGAAAAAACTTAGAAATATTTTTATAACCAAGAAAAATTTATAATATGGTTAATAGTTAAGTATTTTTTAAGCGTTTGTTTATAGGGTATATATTAGGTAAAAATGGAGTTAAACACAGCTCTGCCAAGCCCTACAGTATGTTGAGCTATGTTCACGGACCAATGACATAACAACTAATGATAAATTAGAAAATCTATTCAGATGTGAAGTTTTCTTATGTGGTCGTCCTTAAATTGATCTGATTATTTTTTTGCAAAACTAATTCATGTTCTTAAGTAAGAACGTTAAATATTGTCTTTTATCAAATTTTTCACTAATTTTTTTTTTTCATTTTTAACATAGTTACGTAACAACAATTAGAAATTAACATTTATTATCATAAAGGACAAGTGTTTAGGTACAATAAAAAGCTATGGTTTCTGTATAAAAATTAAGAAAAGTAATTATTTTATTGATAAGAAAATACCGGCAATCAAACTCCTCAGTGACCGGTGAGCGGTCGTTGCGTTCAGACGTGTGTTCCGTGTTAAATTTTTACATGTTTTTTGCGATCGAACAAATATCTTTGTCTCGCTCACTCTCAGAGATTTTGCGCTTCTGTTAGCATATCGAAAGTTGCTTTACTTTATTTATTTTCAACATTATTTTCGAACTTTTTGGTAGTTAGTTAGTTTTTGTTTTTGTTATATATATTATTATTGGGTCATAATGGAAAAAGATATGCTTGTCTAAAAAAAGGAAATGCAAGTCAAATATCATAAGCATTATATATTATATTCGTATATGTTATATTATATTATATTATATTATATTATATTATATTATATTATATTATATTATATTATATTATATTATATTATATTATATTATATTATATTATATTATATTATATTATATTATATGTTATAATAATTATAAAAAAAATTAGGTATATATATTATTACTAGCTTTTATGGAAGAGTGAAGGCTCCTGGCACAGGCTCAAAAAAAGTCTTCAATCATGTAATATCATCTCAATTTCTAATAATGAAATGAACACAACCTTATTCACAATAATAATATCGATAATCTGCTAGCAACTCTTCTATATTCTAAATTAACTAAAACTAATTTTAAAAAACAAGTCTGTTTCTAATATTTCTAAAATATCTAAAATTTCTAAAACTTCTAAAATTTCTACATTTCTAACATTCTAAAATTTCTAACATTTCTAAAATTTCTTGGAGCTAGCGCGCCGACTGTATCTATTTATTGGATTAACTATTATAGCATAACAATGCATGTATAATATATTTAGAAATGTTGAAAATTGGGTATTTTCAATAACATGAAATTAAAAAATTTCTCTTTCTAAGTCTCTTTCTAAAATTTCTAAAACTTCTAAAATTTCTACATTTCTAACATTCTAAAATTTCTAACATTTCTAAAATTTCTTGGAGTTAGCGCGACGACTGTATCTATTTATTGGATTAACTATTATAGCATAACAAATGCATGTATAATATATTTAGAAATGTTGAAAATTGGGTATTTTCAATAACATGAAATTAAAAAAATTCTTTTTCTAAAACTTCTAAAATTTCTACATTTCTAACATTCTAAAATTTCTAACATTTCTAAAATTTCTTGGAGCTAGCGCGCCGACTGTATCTATTTATTGGATTAACTATTATAGCATAACAATGCATGTATAATATATTTAGAAATGTTGAAAATTGGGTATTTTCAATAACATGAAATTAAGAAATTTCTCTTTCTAAGTCTCTTTCTAAAATTTCTAAAACTTCTAAAATTTCTACATTTCTAACATTCTAAAATTTCTAACATTTCTAAAATTTCTTGGAGTTAGCGCGACGACTGTATCTATTTATTGGATTAACTATTATAGCATAACAAATGCATGTATAATATATTTAGAAATATTGAAAATTAGGTATTTTCAATAACATGAAATTAAAAAAATTCTCTTTCTAAAACTTCTAAAATTTCTACATTTCTAACATTCTAAAATTTCTAACATTTCTAAAATTTCTTGGAGTTAGCGCGACGACTGTATCTATTTATTGGATTAACTATTATAGCATAACAAATGCATGTATAATATATTTAGAAATGTTGAAAATTGGGTATTTTCAATAACATGAAATTAAGAAATTTCTCTTTCTAAGTCTCTTTCTAAAATTTCTAAAACTTCTAAAATTTCTACATTTCTAACATTCTAAAATTTCTAACATTTCTAAAATTTCTTGGAGCTAGCGCGCCGACTGTATCTATTTATTGGATTAACTATTATAGCATAACAATGCATGTATAATATATTTAGAGATGTTGAAAATTGGGTATTTTCAATAACATGAAATTAAAAAATTTCTCTTTCTAAGTCTCTTTCAAAAATTTCTAAAATTTCTAACATTCTAAAATTTCTAACATTTCTAAAATTTCTTGTAGCTAGCGCGCCGACTGTATCTATTTATTAAATTAACTATTATAGCATAACAATGCATGTATAATATATTTAGAAATGTTGAAAATTGGGTATTTTCAATAACATAAAATTAAAAAATTCTAGTAAAATATTAAAAGCAATAAGTAGAGCAAGATTCTATTGATAAATTACGAGTATTATAACGCAGGATGTCAGCGGAGGTGCTCCCCACGCGCACGGTTTTTTTCGACTCTGATTCGTAGTTTTGCACCGATAGACAGACGCCTTAAGATAACAAGACGTCAGTTCAATAACAGTCCTTACATAGTCGATTATTTAGGTCATTTGTGTGTTATATCCTTCTCGGTGTACCCTCCACAACTATTTAGCATATTATCTTCATAATAATTGACAATTTTGGATCTCGTTTGACGTCACGAACTTGATAATGGATATTTCACTTCATTAAACTAACAACTAAGACCCTCGCGATAAGGTTCATTTTCGAAACCTATTAAATGGTTGATTATTTTACTGACGTGTATGATTACAATGAACCCAAACTTGATTATAGTAATCTGTCACGCGTGATATTATTCTATTATCGCTGCCAAGTCATTATATATAATATAACATAAATTAATAGCCATATTATTAATTAGTACCTAGAGAATACTGCGTTTTGCAATCATATGGGTGCAATCGTAAGGGGGTGGCCCCTTACGAAAGACCGCCGTAAAATAATAAAATGTGTTTCGATAAGTGAGTTACATCCCAGTACATTATCTGATGTTCTTCAGCAACGACTTCTTCTCCAACGAATTCTTTCTCTTTCTATCAGCACTATATAGCTGAAGCAGATTTTACCGCTCTTGTCTATAAGAATACGTATGAGATAGGAAACTTTACGTCTTTCGCCATGAGCATAACGTTGCGTTTTTGGACCAATTTTGCATTGGTCATCTTTTGAGTCCAACAGCACATTTCGAATTCGTCTGTAATAATTTCCATAATTGTTTTAATAACACTAAGATTGTCTTTGCATCTATTAAAAGTTATAATTTTTAAAATTCATGCATATGTTTTATACGAAAGCGATAGGTGTATGTTTCCAGCCATGATTCAAAATTATATTGGAAAATTAAAAGTAATTTTATATCGTATTCGCTAGATATAAGGTCTGAGATTGCGAGTTTTATTTACGTTGAGATTGCTCGGAATATTTATTTGTATTTGAAAGTAGGACGGCAGTAAATCCAGTTAAGGCAGTAAATCTGCATTCGAAATTGCATTCGGGATTGGTTGCATTTGGTGTTAACGTATGGTTGCTGTTCAATGAATTCAATGAATTACACATGTTCACCAACAAAAGATCAAATGAGTGGATTTACAAGTATCTACATACCTTTGTGCATTGAAATTTGCGTTTGCCCAGAATTCAATATTAGATATAAATAAATATCTTCACACATTCCACACAGCACCATCTAGTACCACACTAAGCAACTAATACTTGTATTATGGATACCAGACAGTTGACAGTTGATATACTACATTTTTTTTTGTAAATACATACATATTTAAATACAAACAATAAATATCCATAACTCAGGAACAACGGTAAAATGTTAATACATAAACTTTGCCCCTTTTTTTTTTTTTTTTTTTTTTTTTTTTTTTTTTTTTTTTTTTTTTTTTTTACGTTGGGAAATCCTCTTGGATACCCGGCAGTGTAGGGGGTACTGCCGGGTTATGCCGGATTCCTACCGGCTAAAACCCAACGACTTTCTATCATCGCGGCCATTAGCGGGCGGGGTCGCGGGGACGTTGTTACACGACTTCGGCGCCCCGCCACGGCTATTCCGCGCGGGGAGGCCAGTGCTCCCTGTCAGAACCTCGGCGTACCCGAAAGTGGAGGTACGCCGGCCATCTCGGGGGACCTCACGAAGGGCGGCCGTCTCCCCCAAGACCACCGCCCGGGTCCCGGTTAGGGTGGAAGGCGGCGGATATAGGCCACCCGCCTGCGCCCGAGCCTTCTCCGGCGGATTGGCTGGGAGAGGGGGTCCTCTTCCCGTTGCCTTTCCGCCGCTTCCTTGCGCGACATAACGTGCTCACAGAACGTGAGCATCGCCTGCCACGCAAGGTCACTGCCAACCATCGAATTCACGACGGCCGGCAGCGAGAGATCGGCGCCCACGACAAGAGACAGAGCGGCGCGTTGCTCCGCCCATTCGGGGCATTCAGCCAAAGTGTGCTGCGCAGTGTCAACCGCGCAGCCACAATGATGGCATTCCTCCGTGGGCTCTCTCACGGCCACCCGGTGAAGATAACGCCCGAAGCAACCATGCCCCGAGAGCACCTGCACCAGGCGGAACGTGAGAGCCCCGCGCCGCTTCGCCAGCCATCCCTCTAGGGAGGGGCGAATGGCCTCAATTGTCAGGTGGCCCGCACTGGGCTCCTCCAGCCTTTCCTTCCACTCTTGGAGGAGGATCGTCTGGGAGTGTCTCCTCAACCTGATGACCTCCTCCGAAGACAAAACCGAGCCGCGCGATCGCGCATCCGCGACTTCGCGGTACACCGCCGCCAACACTTCGGCATCCAACTCCCACGGAGGGGTGCCAGCTAGTACACACGCCGCCTCAAAAGAGATGGTGCGGTACCCCCTCACGATCCTGACTGCCATGGCCCTTTGCGCGCGGCGCAAAAGTGGCCTATTACGGGCAGTCAGACGGTCCGCCCAGATGGGGGCCCCATACAAGGCCATGGACCGTACCGCGCCAGCGTAGAGGCGGCGACAAGCCGTATTCGGCCCACGCAGGTTGGGGAGTATTCTCCCAAGTGCAGCAGCGGCTCCGATGAGTCGCGGCGCCAATTGGCGGAAATGACAATCAAATTTCCATCGACTATCGAGGACGAGGCCTAGATACCTCATTGTCGACCCGACATCGATGGAAACGCCTGCAACCACAAGATGGCTATCAAGCGGTGGCATGTTCCGAGGGCCGTGGAAACACAGCGCCTCGGACTTGTCGAGAGCCACCGACAAGCCCAGCCGCCGCATCCTTACAACCACGTGGGCTACGCCAGCCGTGGCGAGGATTGTTGCCATCCTGTGGGAGGCTGCTCTGGCCGTTACAAGCGTATCATCCGCGTAACAGACCAGAGAGACACCCCTCAGGTTCGTCCCCCGCAGAACCCAGTCAAACCCGATGTTCCACAGGAGCGGTCCAAGCACCGAACCCTGAGGAACACCGCGCGACATGTCTTTACGACCCCACGAGTTTCCGCTTGTGGGGTACGTAACAAACCGATCGGTCAAGTAGGAGTCCACGATGCGACGCAGGTAGCACGGCACACCGTGGTATCCGAGCGCTTCTCGGATACAGCTCCAGGGGAGCGAGTTGAACGCATTGGCGATGTCGAGCGACACCGCCAACAGAACCTCTCCCTGGGCTACTGCCTCCTCGCTCGTGGCTCGCACACTGGAGATCGCATCCAGCGTGGAGCGGCCACGACGAAAGCCGAACTGATTGGCGCTCAGATTCGGTCCCACCTGTTCGAGGTGCCTGACGAGACGGGAAGCGATCACTCTCTCGAGTAGTTTCCCTATCTCGTCCAAAAGCACGATCGGGCGGTATGCCGATGGCGAGTCGGCGGGGCGTCCCTCCTTACTGATTAGGACGAGTCTACCCGTCTTCCATCGGCGTGGGAAATGGCCTTGTGCCAGACAGCGGCTGAAAAGCCGCCTCACATCCGGCTCCAAGGGGCCCAACGCGAGATCCCACGCACGACCGGGAACACCATCAAGTCCTGGGGCGGTCTTGCCTTTGGCGCGCAGCCGCAGCAGAGCCGCCCCTAGTTCCTCCTGCGTGACGACGGGAGGCTCGTCAATGTCATTTCCAGTGGAGCCCACAGCTCGTGTGGCCATAGGCGGTGGGTGGAAATTGGGATCCTGTTCTGGGAACAGGGCCTCCACCACCTGCTCTAGGATCTCCGGCTGGAGTGTCTCCGTGAGAGGGGGCGTCCAGGGGCGAAGTTTTCGCCTCGCGATCCTGTACGGCCGCCCCCACGGATCCCGATTCAGAGTCCCCAGCATTTCCTCCCACGCCTTTGCCTTGCTATCGGCAATGGCCACACGCAGGGCTTTCGCGCGTTCCCTGTATGTCGCGTATAAGCCTGCTTCAAGACCCTCATCACGTGGTCGCCTTCGGCGACATCTCGTGTACTGGCGTCTCGCTTTTACGCACTCCTTGCGCAGACTCGCTAGGTCAGGAGACCACCAGTACACTTGTCGACGAGGGGAGGGATGAGAGGGAGTGCGTGGCATGGCAAAGTCACAGATTCGTGACATGCAGCCGACAAGCCGCACCGCCTCACTCTCCACGTCCGAAGGTTCGACCGGAAACGAGAGAAAAGTCTGCCACAGAGCAGCCTCAATAAGTAGGTCCGGGTCTAAGCGCTTCACCGCCCAGCGCGGGCCTTCACATCGAGAGGATTGGTTAAGCACTTGGGGGACGGAGACGCTGAATCGGATGTACCTATGATCTGATAGTGTCTCGACGCCCTCCAAGACCCTCCAGTCGCGGACACAGCGCGCCAAGGACGGGCTAGCGAACGATACATCCACTATCGACCCGCCTTGTTGCCGCACGCAAGTGTTCACCGATCCCCGATTCAGGACCGCGAGACCAGATCCAACGACCCATTCCTCGAGTAGCCGACCGCGAACGCTCGTGGCCGGACACCCCCACACCGTGGATTTCGCATTGAAATCCCCGGCCACGAGAACAGGAAACCGTGTGTCTTGTCCAATTGCCACCTCCATGTTCGACAGAAATTCCTCAAACTCTGCAGTGCTTCTATTCGGGGAAAAATACGTCGCCACTAAGATGACGTCCCGCAGGAGCACGGCTACGAAACCCCTGCCCCTGGAGAGGATCTTCAGGGGTGGAGCGCCAGCCGCAGAGTTAACGACAATGGCCACCGTATCGTCAAGATCCCCAACCCAGTAGTCCCTGGGGGGGATCACATATGGCTCCGCCACCACTGCTACGTGTATCAACCACTCTGCCATACTCTGGGACAGCAAGTCCTGAGCTCTAGCCGAGTGGTTGATATTCGCCTGTAGAAAGCGAAGATCCATTATTGGACGTCGGCTACCATCATCGTCTCACCAGCCTGCACGACGGGCTGGGGGGAAGGCTGCGAGGAGACCCTGAGGCCATCGCGAGCCTTTCTTACTCGACGGTTCCTACCGGAGCGGTGGCGGGGTCTGGAGCTGACGCAGCCGCCTCCACCCAGGACGTGACCGGCAGGTTTCTGTGTTGCAGCGCACAGCACGCAGTGCGGTGCCTCTGAGCACTGGGCCGCCTTGTGCCCTGACTGGCCGCAACGGTAGCACAGTTGACTTCGGTCAACCGCTGCCGTGCAGCCTTCCCGCGCATGCCCAGTCTCCAGGCAGCGGAAGCACCGCATGGGTCTGGGCTGCAACACTCTAACCTGGGCGGACACCCATCCGACGAGCAGCCGGCCGCCCTGGGACAACTTTTTTGCCGCCTCGACGGGACAGCGAGCAAAAATCGTGCCGAGACCAGTTACAGCACCACGGCGGATTTCGCCGCACTTTACCGTCTCTGCAGAGCAGCAGCCAGCCTTAGCGATAGCGGCGACCACTTCCTCCGGTGTGACCGAGTCGTCCAAGCCGGTGATGCGCATCTCTGCGCACTTTACCGGTCTATAAACCCGGACACAGTCACCGTCCAGCACCTCTCGCAGTTTAGCGGCGAGGGCGTCAGCCTTGTCACCACTGGTGGCGCCCGGGACCTCAATCAGCCGCCCGCCAGTGGCCGATTTCTTAATCAAGACGGAGGGAATGCCGAAGTCAGCTATATTAATGATACTGCGGGCTTCGGTGATCACCTTCTGAAAATCAACCCCCTTGTCCGAGGCCCCCGGCTGCAAGGACAACACAATGGCTGTCGTCCGAGGGATCCGGACCTTGGTCTTTTTCTTGGTAGGCTGCTGCCCAGCCTGTGTCTTTACCTTGCCACCCCGCCGAGCTACCACGTTCCAGCCGACGTCCATGGACGCTGGTGGCGGTGGCAAAGGACGAGGCGGCGTTTTGGTGGGCGCCGCAGGCTTTTGGGCGCCATTTTTCTTCCCGCGCGAACCCTTCCCTTTCCTGATTTTCGCAGGCACAGGAGGCTGGGAGGCAAGTGTTGGAGACCGTGCGGGCTCCGCTGTCCTCCGAGTGGCAGGAGCCGGTCGGGCCGAACCCTGCTGTGGCAGAATCGCCGAATTTCGCGAAGTACTCGGAGGTGCTTCCAGCGGGGGGAAGTCCCTCCGATTAATGGCCGCAGGTGGTGACACACTCTTTGCTGGGGGAAGGCGTCCCTCCAGCGCCTCAAGCCTCTCATTCAGCATGGCCCCAACTTGGTCCATGAGAATACTCAGGACCGTTTGCAGGTTATCCTGCGACAACTGGTCCTGAGCAATTCGAGGCCAGGCCGCCATCTCCTTTCGGAGGGAGGCGACTTCGGTCTGCAGACGGGCGTTCTCGGCCCGGAGACGCTTCACTTCCTTGGTGGCCGAGATCTCCTCAATATCATTGGTCTCCTTATCTTTCTTTAAAAAGGAAGACCTGGCCTTAACTAGCGTGGGTACGGACCGGCGTCCCGTTCCCCGCTTAGGTGGGCGCGCCGACACTGGCACATCATCCGAACTAGAGGCCGAGTTTGACTCTCGGTCCGTCGGTTGTCTCCTTCTTTTCCGGTCCGCCCACAGCTTACCGGAAAGGCTTGGAGACGGAGGTGGCTCCAATTCCATGGAGTGAGTGGAGCCATATTCTGACTCCACACTCCCCCTTGCGGGGCTTAGAGCCCCAGTGTTCACTAGCTCGACGGAGTCACTTCCTGACTCCGCCGGGTTCAGTCTCGCGGATCGCCGCACGCGTTGCACGTTTGGCGTCTGCTCCCCCCCAGTTTCCCCATTGCTGTTTATAGAATTTTCCATAAAGCATTCGTAATAATTCGTCGTCGTGCCTCTCCACCCTCCATGGAGCCCTCAAATGGGGATGCCTCTATGAGACACCAGAGTTGACACGACGATTTAGCACCCCAGGACAGGCAATCTACGAGCCAAATCCCACAAGACACGGAGCTACGCAGCAATTCGCACTCCGGCGAGCGAAACCGACTGCAAACCACGTCATCCCAGGGCACTCGCCTGACGACCGGTCTGCCGGACGCCGCAGCCGATTGATCCCCACTGGCTAGGTGGGCACCGCCCGTTTAAGGAGAAATCCAGGCCAAAGTGCCGTGTTGGCGCAACAAGTCCGCAGACCTGCTGCCACCTCAGACACCAGGATCCCTTCATCCTCCCGTACGGGTCACCGCGCACGGCACAAACACGCAGGAGACCAAAGGGGAGTGCAATTCACGGCGTGGTCCCAACATCGTGACCCTGGAAGTAATTTTTTATAGAGGTTGTCTTCCTCGCGACCCCATCCCTCTAGCTAGAGAGAAGGAGCCCTCGTTCCCGGAAGGGCTTACGAGCTTACCGCTCACGACACCAAGCTCTGACAAAACAGAGCCCGCGCGGAGCGGTGCTGTGTGTCTTCTTAGTCCCCTACGATAGTCCGATCGGTAGTGGGGAAGACCGCAAGATCGCTCGGACTACCGAGGGTTAAGCCCCCCCACCTCGACACGGTCCTGACACACCTAGGGGGGGATAAACTTTGCCCCTAGCGGGATTCGAACCCGCGACCGCTTGGTTAACAGCTAGGGTTACTAGCCACTAAACCAAATGTGTCGTCAAAAGGTATCTAAAGGGCTTTTTTACTTCACCTAAAATATTTTTTGTAAGTACCTAATCTTATATTTCTTTATAGTCTCAATCTGCTATTTCAAAAGATACATATACTTCCCTTACCACATAGAGAAATTTCTCAATTCAATTTCTCTGTTAAAAATAGAGAAATTGGATCCGAAGTCTTACACACGTGTAACACAGGGCCCTATAGCGCTTGGAGCTACGACCCTGACTTTATGTTACAGTGATTAAAATATAAATAGTATTTGTAATTATTTGTTTTTTTTTTTCCTTTTAAAAATCGTAAACTTAGCACACAAATGTTAATCGTACTTTTCCCTGAGCAATTAGAGAGTTCGTCTGTAGTGCAAAGCAGATACTAAAAACAACCCTTCACTATGCACCCATTAGTAGATTAAATTCAACTTTTCTGGTTTTTACATGTAAAATATACAAAATCTGGCGAATAGCTCCTGAGAGGGACTTCTTTTATTTATAACTAGCTGGCGCCTTCGACTTCGTCTGCGTGAAAAAAGTAGCCTGTCCTGTTTCCTGTACGTCTAAATGTTTATCTTATCTACCAACATACATACATTCAATATATACACTTACAGATTTATTATTAGTAATGATATTGTTTTTTACCTCCATGCATTTACTAGATTAATCGAAGTTAAGTATAGTTAAGAATCCCAATAGACTAAATCTAAAAGCGAAAAAGTTGGTTACGATTTTTTTTAGAGAATAAGTACCTACTTCAGAGTTACTTTAGTTCTCCAACGGAAATATTTATAGTTATATCGTTCAGATAAATATACTTGGCATAATAATATAATGTATATTATTATTAAGAATCTCGTATACTTGTGAATTTTTGACAAGATATTTTATAAGTTTTTTTTTATTCATTAATATCGTTCTATCCTTAATACTTAAGTATTTGAATTGGACAAATAAACTCGAAGTAACTCGTTGAAATGTAGGAGCATCTACTTTGAACCAACTGCCTTATTACTGTCGAGAATGTATGTTACTGCAGTGAAAAGATGGGTCCAATGTTGCCATCTTTTCTTTGAAACGACTCGCGTTTTTGTTTTGTTCCCAGAAGATTCGACAAAATGGTCGACCCTAACAGATTGGGAACGAAATTGGCATCGTTAGGCGACGGATAAGGAACACTCTTCGTGCCACGAACGAAACAAGCCAATTTTTATTCCAATAATTTTCTTAGTGGAGTTTTGTGGAAGGACATTTAATTATTATTAGTATAATTTCCTAGAAATTAAAAAAAAAAAAAAAAAAAATTTTGCAACACACATTATTTTTAAGTCATCTAATTTCAACATTATACTATCGATCAATAGCATATTATACATAAAGCAAATTTTGCTTAATTAAGTTTATATACCTATAAGTTTATATATAGGTACCTACTAATATTATAAAGAGAAAACTACTAATTTTATTTGTAATGAAAAACTCAAAAAAAAAACTGGACCAATTTAAAAAATTCTTTAACCTATAGAAAGCTACATTATCAGCGAGTAAAGTTAGGCGGACGAAGTCGCGTACAACAGCTAGTTAAATATATAGAAGTTCCGTGAAAAATTATGAGCCATACAAACAAAAAATGACTTTTTTCAATTTATACTATATGATAGATAAATAATGACAAATAAATATAAATAAATAAATAAATATCTTCGCACATTCCACACAGCACCATCTAGTTCCACACTAAAGCAACTAATGCTTGTATTATGGATACCAGACAGTTGATATACCTACTACATAGTTTACTTTTTTTTCGTAAACACATCCATATTATAAAATATACAAAACATCCATGACTCAGGTACAAAGGTAAAATGTTGACACATAAACATTTGCCACTAGCGGGATTCGAACCGGCGACCGTTTGTTAACAGCTAGGGTAACTATAGCCAAAAGACCAAACTATGTAAAAGACCAAACTATATAAAAAGTACTATTTCGAGCATAATTTAATTTATTGAGCAGAGTAACGTGAGACAGTGTTTTGGTCAATTTATTATTTAACATATCATCCCTTACCCTTACCCTTTATCCCAACAAGGTCGGCGGCGCACTTGATACCCTTGTAATACCCCACTAAACGAAGGCTTGTGTTAAATAGGCACCTATTATCAGTGAGCCCATTGTCACTTACAGCAGGGACCTGTTTGTAAGTGACATGTCTATATAAAGTAAGTTGATAGGTGTTATGAGTTCTGCAGTTACTAAAAGAATACTAAATATTTTATAATTCCTGTTAAAGAAGTTAACTACATTTCTATGAAGGACTAGCTGGTTCTCGCAAATTCGTACACGCCGTACAATACTAATAAATAAAATTGCACTTTCTGTTTTAATATCAAAATAACTGCTTTATACTAAATGCATATCAAAGTATTGGTCCAGTCAAAATAGACATTCAAGTTAGCTGAAAATTGGTACGAATGTTGGAAACACCATTATTAAACGAAATATGGAAACTGCCTATCAAAAAATGTGTTTTTTTTTTGCATTTTTAGTCAAACAGTTAGTCAGACAAAAAGTTATGCAATTATCTACAAAAACTGTTCTTACTTACACTTTTTTCCTAAGTGTGATGGTGATAACCATTTCGTGATGATATCTTGTGTATAGCGTATAGCAGAAAAAAAGTGTGTTTTGAGGTAACATTGCAGTTCGATTTTTAAACGATTTGTTTGAATGTGTTATCAACAATTTCTAACTTGCAATTTTCTAAAAAGGTTTTCCCTCCAATTGTCGTAATTCTTATCTTCTCTCGTTTGTCTTCATCAGTCGCTCTTTTTATGACCTGTCAACTGCCTGACGTTCAACATGTCGCGAAGATACGGTTGATACAATTTCATTAAACTTCAAACAGGTGCCTAACACATGATACCTATTCATGTAATTTCGATTATTAATTTTCTTTCTATTTAATATTAGAAATATTAAGAAGTTGTAGATATTAAGAAATACTCAATATATATGACATTTTAATAAACCGTTTTGTATGACGTATTCTTTTATTTCTTTTTTAAATTCTATATATTATTTTGTTTCAAGTTTGTACAACACTATTTTTTGGGAGATTTTTGAAATTTTACATCTACTCAGCTACTACCTATACCTATGATCTACCTTCTCCATGAGACACCCTACATACCTTACATTACTTAAGTATTATTATGTACACACAAGAATCTGCTTCACACATACTTGCTACCGATTTGAGGTCGACCGCCAGCAATTCAAGTCTGAGCCGTATACAATATTGATCTTCATACTAATTGTTTATTGTAACTTAACTCAATCTGTTTAATTTAATGTCCCTATTTTCTTTTGATAGTAAAATTATGATTCTGAATTTGAATAAAAGTTAATTATTTTATATACCCAGGTAAAAAAATGCCCGCTGTTACAGTAGTACAACCAAGAAGTACTACTGGTAGTACAAATGCTACAACTTTGAATCACTAGTATACTGCTGGTAGTACAAGTGACACTCTTTAGAGATGGTAGTACTGCAGAATTGGGCTTGTACGTCGTCATCGGGAGAGTGTGCATAGAAATTTTCAAAAACATGTATTTCATTAGTGTACAATGATTTATTTAAGCTGTTTAAATTGGAGTGTCTCGCGAAATGGTTCGAGTATCCAGCCAACGACCCTCCGACACGCTTGCTTGGTATATTAGGTATGTCTGGTTGGGATTTATTTAAATATTTACGTGAATACCTCTTCAAATTTGCTTCCATAGTGGGAGGCAATTCTAAAAAGTGATGATAATACACAGACTTATGTAGTACGTCAGTGTGATAATAAAATAAAGAGATACATTCGAGGCTGTAGCCCACATATATCACTCGGACACAATAAAATGTCATGAACCAACTTAGGAGACATGAAATGGACAAAAATACAACATTTACATAAACTTAATTAAGTTTAACTTGTATTGCAATGCCTCTATTTAAAAATAAATCATATTCAATAATATTAACCATGAGTGTACAATAAATATATATTTTTTTTTTTTTTTTAATAAAAGTACCTACTTACTTACTTATCCGCAAACTACTTCATAGAAAATAATTGAGAGGAAATCCTCAAAGTCTTTTTCATCGCAAAGTTCGTAATGACATGGATTTTGTTACTGACAACATGATCACACAATAATGTTACCTAATTACAAAATTCAACAGTTCCGGTCGACGATACAAAAATAATGTTTATGAAACGATGTCAGTAATTGAAACATAAAGTTATATGAGGCACATTTTTATATGTTCATAACGTACTGAGTCGGTAATTAATTATGTACCGAGGCGAAATGAAAAACTCGTCTCAATTTAATGAACGGCTGCGGAGTTTTTGCCCTTCGCTCTCAGACCTCAAGAAATATATTCTGCTTTTTTTTATATTACAAGAATAGGTATATAAAAATAAACTCTTTATTTTTGCTATCCAGTCACATTGGTTATACGTGCTGTCTCTGCGACAGATGTGACCGGTCCTTTACCACTTCAACTTGCTAATTTTCTTGATTATGTCTTATACCTTAAATATCTTATGTACATACTTTGGTTCTTCGGAGAATTTCATAAGTTCTAATTCTATCCACCAAAGAAACTCCGAGCATAGCTGGCCCCATAGCACTCATGAGTGACCCTAAACCTGTGGATCAGCTGTGGATTGTGTAATAGAACTGCATAATATTTTTTTATTCTTAATCAACTTTAAATAATATACAAAATATTTACATAATCTACATAATAAAAAATAATATTTTGTTGAATCCATCCCTATTTTTTGAGTGTCCTTTGACCCCCAAGCTGTGTTTTGGAGGTCATTTGCGCAGTGACAGATATATTTATGTGTAGCCATAACATAAGCGCAGATTGTTACAACCATATATTAAAATAACAACATTAATGAATACAATAAAATAAATATTACATTGTATAAAGTTATTACATTAGATTTTATGGTGTTTTTGTTTACACCTGTTTACACACCATCATCCACTGTGCCATATAGTTTCAAGGCTAAGTTTAAGGTTTAGCAAATGTTTCAGGCTAGTCTCACAAGTAAAGTGTGAAATATTTCTTGAGCTCTTATTTCCTGGATACAAAATATCCCCTACTATAATACCTAATTACTTGTATCGCTACCTAATACTATAATAACTAATAATTATCGCAAGTAATACCATTGATTACTTGCGACCTTGTCACTACTGGCAACATACGATAACCAAGTTCGTTTAACAGTTCTGGACAATAAACCTTAACGGGCCGTCAAAGTTTAACATTTAAAAATATAAATAAACTGTCTAAGTATATTAAAAAAAAAAACATTTTGTACAGTTAAAATTCACCTAAAATGTGTTTTTATTTTAAAATTCCAGTAATTTGTCTCCTCAATTATTATTGCGTTGGACGATGTTCAATCCGATCTGTTGGTATTTCGTCATGAATTTTAAACAAACTTTAAATATAAAATATAAAAATTAATTGTAGGTAATTGTTATTTTATATTTTAAAGATGACAAAAAGATTAGTATCCTGAGTTTCTTTCGGGGTTTCTTATCAGGATCGTCATCTTGGCTTTTTTCCGAAACCCTGGTAAATTTAAACTTATAATGACGATCATAAGAGTTTTTTGTAGAAACCCAATTGATAAATATATATTTTGATGTTGATTTTGATTTTTTGATTATGGCAATTTTTTGTTCAAATCAAAAGTTCTATCGGTTAAGTTAAAACGAAAAAAAAATAGCCAGCAATAAATTGTAAGTTTGTTATCGGTAAAAATTTGATAGGCGGTCGAGTCTTTCAGCCTGAATATTTCAGTTTACAGATACCACTGAATAAAGTAAATTTTTGCCGTTTTATCGAATTTTTCATTTGAATTGAAATAAAACCTGAATGGTACCAGATTTCAAAGTGAATTTTATTTCTAACAAAAACTATGACATTCTAAATTAAAAAAATGGATAGAGTGGTCGTAATACTGCATGCCAGAAGTGAAAACTACACAAACTATAATTTTGGATGGTCATCCTACTATTTTTTTTTTTGGAAAAAGGTAACCTATGTCTTTTTGTTTATTCTTGACCAAAATTTCACTATAACCATGCGTGAAACAAACATACTTTCGCATTTTTAATATTAGTTATAATATTAGTAATATTGTAAAGTCACACACAGACTAAAATTTACAGAGAAAAACGGACGAAGTCACTTGAAAAAAGCTAGTTTAATTACATATATAACTTGATAATATTTATTTACATAAACTTTCCTGCTCCAATAAATAAACATACTAAAAAAATCTATCTCTAGAGAAAAAACTAATAAGGTTTCGTAAAAGCTAATTCTGTAAACCCAAGGAAATATCTTTATAGGAAATCCTTTCTTAACCGCAAAAGCCTCAACTAGTATGTCATAATCTTACTTCGCACGCAACAAATCCTATAAGAGATTTTCTTGGAAATTTCCCACCGAGAGGATTCTGAACTTCAACTTTATACGAACAGATAAAGCCACTCTAATACATACTTACATACTTACTTATAAAACAGTGTATCGAGTACTTGAGAACCAGGGACTAACCATTTTTGGAAATGTTTCTTGAAGGCACGTTATTTAAATGACGTATGAAGCCTGGATTTAAGCGATTCGGAGCTCATAGGTATTGTGTTGTATTGTATGTATACTTTAATGTTATTATTATTATTTTTAAAATAATTGTAGGTAATTGTTATTTTATATTTTAAAGATGACAAAAAGATCAGTATCCTGAGTTTCTTTCGGGTTTCTTCTCAGGATTCTTGGCTTTTTTTTCCGAAATCCTGGTAAATTTAAATTTATAATGGCGATCATAAGAGTTTATTGTAGAAACCAACCCAATTGATAAATAAATATTTTGATTTTGATTTTGATTTTGATTTTGATTTTGATTTTGATTTTGATTTTGATAGTACACGCTATAACAGTTTGTCGTAATCTCGAATGACCGCATCTATCTTTTTATTTTGTGTCAAGTTATTAATCATTTTTATTATCCTAATATTGAAAGTGATTTTGTTTTCTGTTTGTTACGCTCTCAAGCCATTCATCAGATAATTTTCTACATAAACAAACATACGAACAGATTCTTAATTTTTATCCTAATAATTATTTATGGAATTAGCAATTTTTCAACGCAAAAATCATTCGATTATAATGAAATTTTGCATACACATTGTCAATTATACAGAAAACGACATAATCTAACTATGGGATTCGTCCAGAAAGAGTTCTAAAAATAATAAATTAAACGTCCTACAAAAATATAGAGCAATAAAATTGTATAAATTAATGTTTTAACAGCTAAGAAAAAGGGCGCGAATGAAGTCGCGGGCAAAAGCTAGTACTAAATAATTTTTTTTTGAACGGATTTATATTTACTCATTTTTTTCTTGTTTATTGGTGTATTAATAATAAGGGACACTGGAGCCCTATCTTATTTCTTTTATCTTGTCATTTTAATATCGTAACATGATTGCATCCCGCAGATGGTTTAGCATTTACATATAAGCACAATAAGTAGCTATTACAAGTACCTATATATGTTATATTAGAAAATTGCTATATATAGGTAAATATTAAATTCTTTCTCTTTACAATTATGGGCACGAAAACTCCATAAATTTTATAAGTAGTCAAATTAATTGACGCGCATATTATAGCGGTCCGCAAAAGTTGCTTACTTTTAATTAAGTTTGAATTAATTTTTGTTTAAAGTTTTTTCTTCAGAAATTTAATGGCTGCTTTTAAGTATTCACACATTGGAGTATCGCATAATAAGTATTTATATATATTTATGAGGGTTGGAAGAGAGGCTGATGATCTAGGAATTTTGATGTGATTTTCTTTATTATTTAGAGTTTAGAGAATCCCTTCCGAAAGGGATACTAAATACATACAAATCCAGAAAATCGATGCAATTTTTATAATGAACAAGCTGTTGCACACGACTTCGTCCGTGTCACTACATATTAAAAACAAAGTCCTCTGCCGCGTCTGTCTGTCTGTCTGTCTGTCTGTCCCTATTTATGCTTAGATCTTTAAAACTACGCAACGGATTTTAATACAGTTTTCACTAATGGATAGAGTGGTTTTAGTATTAGTATATAATTTACAAAGGTACGCAAGCGAAGTCGCTAGCAGCTGCTAGTAACTTTATAAAATGTAGCCTATGTTACTTGCTAATAATGTAGCTTTTTATAAATGAATGATTTTTCAAAATCGGTCTAGTAGTTTTTGAGTTTATTCATTACAAACAAAAAACGGTTTAATCATAAAAAATCGTTATTTTTTGGCCTGTAATGTGCCTTATAATAATAAAAGTTTTGATGTAAATGGTATGGTACTCGCAGTATTTACCTAAATTTAGATTTAGGTAATATATTTTTAGTAAATGGTAGACTGGTTTACGCAAATAGTTCGTTGCTTCCAAATAAATATATTTCATTTTATTATATTATAATTTTGTGGCTCCTCAAAAGATTCCCTCTTAACTTTATAAACAAGTGTTGAAGACTTTACTTTTCGTTGCATGAAGTGAAAGCTAAACAGGTCAAGTGTACACTTCAACTTCCAGCGAACACTTTGAGCCCGATGTTAAAATAAACATTTAACATTTTTTTAAATTAAATGTTACAAAAAAAATTAAATTCACCAACACATACTCGTACAGTTATGTAACATTCAGTACATATATATTTCCAATTTACACTTCTAGGTAATATATAAAATTCTCGTATCGCAGTGTTTGTTGCCAAACTCCTCCGAAACGGCTGGACCGATTTTGATGAAATTTTGTGTGCTTATCGGGTAGATCAGCCTACATCTATTTTTAAATGTTAAGGGTAGTCCACCCTATGGGTGGGTTATTATTATGCATATGAAGCATTGCATAGGTGTACTAGCGACCGCGATTTTTAAATTTTCACTATGGCATTCATATTTGCATATTAATATTTTTTTGAATATTTACACGATTCGCTGGCGCAGTACTATAAGGTTTTTTAACCTAATAATAATACAAGAGCATATCAATACTTGTCAATAATGCCTACATTTTTTTTAAAGGTCACGTATGAATGCGATTTGCGTACACTCCATCTAAATACCCGCACAGACCTTTTCAAGATCCCGTTCTTCGGTAAACGAGCCTCAAACATTATAAATAGGGCACGAGAGAGGTGAAGTTGACTTGACTGGACAGGGGATTTCGGTAAACGAATTTGATTTATTATGTTCTGAACGGGCCGACCGACCTATTTTGGTTTCTTTGTTCAATAAAATTGATCTCATTTCATTTCCCTTTACCGTTTTCATATTTTACGAAAAAAATAAATTGTTTTGTATATTTATATAAATAATAAATCTAAGTATATAAATAAAAATTAACCGCTAAATGTGTTGCTAATTTTAGCTACTTTTATAAGTAATTTATAAGTATTATATTATACTTTTATAATTTAAAAAGAAAAGTTAATTAATGAAATAATGTCCACTACTTTTAAATATATTTTTTTAAATATTCGTTTGAAGACCCAGAAAAGTTTTTATGAAGAGAAAAATTGGAAAAATATATCCCAAAAAATTGCATCCTATATTAACTATTAAGTTAAAAATATATTAACTTAAACCTATATTAACTACATTACACAAAGTAACATATCATCTGACCGATTTTTTTCTGACTACACCAACTAAATACACTGGACCGCAAAGAAATAGGGTCGGTTAGAAAATCTTCAATATCGTCAAAAGTGCCTGACCTAGCTTTATGAAATAAAGACTAAATTAAAGAATATTTTAATGTGCTTAAATAAAAATAAAATTTATTTAGTTTAGCTTTAAGTTAGTCTTTATTTCATAGTAACTGACCTACAGTCACATTTGAAGATATTGAAGATTTTCTAACCGACCCCTTTCCTTTGCGGTCCAGTGAATATTTAAAGAGCATTCTAATCACTAAGGGTTGCTATACATATAGTCAGACCGACACATTTCATTCGGCAATTTTTGTTGAACAACAAAGCTGGCCCGAAGTCCCTTCTACATATGTTCGACTTTCATTCGGCTTACCCGATCGGCAAAATCACTCGGGTTTTTTTTAGCATATTATACACTCTGCCAGCACGCCTTTCTGCCGAACGTAAACTCGACAAATAAAGTGCTTTATCACCCTAAGATTGAACATTCTTTGTACGAGTATGTTGTAGAATGATAAGGTCTGTTTTCCTTTGAAAATTCAAAGTTACAATTTCTATTGCTATCTTTATTAGCGATGACAAATTATGTCAATCAGCAATCAATACCTGTTTCAAATCTAAGCCTTAGCGAATTTTGAAATAAATGGAATTTGTAATCGAAACTGATAAAGCACTTTTCTTGTCTGCTTTACATAGCGATGGGTAAGGCAGTAAAAACTGAGTCAGAGTAAATACTCTTTTTTAGTATTTACTCAGTATTTACTAAATTAGGTGAGTATTTACTCACTAGAGACAGTAAAAACTTTTTATTTGTTTTATTTTGTGTTTTCGGATATGGTGTATAATAAAATCAACAACAATACAATGCCAAGAAAAATATTGATTAAAAAGACATCCTAATTAATTTTCAGTGTCTTCATGGTGGAGTTCATGTTTATCTATGAGTTTATGTCTTTCGCTAGCCTTAAATATTTCATAATTTCTTCATAAAGGGGTCCCTCCCTAGACGATCATTTGGCATGACATGCGTTTACTTCTTTTATGCTGCATGATGAATCTATACTAATATTATAAAGCTGAAGAGTTTGTTTGTTTGTTTGAACGCGGAAAAATTATTTTTGTGTTGGATAGATCGTTTATCGAGGAAGGCTTTAGGCTATATTTTATAAAGTTACGCGGGCGAAGTCGCGTGCAGCAGCTAGTTAATAATAAATGCATATAATAATCGCAGAGGCGAAGAACATAGGGAAGACTTGGAGCGAATTAAAGCGCGAAGCTCGAGATCAAACGGGATGGCAGCGCATTGTGGAGGCCCTCTGCCCCATCTAGGGGACATAAGAATATAAAGAAGATATAATAATAGGGTGAATTCCTGAAAAAAAAAAGCAAGCATATAAAGAGGTTTGCAATACATTTATTAAAGACTTTAAGGCAAAATCAGCCATGGAAGGAAAGCTCGTCGGAATCCATTTTGTTATGGTAGGTGTTGACAACCTTTTTAATGTAGCACTGGCCGTTTTTATATTAATCAGTGTTCTTTTTGTAGTGTCAATTTTTATATATTTTTCATGTATTTTTTTAATCATTAGCTTGTTAGATTTTCAACTGTAAATACACACGGGTTTCCTTTAATATTTCTTTTCTGTATTTTCTTCTTTATCTTCTTATTTTAGCCTTTTTCATTTAACAGTAGGGGTTTACTCGAGCGCGTCAGATTAAGCTATGGTAGATTAATTACATGCTAAAAAGTGTCCATTTTAATAATCTGACGATTTGAGCGTGACAAAAGGAAATGGGAAGGTCACAAATTAAATTGTGTAAATTTAATATCTGCTACAATGTCGATTTACAGTATTTTCAAGTGTGTGTTTTTATGGGCAAAATAACCTCAAAAAATTGTAAAATGAAAGCCGGAAACAATGAAAAAATGCTGTATTATTTTTATGTCTATTTGAATGCTATTTTCCGAGCATATTTTGATTTAGATCACATTCAGTGATTAAAAAGACCTAAAAAGAATTTTTTTTTAAACCGTCAGATTAAGAAAACCTCTCCATATAATTGTCAGATTAAGGATCAGCAAAACCAGGACATCAAGCCTGGTATTAAAATCTGACGCGCTACATATTACATCGAAACTGGGCGGTATTACAACAAAACTGCTGGTATTATATCGAAACTTGGCGAAGACTCACCGACTTTGCGGCTCGCTAGAGGTCGTAATATTTGTCCAAATTAAAAAATTCAAAAACTAAATTGTAGGTCTGAATACTCTCTATAAGTTTGATAACACATATATTTCCGATATCTATCACCTAGAAAAAGAAAATGGCAAAAAACTAATTTCACTACCTACATTTTTGATTTTTTCGATCGATATCTCGATAACGATGAAAGATAGGTGGAAAATGTATAGGACCCAAATTATAGAGCATAAAAAAAGAAACAAAAAAGTATTTCATCCCAATTTTCGTATCTCGACGGAGAGCCGAGTTATTGTAAAAAAACTGAATTAAACGCTTTTTTCAAGATGGCGGAAAATGCAACCAAGATATCTTGGTCGAGTTTTTCAAGTTAAGCTTTTCTAGGCCTCCCCCACATAATATCAAAAAATTAGCTTTCCCGGTTCACATTATTTTTATTTTCAATTTCTTGGTTTTTATTCTTCTAGGCGGGCCCAGGCTCATGAAAATCTTCTGGGCAGTAGGTGTTACCATCCTCAAAGATATTTAGTATAAATATTAGAAAAAAAAACAATAGTTAATTAAGTTTTCGTTAGTAAAACATAAATACTGAGTATAAAGTAAAAAAAGAGTACTTAAATAGTATTTACTCAGTATTTACTCTGGCTTGAGTAAATACTGCAGTGCTTACCCATCTATAGCTTTACATTATAGTCACGGTTCCAATGGATGACGTCTTTTGTCATTTGTTTTGATCATTCTCTTTACAAGCAAAGTTAATTTGTTAGTCTTGAGACGTTTGCTCAAAGTAGTTGAGTAGGACTCGGAAACAACGTTTCCCATGTTAGTAGTCGATCCTTCTCCATATGAACATTGCTTTAAGTTTACACCTAACTAAGTTTAAGAGATACATGTTAACGCTATCACGTCATTCTCGAATTAATGTCTTGACGGTATTACAAGTAATTTGCATGCCTTATTGGATTTGCCATAGGTTAATGAGTATCAGACAAGCTAATAAATAGACAGGAATTAACTAAAATTCAATATTAGTCGCGGTTTTATTATGTTAATAATATTAATAATGATAAATAATTAATAAATAATAAATAAGTAATAAATAGTACGAGAACTAGTAACAATATGACGGAACATTTCAAGATTTCGCTTAGAAGTTTTCAAACGAGGCATTCATGAATTAGTTAAAATAGTTTGAATGCTACCAAATGAAATCTTTAGGATCTCAGCTAAATGTTTTATGATTATTTTTGTGTCTTCCAAAACTAATTTCTCAACTTTTTAGACGTTTTCTTCCGTAACACTTTTTGAAATAAATGTCATACTTACTATGTCATACTTCTAAGAAATTTTGATTCACCTGGTAATAATTTTTGTTTATAATCTTCCTTGACTTCCTTTAATTTTATTTCAAGTTTTTCTTTCTTTTAAAATGTTACAAACTAGATCAGCTACATTCTGAATCCTTTTAATTTAGAAACTCTGGGTGCGTAGGGTTTTAACGCCCTTATCGTTTTTTTTTTTCTTTCTAAATTCTGGCATAACGCTTGGTCGAAATTATATACTAGCGACTCCAAACTGTCAGTAAATTATTGTTACTGATACAGCGAAGTTACATAACCACAGTTGTCTAGGTAACCTACCTTGAACCCTGCCTTAGGGACCCAAATTAGATATTATTATTACTAAACAGCTTTTGTAAATAATTTAGAATGTTAATTAATAGTAAACTCTTTTTTGCAATAAAATAATAAGTAACGAAACTTACTGCGAAAATCACAGACTTAATTACTTCGAATCTCTTGAATGAACTTTAATAATATTATCAAATAAAAGGAATTTGAACGTTTGTGAGGTCAAAAACCATTTTAGTGTTAAGGCTCTGCCCAAACGTAAAGAGACTTTTGTATCTTGTGTTTGTTTTGATACACAATACCAGTGATTATTTTCATATACCAAATCACCGCAGACGTACTTTTGCCTTCCCTTGAAACATACATACATACATATCTACACATAGCTAAGAAAAAACATTCGACGGTCAACAAATATGGTGGTTAGCGCCTAATTGCTAAAGTATTGAACTAAGTTTAGTATCTAACACTAAATTATTATGGCCAAATCTAGTCGACTAAGTTATTAAACTGTTTATACCTATTTGGTGCATTCATGTTATGCATTCTGACATATATACGTACAGATAGTATATTATAAAACATCGTAGTACCTGTTGATTATTTTATAAATTTCAATGTAAATAAAAATTTAATTTTGTATTATAAATTTCAGAATCAGTATTATTTTGCAGTAGGTTGACAATACAAATAGATAAATTAAGTTATTAAAATAAATATTAATTATACTAACAACTAATTAAATAAAATGACTAATCAATATTAATTAAGATAAATAAAAATTAAAACAAGATAAGGAACAAATTAGCTACGATTCGAATTACAAATTAGGTGAATTTCATACTATTCGGCATCTGACAAGCTCGCAAAACTATCAACAGAACTTCATATTGTATGTGCTTTTATTTAGTTCTGTAAGAGAGTGATATTTAAAGAGAACTTAAATAGTACTTTTATATAACTTTTTTTGTTATATAAAAACAGAAGAATGTCAATCTGTAAAATATTTATACGAAATATTGAATTCACTGTGCCTTTTGTTCATGGCCCGTAAAAATGAAAAGAAAAGCGGAAAATACCAGAGTTGTTCCGTAATCGTCGAGGAAAATACAATATAATATTGTACGCATCGGTGATCACAGGTTGACATTCAGTAGGTAGTACCTCAATATCGTCAAATGTTACGATTCTTAGGAAAGAAGTTACTACTACTACACGTTATTACTACACGCAAATTTATTGCTATTTAAGGCTATTTAAACATTATTTCTATTCAAAAAATATGGTTTGGAAAAATAATTTCGGATATGAGAAGGTAATTACTTAGAGAGGCAGATATTTTAAAGAAATTGAAATAATTTTTTTGGGGCATAGGGAAAACTGTGTAGACTTCTTTTTATTATTATTTTTTTGTAATAAACAAACAGACAGTTTACGGTGGGTTTCTACATTCGTCTATAACCATAACACAAGAACCATAGTAGGATAAAGGATAAAGGATAAGGATAAAGGGACTAGGATGGGGATAGAAAATAGGTATATAATAATCAACCCACACAGTTTTTCAGTTATTAAAAAATATATTATTATTTTTAAGTGTATTTTATTTTTTGTTTAAATGTTATGAAATGTATAAGTAGTATTTAATATGCCATTATATTAATTTAATGACACGAATTTTGCGGACATTTTACTTTAAAAAAATGCAAACGACGAGGTCCAGAAGTGAAAGCTTGTGTTAAGAAATTAGTAAGGACGCGGTTATAATTCATCATCTCTGCCTCTTGTTGGGACAGGTCACAGAAAGTTTTAATTAATAAAGCCAAGGCCGCCGCCATATTTGTAAAATGTAGGTTATTTCCCTGCGGTACAGCAAAACTCTTCCATTTGACAAACAAGTAAAATATGTATGTACACGAGCGAGTGTGATTTAATACAATTGTGAGTTTCGCTAACCGCATTAAGAATCTCCCTTTTGCTCGTTGTCGTTTCTAATTAGCGGAAAACAAATTGTAATCACAATTATAAACATACATTTCCTTCATTATAAATTAATTATTAACATACGTACATTTAATAAGTTAAGTAAAAATTAACTTACTTAAGTATTTATTTTCGTTTTATTTTATTTTTTCAATTTTGACACTCAAAATATATGAGGCAAAATATTTATGCATTATTGAAATTTTTGAGATGTCTTAAATTAATTTCACGCAACAATAATCCATTTTAATGATCTCGTTTTGCGATTATTAAATATAATACTTAATATGTATGTTATAGCAATTACATTAATAATTATTTTACAGTTCAATATGTTCCATTTTATAATGGCTCTCTGGATAATAACAAAAACAATGATCCAATTATTCAATATGCCATAAAGTTTGGATATACGCGGTGCTTTCTTGTATACCTGAAAACGTGTATGCAAAATTTCATGATGATAGATTAAGTAGTTAATCGGTGAAAAGGTAACAGACAGGGAGACAGACAGACAGAGTTACTTTCACATTTAAAATATTAGTATTGAAGTATAGATACTCGTATTAGAATAGATTAGTATGGGCATGGATAGTTTATCCGTACTAATCCGTACTAATATTATAAATGCGAAAGTTTGTTTGGATGTATGGATGTATGTATGGATGTTTGTAACTCTTTCACGCAAAAACTACTGAACCGATCACCATGAAATTTTGCATACACGTTGTATAGGATACCAGAAAGGACATAGGGTACCTTTTATCCAGAACGCGGACGTAATTGCGGGCACCAGCTAGTATTATAAATGCGAAAGTTTGTGTGGATGTTTGTAACTCTTTCACGCAAAAACTACTGAAACGACCACCATGAAATTTTGCATACACGTTGTCTGGGACACCAGGAAGGACATAAGGTGTACTCTTCATCCAAAACGCGGACGAAGTCGCGGGCACTAGCTAGTATTCTATAAATTATACCTATGGATATGGATATCCCTTCTTCGCGCACATTCAATAGTGTTAAATCAATATATTATAGGTATTTATATTTAGCCGTATTTTAATGTTTATCTAGATTGTAATAAGTACTGCCCGCATACGGATGTGCCGACCGATATTTTTAAAAGCCACACCCGACCCTCTGGGGGTTTGGAAATAAGCCAAAATAGATTGAACTCCTTTGTATTTTTTTTTCTACTTATAATATTTTATCACATCCAACCCAGACCTCGTCATATGCTATGTTGTAATATGTTCTTGTTGGCCTCTAATGTTTATTTAACAACTTACACATATTGTTATAAATATACATATAGCACAGCATGCGAATGAATTCACAGTCAGAGGGCCCAGTGCGAGTTTTACTCTATCAAACGCGTCGAACGCGTAAATGTCAATTCGCATGGGAATGAAGCAGTGTTACACTTTAGCCACCAGGTGGCGCTGCTTCATTCCCATAAAAATTGACATTTATGCAAAGTAAACAATATAAGGAAATTATTCTAACAACTTTACAAGTAGGCATTGCTAAAAAGTAAAGCAGTTTCATTGCACAAATATTCACAAAGTTGATTTAAATTTTATCGTCATCCAAAAATCTGAATTTTGGGAACGATATTGGGAAATATCGTCAAGGCTCTTAATTGATCCTGTCAAGGCGGATGACGGCTCAATTTGTAACATAGTCAAATACGCATCTGACTCGAAAATGACAGTAATTTACTAGGTATTATTTTTTATTTTTCAGAAAAGCATTTTTTTTGTATAAGCCTACCCATTTTAAACTGTTTTAATTATAGTATTTTGTGCACTGTACTTTTATCTGTGTGTATTATAAGTTTAAATTTTAATCTAGTATATTTTTTTATCCTAATGCGACTACACATGGTAATGGGAATAACGGCTTTGTTTATTTCAACAATAAAATGAAATACAAAGCTTTTATTCAAAGAATAATGTGGCGGTATTCTGCTCTTGTATTACATCGTCCTATCAAAATGAGGGGCAGGGATAACATTGAAATAGTCCTTTGTGTTAAACAGACGGGGATTTTAACGTAATTTAAGCAATAAAAGATGAGTTCTAAGCGCCGATTAGTGAACGAATCATGTTAATTCACCAATTTCACTTTCAAATGAGATTAAAAGAAACACCCGACAAACAAAATAACGTAGAGATTAATTTTCAATTTTTATCTTTATATCTTAATTATTATTAAGATTCAATACAAGAGTTTATTTTTTATATTATTAAATTTTAAAAATACGTTTTAATATTTTTCATACTGCCTTTAATTAATAACCTCACACGACTATAATAAATACAGAAATTATCTACTTATAGTATAGTAGTGATTCGCCCTCGGGTAGATTGTTTTTCTGCAAATCATATGCGAAAACCTTCGCTGTTTATCACTCTTTCCATTAGAGAAAACCGTATCAAAATCTGTTTAGTGACTTAGAAGAAGAAATTAAGGAAAAAACAGATAGAGGCAGAGAGTTACTCTGCATTAGATTTATTAGAACATAATATTATAAAACTTATAATTTAATCTCCAACTAAAGTATAAGGGCCTATTTCACCAACTACAAGTAAAGTGTAGATTAGTTACTTTTCAAGTAACGCTAATTGGCAAGTAAATTTTCTTGAGTATCTTGTATCAATTTCATTGAAATCACCCTTGAATGGTGAAACTCGTACGCTTTCTTACCGGTGACTTTAAATGGCGGTTAGCCTACTTGACACTTTACTCAGAGATGGTGAAAGAGGCCCTTAATGTTACAACTTCAATTAATAATTAAAATTAAAATTAAATACATTACCATTCACCATTATAAAATACATTGTTGAATATATTAATATACAACTCTCAAGTCTATTAAACTTTAACGAGTACCTACATTTAAAAACTACTTAATTACTTAGTAACGGTTGGCGCATAATGAAAATTCAAAACAGAAAAACAACTTTCATTTCTATTCTAAGTCTTGCCTATAATTATTAGAAGTGGAAAATATTCTCAAAACACCTTGCGGTTTTCTTTTGAAGGTGTACCTACTCGACATATAATTATCCCAAGTAAAGTTGAGATGCTTTGATGAACCGAATTATACATAACCGACGGTTATCTTTTAATTACTATGAAAAACTATGAAATACCGAACAATTCACTAATACCTTGAACCTCATTACAGAACTTTTGAAACATTTTTTTTAACGTTAATTTATTAAACAATGCGACGCACCATTTGCGAAAGTATATTACTTTTCAAAATCAGGTAACAAAAAACATATTTAGGCGTTCAAAACCGGTTTTTGAACGTCTAATTTTATATGTATTTTAAAAAAAATTACATTAATTGATAAAATAAATAAGTGATAAAATAATAAGTAATAATAATGCATTTATCCACACAACTCAATATTAAATGAATAGTGACTAAACTTTCATTCACGTTACTATAAAAAAATATCACAAGTGCTGTTATTTCACAATAGTCTTTTGTATGCCGGTGGTTACTGCCAGCACTAGTGCTACGCAATTTACGTTTGTGTTACTCACAGGGTCTGATAAAAAAGTCATGTACATGTAATCTTTAGAGCATTGTTTGCGAAAGGATCAAAGTTAGCGAGTGAGTTTCCAGGCTCGTTTAAATATCTGACATGGGAAGGGAAGTGTCATATGGCAGCTGCGAATTCCCAAATCCGATTTCACTCCTGTTTTGTTCGTGAGACGGGGAAGGCTCCTGACTTATAAATAAAGGACATTTCAAATTCTATATACTTAGCAGTTTTTGTTTGTTGCAAATCTTATGATGTGTCACAAGTGGGTAGAAATACTCGTAAGTATATGAAGGTAGATAGATATATTATCATGTGTACAATTTGAATAATAAATTTGAGGAGTTTGTCTGAGATTTTGTAAAAGGGCTGGTTTTTGTTAATACTTAATTGTCTATTTGATGAATGCAGGTTTGATTTATAGGAAATGTTTGATTTGTCTACATGTTCAAAGCAACCGTAAATTTCCAGTCATTGGATAGAACAAAATACAACTTTTTTATTAAGGTGTCTTTAAAAGCGTAATTGACATCATTCTAAACTCTGCTTTATGACAACACTTATAGTTCAAAACATTTGTAATATATGGCAGCAGTAGTTTGAAAAACTGAATAGTAAACTAAATGTAGTTTGAAATGCTAAACTAATAGTAGTTTGAATTTACTTTCCTTGGCGTCTTCGCGGTCAACGGTCTTTCTAGTGAAAAATAGAGGTTAGTACCTATAAATTAATTCTATCAAAACTGAATAATTTAGAGTCTTAAAACTTAATACTTAAATTAAAATATGATAATCAAGTTCTTTTCACTTGTTTACTTGTTCAACTCGTTTGTTTAATTTATTTAAAAGGTTGTTCTAAAGTTATATTATATATTTATTTATGCATTAATAACGTATTGTTATTTTTATATTAAGTTAATATGCATTTGTTTTCCTCGGGAGCCTTGAAAGCACATAAACAGTCCATGTTCTGTTATTTCATTTTGATCTTCTGTTAAGGCATTGTAAATAATTTTATTTAAATTATTCAAATGAATCAGTGTTAACAATGGAATACAATTCTGAAATAATAAACAGAATTTTTGATTAGAAATTGTATATTCCTACTATTCATTTAATATGACCATATAACCAAAAAAATTTCAAAGTTCGAGTGAATAGGCATCTTCTGGGTAAGCTCGCTCCATCATAGGCCTCATCCTTGCTACACATCTAATTGCTGACCAAGAGCAAAGAATCTCTATTAAACAAAAATGTCCGACTGAAATTATTTTCAACTAGCTGCTGCACGCGACTTCGCCCGCGTAATTTTATAAAATATACCCTATGTTCTTTCTGGTATCCCAGACAACGTGTATGCAAAATTTCATTGAAATCCATTCAGTAGTTTTTGCGTGAAAGGTTTACAAACATCCATACATCAAACAAACTTTCACATTTATAATATTAGTAGGATTTTCAAAATTTCTTTTTTCCGCTTTTCTCATGATTGTGAGTGAAAAGTTTATCACGTGCCACAGAAGAAATTAATAAAGATGTACGCACGCACGACATTCTATACGACGCACGAGTCATTATCACGTAGGTATATGGGTTAGGTAGGGTACAGACAGGGTAGGGTAGGGATCCAGGGACTCGTGCGCGGTCAGTCATGAAACACAGACGTGCGTTGATTCTTGATTCAGCATTTACAATTATTAACTTTGGTTTCCTGAATAAAGAATTGTAAGTATATTACAATTTACATCACTTTTTTTTTTTTTTTTTTTTTTTTTTTTTTTTTTTTTTTTTTTTTTTTTTTTTTTTACACTTTCCACACTGCAAAGAAATTGGATTCTATTTATTTCTGTCATGATTCTGTCAAGCGGCCGCACTCAGTCATAGCAACGCACGCTAGTGCAAAATTTCGTTTTCCCTTCGCATTGTTTCTGACTTTTTTCATTTCGCTTGGTATTGTATTTGTATATTTGGGAGCTGTATTTGGGTGACTGAGTAAGAGATGCCAATTTCCTATAATTATCGTCCCTATCTTTTTTTCTTTATCATATCAAAGGACCGTCAGCCGATTTACTTATCTATAAAGCTGTAGAGTTTGTTTGTTTGTTTGAACGCAATAATCTCAGGAACTACTGGTTCGAATTAAAAAAATATTTTTGTGTTGGATAGATCATTTATCGAGGAAAGCTTTAGGCTATATAACATCACGTTGCGACTAATAGGAGCGAAGAAACAATCGAAAATGTGGACAAAAAACGGGAAAAATAATTCATCTTTGAGGGCTTCCGTTGCGTGCTCTGCGAAAACCGTTCGAGATACCCAAATGATTCCCAAAATAACTATTCCACGCGGACGAAATCGCGAGCACCAGCTAGTACCTAACAATATTACTAATTACTAAATGAATTTTAATTACATCCATAATAGTGAAATGTGTATTTATTTTATGTCTTTTATTCTTTCATTGTATTTAATTCGTATTGCAAATAAAACTGGCAAACTTAAATGCGAGTTTAACTGAAGAATGCTTTGATTAAACTCCTGGAACACAGTTACGAGAATGTCAGAGTGTTCCCAAGTAATGGAAATAGCGTGTACTGACATACCTAGCCAAAGTTGGCGACAACATTAGCCTGAAACCGCTACGTGCCAAAACGTTTAATTCCTCACGTTAAATGACACCCACTTGGCACGCCTGAGTGTAAAATGTAACTTCATTATTATACGTATATGACTTACATTGCTTAGTACGTTTATATAAAAAATATAAATTCACTAAATTAATATTTTTTCTAAACAATCATTGTTTATTGGGAAAAAATATACAAACGATGGAACTATAACACACAATGAAAGAATGTTTCCACATGCAAAACTAATTTAAATGCACTGTTTATGTACAAGCTGGTGCTTGCGTCTTTGTCCGCATTAAAAAATTAAAAATTTAACGCCTGAAAAAATATCTGACATCGTGGCGCCAATTTTTTTTTTATATTTCTAGACGATCCCTCTAGAAATAACCTTTTTTTCAAGAAAAGTATTATATGTGTTAATCCAGGCAATAAACTATCTTCGTGTCAAATTTTACCCAAATCTGATAAGCCGTTTTTGCGTTAGAATAACAAATATCCATACATCCTCACAAAATTTCACATTTATAATAAGTATTAGTTAGGCTTATTTTATCGACACAAACACACACACACATTTTAATATAAAGTGGAGTCTATTCTACCGCTTAATGTAAGTTATTATGTAGGTACTTAAGTTGAGTTAGAATTTTTGTAAGCTTTGACTAGTTTTTGCTGAAATATAATATTGCACTCTCTACCCTGAAGCTTTTTCATTAGCATGCCATTTTAATATACTTTGGTGCAGTGGAAGTTACTTTAGTTGGCTATTTTATTAAATGAAAAGTAGGAATGTATTAGGTAATCAAAACCTCCGTTAATAATCTAAGAATTTCTTCTCCATCTGCATAGAATGTTGTATACCATAGAAAGAGGGGAGTCTGTTCTCAGTACTATTGTTATGTTATACACAGAATATGTGCTTAGGTATATGTTGTGGCGGACTCTGCACTAATTTAATTATGATGCATTTACCTCCATTATTCCGCTTGAAAGCAAATTAATTAGATTATTTTTGATTGAGTAGCATCATTTTGCATCCAACATAGGAAACTATATATTAATAAATAAATCGTTCAATAATGCGTTTTACACTTTAATATTTTGTTAAAGACGGATGCCAACTATTTTCCAAGAATATGTCAGGTTACACGGTCTGTCATATAATGTAAAAATTGAGTTCAAGATCTTTGGGGTCGGAGGTCAGTAACCTGAATCTGCACCCCCGGTTAGGCTTAATGGCGTCCCATTTGCAAGAGTGTACAGATTTAAATACTAAGTGCCGACCACAGGGATAATGTGAGGTCATAGAAAGGGAAGCAAGGGCACTTGCGGTGAGAGCTAACATGATAGCTTGTACACGTTGTGGTAAGGAAGTAAAACTGACGTTATTCCGGGCTTATTGTACGTCATTATAATAATTATACTAAATTGTGCTCTGTGGATCTTGGTACACTCAAAAATCGTATGGCGCTCTCTACTTCAAGTACATTAATTAAACTACTTTATGTAGTTTAATTCGGCAACAAAAGTTAACTTTTGTCAATACTTTTGTCGCCCGACCGATACATGAGAACTACAATTCCAACAACGAGCACCCTTCGCGGATGCTCTCTCTTAACTGTCAGATTACAGATAAAGTTGGAGTCCCCATAATCCAAACAACCTAAAGACCCAAGTCCGTGGGGATTTGATTCGCAGATTTTTCCACGCAAAAAAGGAGGTTAGAACGGAAATTCGGGCGTAAGAAAAACGTTTGAGGACGCTTGGCTCAAGTGATCGGAAACGCTGTACTACGTTTATGCATAGAAAGCTCGACAATATTCGTTACAAAGCGCTCTTTAGATTCATTTTTTTAATGTAATTGTATTTACTTAGTATAATGTAGCGAGAGATGAAAAGTTTGCAAAGGCACATCAGCATTCGGGCATAATACAGACAACATTCAAACACTTTTCATGATATTAATATATCGTTTCAGTCAGTCTTTCAGAATATTACTTATTCCAATTCCACTAGGACTGATAACTCTTAGCCAAAGTAAAAAACTAATTCGAAAACTTTTTCGACGAGTAATGTCAGTGATACGTTTCCAGATATTCCATTTTCTTTGAATAAACATAATTTAAATTACAATATTCGTATCAAAAGACGTCAAAGGAGGAATGGCGAAATGCAACCTATACGAGTGAAGAAAATGAAATAGTTCACATAATAAGTTTGTTAGGCAAAGGTCTCCTACCTGCATTCTGCCAATAATTTCTTTATACAGACAAATATACAGGTAGACAGACAAGCTTACGGTTGACTGGATGGTGAGCCCGTCGCTTATTCCAAACGTTCTTGATTTCTAGGTACAAAATAGTGCTTAGATTACAAATGGTGCTTATTTTTTACATTTAAACTATGCCCTTTAAACGTCTGTGAACTGAACGCTGTACTTTTTATTAAACTTACACAAATCCTAACTTTAAAACCAGCCAAGTCAAACACTAAATGTAAACCGCTTACAAACCTCACCAACTGAGATTGCAACTTTAAAATGTTAATAACTTCATAATTAACCACAGTTACAACGTTTAAAACCTGGTGTTTAACATCTTAAATCTGTAAATGCTTTTTTTTTCTTTTAATTTAAGGGTACCGCATTTATAAGTTATTCGAAAAAATGTGGCTTTGAAATCTCTTTCGAATGAGCCGGTAGCGTGTTATGTTAAAAGGAAATTTGTTTATATTTTCCGGAAAGCTTGCGTTCTGGTACGTGGAGTGTCGGGAAAATCGAATTAAGAGGCACCGGAGCGGCTTGCTTGACTAATGATTACGTAAAACAGTCTTTTTATAAATAGAATGCTAGACTGACTTTTCCCAGGGCCCAGGCTTTGCCCGGTAGCAATTGGGGGAATTTGTATACATAATAATGTAGGCTTATGTAGGTAGGCTGGAATTATGTATCTTTCAAGTAGTGAAAAAATTGTTGATATAGGTACAGTGATTCCATCCTCAATATATAAACAAACATACAAAATTCTCTCCTTATTCTATTAGAGAAAAGATTTGTATTTTTGCTTGTAATGAATAATCTCAAATAGTACTGGACCAATCCTAAACATTCTTTCACCTACAAAAAGCTACAATATGAGTGAGTAACATGGGCTATATTTCATAAATTTACGCAGACTAAGTCGAGGACAAAAGCTGGTTTAATAAGTGTTTGTTACCTAGTAATACATTCGAGCTTTCTGTTTGTTACAGCGTCACCAACATATTCCTCGTGAACCTGTCAGTGGCGGATCTTCTGGTGACACTTTTCTGCATGCCTGTACAAATCGCCAAGGCAGTCACTCTCATCTGGTACTTTGGAGATGTTATGTGCAAAACGGTCAACTTTCTCCAAGGTAAGTTATTTCAAACCAATAATTCTAGTATCTAATCGACAAGATGGTAATTAACTTACAATTAGGTATAGCTAAACATAGCTAAGAAGCAACTAGATAATGTCAGCTTTTAAAAAAGGATCAAAAGCGGTCCCTCTATTTGGGAGCTACGTTTCCATAGACAAACACACAGATATGCACATACACAGACACTCAGGTCAAACTTATAACACCCCTCTTTTGCGTCGGGTGTTAGAGTGGTAAAACTCAATAAAACCAATATTGTTTTAATACACAAGAAATGAACTTCATTTTCTATTTCTAATTCCTTAATTATTCACTTATTTATGCTGAATTAAATATGATCCCAAATACCTTTGCTTTAATAATTATAATAATCGCTTACCTAAATGTTAAATAGAGAATTTCCCAACTATTTCATTTTATTAAACTTGTCAAATTGTTTTCTGGAACAGACAATTGAAATTTAAATGAGAATTTAGATTTTAAAAGGAAATGTGAAACTTTGATTGCTTCTTAAAGTGTATTTGCATAATTTCGAGTCTTGTTTATTTTGGTAATCACACAAGATATATTTCAAAGTTACTGGATTCTTATTATTCCAAAATTTTACAAGAAATTATATGTATATATATTGTTACATAGATTTTGCACCTTTCCTTTAAAAACTTTGACACAATAGACATAATCGGATTTGGAGGAAATAATAACATATAGGTATAATATAACATGATATTTATCCTGGTATAAATATAAGTTTGCCGAGGGATCGTCTAAAAATATAAAAATATATAAAAAGACGCCACCGTAGTAGCCACAGCGATAAAAATATCAAATATTTTCTCACATTTTTTTTATTTACTTATTTACACACAAAAATAACAATATATCGTACACAGTTGAGGTGCACTATAAACTCAGTTGAGTTTCTAGCGTACACCTGAGTTGTCTACAATAAAGAAAAGTAGAAGAATTGAAAACCTAACACAGAAATACTCAGTTGTAATATTTTTTTCAACGAGGACTAAGTCGCGGGCACCAGCTAGTAGATGTGACTGTTCTGGTAAAGTCTCACCACTCATTGTTAAACTCAAGACACAAATTCGCATGTACCTACACAGTTCTATTTACCAAACCCTAGAACACCTAAACTATATAGGTTTGTTTGATGTATGTAATTGAGGGTTTGGGCGACCTGTGTTTTGTTTTACTTTGTTTAATTGGATAGTGAAACGCAACGTTCATCCAAACCCAACTCAGAGCTCGTTAACTAGAGTTTAATTTCACTTGTCATTATTGGCAATAAATTTAAAATGGTCTCATTACAACGCCAACTTCACTTTTCTTTACTTACATTATTAATTAAACAAGTTTGATTCTCTTCAGAACTAACATCTGTCTTGTTTATACAAAGTTCAAATTGAACAATTCTAATTATAGTGTTATTGGGAATTCAGTTAGGGTTGCTATAGATACATATGGTCGGGCCGGCAAAGCCGGGAGGTAGAATCGAATATGTGTAGATGAACGTTCGACAAATTGCTATACATATAGGTAGACATGAATATATACTATGTAGATGAACGTTCGGCAGAAAGGCCTCTTGGCCTACCCGCGCAGTGTAGGTATATAATATACGCAGTGATCGAAAAATTGCTATGCCTATAGCCGTGTCAGCAAAGCCGGGCGGTAGACACGAATATATGTAAATAGATGACCGTTCGGCAGAAAGGCGTGCAGTGTATATGTTACGGCTAAAGATAGGTGTGAACATAAACTTAAGATTAGCCGGCTAAACTTAGGTTTATTTTCGAGGAGCGGCTAATTTTAGTTTCTTCTAACATTAGCCGGCTAAACTTAAGTTTAACCGCAGGCCCTTGGTTAAAAATGTAGAAGCATGTTAATGTTACTTTCTTCTAACATTAGCCGGCTAAACTTAAGTGTAGCCGCAGGCTTGGCTAAAAATTTAGAAGCAAATGAAAAAGGAAACGGTATAATAATGTTTACTATTTCGGCACGAAAACTTTTATTAAAAAATAATCACTCTCATTACACAAAGGTACTTATGTAGGTATTCAAAATCACAAAATAAAACTTCGGCAGTGTTAATAACTTAAAACAATATCAAGTCATTAAAATAAAATAATAAGCAACCGCCAGAAAAATGACGCAATACTAAACAAAAACATTGCCATGTGAGCGCATCGTCTCCCCTCCGCCCCCTCAAGCGACATGTTCGCCCCTTCGCGTCCATCGAATACATTTTTAGCCGTTGCGTTTCTGTTAATGTGCACATTAACCGGCTAAAGATGGAAATTCACGACGCAAACTAACATGATATCGAACATTAGCCGCTCCTCGAAAATAAACCTAAGTTTAGCCGGCTAATCTTAAGTTTATGTTCACACCTATCTTTAGCCGTAACATATATACTAAACAAAATCCGAGTGATTTTGCCGATCGGGTAAGCCGAATGAAAGGCGAACATAATTATGTAGAAGGTACTTCGAGTCGGCTTTGTTGTTCAACAAAAATTGCCATATGTATAGCAACCCTTATGCAATGAGTGAGATTTATTCAATGAATCTTTGATTAAATATAATCAAATTTCCAGAACTTAAAGTTTTCTTCAGTTCGATGATTCAAAGTTTGAAACAAGTATTCCATATCGTTTCTCCGAAACTGAAATAAGATGATTTAACAATATCAATCTTGTTGTGTATTTCTTTTGTGTTCAATTTAAAATACATACTTTTTTGTTGTTCAAAGTCTTCAGTTACATATTCAAATTTGTTCAATCTTCTTTTATTAATATATGAAGTTTTTTGTTATTTTATCTGAAGAATAACATAATATCTGTAGCGCCTTTTTTTTATTAATAAGTACTTTACACTAAAAGCAGGTGAAGTTGCGGGACGCAGCTAATATATTATATGATACTCTAGTGGCACGCTAGAATATACCTATATTCCAAAATATGATTTTTTTTCACGAGGAAGGTGTTTTGTCTCTTATTTCGAGGCAAGCATAGCCACAGAGCAAAGTAACGAAAATGCTATTTTAATCATTAGACATTTGAATCATCATATTAATTATGGTTTTAAAGGTAAACTTTGAGAGCTCTATAACAACATTTAGTTTGTAATTAGAATGTTTCAATGTAAAAGCTTTTAGCTACGCTAAATGCCTAAGCGGATTACGCGAAAATTTTAATAACCAAATTAAAATAGAATCCGACTTGTCTGTTGAAGATTTTAAAATCTAATTTGGTTCTCGACCTTACTGACGTTTTAATGTTTTATTTTCACCTCTCCAGCACGAAAAGAGTGCTTTTGGTGCTTAAAAACTCACCTTTTGGTGCATTGGTGCACAATCGAAACACCACCTTTTGAATTACCTATTCGGCACAGAAAAAAGAAATGGTGTTTTCAGAAACTCATTTTGGTATAGCGATATTTAACTGACAGGAATAAAATTTGGTTTTTATTTATTGAAATTTATGTTTGTAAATTGTATTATTGCTATTTTAAATAGTAATATTTAGAATCAATAACTGTAAACATTAATAACACTTATTTTATTTTTATTTATTTATTTTATTTTAGGGAAAATTTACTGGTGTTAATTCCAAGATAACAGTTTAAATAGATAGCTTACACCTAATAAAAAAAATCTATAGTTTAAAGTTTACAAAATAGTCTAATAATAACGACAATAACTCAATAACAGTGTGTGATTACAGTTTATACTTAAGTTAAGTTATAGTTATACTTACTTACTTAAAAATATCATTTTTGGTTGGCTGCCTGTATAAAGTGGATTTGCCATAGGAACGTATGTATATTTGGATTCCAACTGACTGAGAGTTGAACTCATCGTGTGCTTATCAAATTATTTAATAAGCTCGTTTATTCAGTGATTGATTTGATTTATGCCGACAGAATGTTGTTCTGACAGAATGACAGCGCGTTTACTTCCGAATTGATTTACAGACATTGAGCTCTTATTGAAATAAAACGTATAGCCCGTATTTATCACAGATATTGTAGTCGACAAGCCCATTTATCAAGTACTTAAGATTAGAGCCTTATAGCGCTCTCTCTCAGGAGTCCCGGGGTCGATTCCCGGCAGGGTCAACTTTGCAAATGAACTTTTAAAAGTTTACCTTTAATCTGGGTGTACTGGGTTTCCCCACTTGTCCGTTATTATTTTTAAAATAATCTCTCTGAAAAGTATGTTGAAAAAAATTTTTGACCGAATTACTATTTTTTTAAGTCTCTCAAGTATACAAAGTTTTTTTTTAATTAACTTTTTTTCCCGTGACTTCGTTTGCGCCTATTTTTATTCGGTGTTAAATATTAAATAAATATTCATTGCTCGTGTATTTTTGTATCATTTTTTTATATTTATTTGATCCCTCGAGAACAGTAGGTACTTTTTTTCTTAATGAAATGTAACCCTATGTCCTTTTGAGTATCTATGACAACGAGTGACAAACAAACAAGATGGTTCTGCACTTGTTTCAGGAGTAGCCGTAGCTTCCAGCGTGTTCACCATCACAGCTATGTCTGTAGACCGTTACTTGGCGATAACTCAGTCGCTACGTCAGCCTTGGATGCCGTCGAGGCGTGGTGCTTGCGGCCTACTCGTCACCTTGTGGCTGGTGGCTCTGGCTATATTCTCTCCGCTACTCTCCGTGGCTGCGGTCGAGACAGAAATTATTCCTTTACTCACCAAAACAAAAAATGGAACGGTAAGTCCTATTTTTATTACTATTATTGATGCTAATCCGCAGTGACACAGTGACTATAACGCAGTGACAGTTTTGGCATTCTGAGGTCTTGATTTTTTGTTAGTTAGCCTATATAAAACTGTATACAATATTTACCTATTTACGTGACCTAATATCACAGGTTTTTTTGTCCCACCTAGTCACGTCATCTACTATTATTTCTTTAAAAAAACAGCCTAATTTCTTTCCTTTGGTATGTGAGAGAGAGAAAGAGAGGGAGGGAGAGAGAGAGTAAAATATAATATTGGTAATTAACAGTCCCTTTTGATTACTCACTGGTAATTGATGTTAAGTAATTAATTTATTAGAGATACAATAACGTCTGCCAGAGCTTCATTATTATCAAAGGCCAGTATTAAGCCGCATCTAGTCCGACGAGTGTTTGAATAGCTTTTCATTAGTGGGTAATCAAACGTCTAGATACCTAATGTCAATGGCATTAGAGTTTACACTTTACAATGAACACACGTGTTTTCTCTCTTAATTTTTGGAGTTTCGATTTGCATAATATGTATAAGCCGTGGTATAAAAATTTATGGGAGTAAAATCAAAATTGTTACACGAATCCGTTATGGTAATGCGTGAAAAATAGAACCTATAGAAAAATAGAGATAAAAATAGAGAAAAATAGAGATATTTTGAAAAATAGAGATAATGCGCCATCTACACAATATTATATTTTATAACGATATTTTTCAAATGGAAAAACCATTTGAAAAATATGGTAGATTTTGTTCAAATATAGTCCCCAAAATACTTGGCCAGTTACCAAGTATACCTACATTCAGTTTCACAAAGTATCATACAAGAAAGAGCTTAACCAAAATTAATTGAAGACCCAAGAGGTCGAATGGTTGAAGTAATTGTTTTACGCTTTATCTCAGGGCTTTCGGGTTCGATTCTAGGGTTAATTAATGAACTTTTCCCAGTTATTTCCCTATCCCTTATTTCTTCCACGGTCACCAGAGCACTAATGGCACTTGTTGCTTTGTGTTGCTTGTGTTATGGGCCACATTCGGCCAAATGGACCGTCAGCATGTCCAACGAACTTAACGTGAAAAAAAAACTTTTCTTTTGTTGTAATTAATCACTTTTAACTTTCAGTTTTTAATAAAACGAACCTGATTTAACTTTGCAAACTTTTATGTACATTATACATAAAATATAATATTTTATCATCGTGGAGAAAACTTTTATTTTAAATTCAAAATTCCATTTATAATAAAAGCACTTTTATCGTAAAAGTCTGAAAGCTCCTATTTTGTAACAACTGTTTCTTTCTTTGAATACTTTGTGACTCAAATGTAAGCTGTCACTTTATGCTATCATGCGTTTATTTTATTTTGTTTCTGTGCTGATAATGACACTATGAAAGAGAACTTATATAAATTACATTCTATTAAAATAAGTAGGTACATACATAATGGAATATCAAAACAAGTTTTGACATAGCTTTATTACTATTACAATGGATTTGTTAATTATGTTTCTTCTGATAATTATTTGTTTGTCTTTTCCGTTACCATTAAAGTAATAAGTTTCCTATTCGTACATTAAGTTTACTTATATTAAAGACTAGGTTATGTTCGCGACTTCGTATGCGTGCTTTCCGGAATAGCACATAACTTTTTGTTTTTCGCTACTTCGTATGTGTCCTATCCGGAATAGCACAGAACTTTTTGTTTTTCGCTACTTCGTATGTGTCCTATCCGGAATAGCACAGAACTTTTTGTTTTTCGCTACTTCGTATGTGTCCTATCCGGAATAGCACAGACTTTTTGTTTTTCGCTACTTCGTATGTGTCCTATCCGGAATAGCACATAACTTTTTGTTTTTCGCTACTTCGTATGTGTCCTATCCGGAATAGCACAGAACTTTTTTGTTTGTTAACCGATTGGAATGAAACAAACACTTTAATGTTACGGGAATCTTGCTGCAATGCAATACATAAGTGAAAAACTACGTGAAAACCGAATTTAAATCGGTTTAAAGCCGTTTCTGAGATTAGCGTGCACGAACACACACAGAAGCAAAGATTTTATTATATGTATGATGATGACATGGTGACAATTATAGCGTACACAAAACCGTAAGTCGCTTTACAAATGTTGCCTAAAAACACTTTTTGCCTATAATTCACATAAGATACTCGTACATTCAAATAAACGACTTTGAAACTTTGTAAAACCGTTTTCGAAGAATTGTTTGCGCGAACTTAACAATTGGATTTAGGCGGATGTAAACCATTAAATATATTTTTTACTTCCTTTGGCTCATTAAGGGAAAAAAGATCGCTTACTTTTTATATGTTACGAAAGGATCAAGTTAGTTTCTAATGAGAGTTTAATGTATATACGAGTAAGTACATGACTGATATTTTACATTGCTAACATTGTGTGTATATCTGTAAACCTTTATCAATACAAATTACAAATTATGTATCAAAATCTAAGCAAATTAATTATGAAATATATAATAATATATTTATAAAGAAATAAAGAGTTATTGCCTTTCAATGTTATCTTAATAATATGAACCTGCGAAAAATATATTTAGTTAGCAATTGATACAAGTGCCTTCACTTGGTTCTGTCACTTTCAGAAAGCCAACTAATTAGATAAGTACCTACTCGTATCACATCTGTCTTGACACTATTTCTGAGAGAATGGAATTTTTGGTGCCGATAGTGTTTTTACTTCTTGACGTTGATTCACAATACCTACATTTTCGTCGTCTGCTCTTTTTATATATTAGATTATATTTAATTTTATTTATATTTTTAGAAAGATTTTTATATTTAAGATTTTTCACTCGAACCTTCACCCAGATAGATGCCTTTTCACTCGAACCTTGAAAAGATTTGGGTTATAACAGCTCGGAAATACAGACTCCGGCAGGGAGTTCCAAACCTTGGCAGTGCGCATTTTAAAGGATATTTTAAAGCGCTTTGTCCGAAAAATAGGGATTTCGACAAGATGAGGATGGTAACCAGCCGTACGTCTGTATGTCTGATGGAAGAAAGGGGAAGGCGGTATGAGCTCATACAGTTCCTGAGCACACTCTCCGAAGTACATAAAGATACATAGACTGGCAATTTTGCATATATGTGCCAAGCTCTACATCTTAGTTTTTATATAAAAGCGTACCTGTCGCCAATGAGCTCTGCGTTCCACCGAGTCAAGTGCGGCAAGTTGTATATTTATATGTATATGTATCTGCCTATTCTAAGTGCCTATATTTTATACTTACCTCATCTAATAGAAAAAAGAGCGTATTATCTCGCTTTTTCCAGACAAATGTTTATGTTATTACGGCTTTTAAAAGAGAATGAGGTAGCGTTGCGTCTAAATTGGGTCGTTTAGACACTAAACGATGGCAGCGAAATCATCTCAATGAATTTTATAATAGCTGTAGGCTAGGTGATTTCACTGAGGTTTTAATGCTTTTTCCTGACTGTATTGCATACGTTCATGGCAGCTATAAACTATACTAATGTTTTATATATTACTTTTAGATCAACCTGCCACAACTCCAGTATTTAGCGTTAGCGTTTCCTTTTTTTCCGCCGAGAAATCCGCTTACAGATTCCCTACCACTGGCTAGGCGGTAAGGATATGTGGGGGTCGCCCAGGACCTGATGTTAGCGGCACTGGGAATACCCACTAAAACTCCCCGATGCCTCCTTGCCCTGTGAGCGGGGTGAACCGGGCTCTGCCGAGGCAACTAACTCCGATCCACCCCCAGGGCAGCCTAGCCATTACTGTTAGCGTCTCCTGAGGACTATTTACATGACAGTAAGCCAATAATGGCGCCAAAAAAAAACAAATAGGGCGAAAAGCAAGACCAGAATAAGTAGAATGAAATTTGAAATATCTTACAAAGATCGACCGAAATCCGACAGGACAATTTCACAGTATTTTTCTGCAAAATAATGGTTACTGTCGCAACTTGTATAGTCGAGTTTTTAACTGAAGAACGCAGAGTACGTTGCCACTCAAAAATATATTTGTAGAAAATTTTGACAACGGTACGCTTTTAAAAATAGGTATTAATTTTCCGATGCAATATCAACTCAAACAGAATAGTACACATTTAACCTTTCATCGTGATTTTCCTGGAAAAATATTACAGCCCTGAAAAGGTTGGTGATCCGTATAAAGTAAATATTTTAGTTCAAACCACCCGTGACCCGTGACTTTCTACTGAATAATTTAAATAGTGCTGATTTTTTGTATGTATAAATATCACTACGTATTACGATGTTCGTCCACGGTAATAACCTTTTGAAACTCTGATGTACGTCAACCAGAAAATCTTTTTTTTTATATATATAAGTCATGGCAGCGCTTGGCCGCGATCTCACTTGATATTAGGTGCAGATGCAGCCGAAGATAGACCACGCTTACTTATAAGTTATAATTATTGTGAACCATCTTGATCACGTCAGCTTTCAAACAAAGAAATCCGGATTAAAATCGATCCATTGCCACAGACAGACTCACAGATACACAGTTCAAAATTACAACACCCCTCTTTTGCGTCGGGGCTTAAAAATAAACAATTTTAATATCAAATTACTGAAAAGAATGTTACTACAATATAAATTCTAATAAAAAGTTTGTGATTTGAACAAGCTGGGGAAATTCGTACATAATATATTTTATTTATTATACTACCAAGGTGTCCTGTTACTAAGACTCGGCTGAAGTTGAAATTACTTATAAAAAAGTTTTCATAACCCATATTTACTGAATCCACTTGAAGTTTCTAACTTTTCGCGTAACTTTAAGTTAAGGTTTATGAGCAAATATTACGTCGCAACTGATTTGGCACATTTAGAAGTATAGTTCTTTATCTCTCTTCTGAATAAAATTTAAAATGTGATATCGTATTTCTGATTTAAATTAATAGATGGCGTAAGTGTGCGATAAATTGTGTAAATCTTATCTTATATCTTATAATACTAAACTAAAGTTGTGTTTTTGGCAATAGGATAATAATAATAATAGTAATAATAATTCTTTTTTTTTTATTTTTTTATATAAGTACATTAATTTTTAAGGAGCAACTTGCATTGGTGTATGGCTGTGTGTGTGTTAGGTAGGGTTCCTGCGGAAGATCAGTGCTGGCGTATTATATGTCAGCAAATACTGAGTAGGGACCTTTTTATAACAAATAACTTTTCCTTTATACTGTCTCTGTCTTTCTTTTTTTTTTACTCTTTATTTCTGTTATTTGTTATAAATAAATAAATGATTTGATTTGATTTGATTTGATTTAAACGAGGAATTCTTGTATGCCACGACAATCACGGAAACAGGGAATCTAGGGTTGGGAGTTTTTTAAGTCTAGAAATCGATCTGTCAGGTCTTATCTTCGAGAAAATTCGTTTTAGGTATGTTTTTATCATAATGATCACGTTGAATGTTGGTACCAAAACCTGTCTTCTTTTTTTTTTCAAGTATAGATAGTCTCTGCCGAGGGAGTATTATAATAGAAAAAAATATTAATTTAATCTGTGCGTAAAAATGGAAACCCATTTTCAAATTATCTAGATTTAAAATCTTGTTAAATTAACACCAAGTTGAATAATTTAAGTTCACGCTTCGCTCTAATGAGACCTTTATTAACTTAGACGGCTCTATCCTATATCTAAATATAAATCACAGTCACAAAAGGAATTTGATTTCGTTAAATTCGCAGAACAATTTGACATACGAGTAGGTACACAATTACATATTCTATTTTTAAAAAAACTTTATATTCATAAATATTTCATTATATTTTTATAGAAAGTTAATATGTACCTAATGAAACGTTATTACATTAACAAAGAATATAAAATATAAAATATATTTTTACTTATTTTCTGCTACAATTCAAAATTGACATAAGATAAATCTAAGTTAATTTATATTAGTAACTAGCTGCTGCCCGCGACTTCGCCCGCGTAACTTATATCTAAAACCTTCCTCGAGAACCACTCTATCCATTGGTGAAAACAGCATGAAAATCGGTGAAAATGAAATACTAATATTATAAAGAGGAAAGATTTGTTTGTTTGTTTGTTTGTTTACATTGAATAGGCTCCGAAACTACTGGACCGATTTGAAAAATTCTTTCACTGTTGGGAAGCTATATTATCAGCGTGTAACATAAACTATGTCTTATAAAGTTACGCGGACGAAGTCGCGTGCAACAGCTAGTATGCAATAAATTGGCTCACTACATATAACAAAGTAACTCCCCGTACGAAAATTTAAGCCAACTATGACGGACTTTTTCTCCTGAATAATAAAAAATTCTACACACAATCTCATCTCAAGTCCTGTATAAAACCATCATGAGGCGATTTATACCGCAAGAAAAATAATTAAGTGCCTCAGCGAGGAAGGGGTTTTGCGCCATTTCTCAACGAAGAACCTTGCTACAATTACAAACATTGCTCAACAGAACAATTTGGACACTTATCTCAGATTCGTATTTTTATGTATTTTTCATACAATACTAGCGACCCACTCGCTATTTTTATTTTTATTTTTTTTTTATTAAAGATGGGTTTGCTCTTGGCTAACAACCAGCTATGTAGCATGGAAGAGGCCTATGATGGAACGAGCTCACCCAGAAGATGCCTATTCACTCGAATTTCGAAAAGATTAGGGTTATATGTGCTCGGAAATACAGACGCCGGCAGGGAGTTCCAAACCTTGGCAGTGCGCATTTTAAATAAAAATCTTCCCCATTTATCCCTCTTTCCATACCTATGTGAAAAGGAATTAAAATCGCTGACTTTGAATTTTGATGTCATTGCACCATGACTTCATCACAAGTTCGAATTTATTAACTTAATTTCCTTTAGAGTGCTATTTATGTACTTAACTCTAGATTTTGTAATTTTTCCTGTAAATAAATGTTTTATATATATATATATATATATATATATATGTGTGTTTAAGTATGTATAGGCATTTATCGCACATGAATATTGCCTATATGTTAATCTGAAATGAAGTACTTTACAAATACTTAATAATAGCTGTAGTGGTTTCGGAGAACACGTAAATAAACTTATGAAATACGCTAGTTATATTACCTATCCCTTTATAATCCGTACTCCCGTACTAATATTATAAATGCGAAAATTTGTATGGATGTATTTATGGATGTTTGTAACTCTTTCACGCAAAAAATACTGAACCGATCACCATGAAATTTTGCACACACGTTGTCTCTGGGACAACAGAAAGGAATAATAGGGTACCTTTCATCCAGAACGCGGACGTAGTCGCGGGCACCAGCTAGTATTGATAAAAGATTAAAGCAATATGTAAAAGGCGATGTGTGACTCCAAAGCCGCGAATAAATGATTTTTTATGAAACTTTCAGACAATCTTCAAATTAGTCCGGTAGCGATCGAACGCGGACGAAGTCGCGGGCAAATACTAGTTACTTAGTTGTATATCTGTAACAAAATACCGATACAATGAACGTATTAATTTAACAATATTTTACAGTGTTCTTGTTATCAATTAAAATAAAAGCTTTTATCAAAATTGAACCGGAGACGATTATTTTTTTCCATTATTTCGTTCATCACAAAGCAACACAATCTTCAAAAACGTAACAATATTTGTTAAAAAAAATTAATATTCACAAAACATAATTTGTAAACAAATTTGTTTTGTCTCTTACTATTAAATATTTTTAATATTTTAATTAAATATGCCGCTGGGGTTCTCGAGTGGTGGCCATGGACCGGCAAGCGCAGACAGACGACGTGATAAGGGCTGAGGGTCGACGTTGGATCCAGGCTGCTTCTGACCTGTATTTTCTTTTCTACTTATTTCTTTAATAGCTACTTAATAATTAAATTTTTATATAGCCTATTTCAAGGTTAGACATATTAAAATTTATATGCTGGTACTTGATGAAATATAAATTTGAAGAGTTAAACACGCCTTGTATACAAAAGCATTCTCTTACATTCTGTTAGAATATCAATGTATCGTAAGTATCAAAAGATATTTCCACGTAGGAAAGTATGAATGATTTCGTATTCTATAGGTAAACTAAAATAAATTTTACATAAATGTGCCCTCGTGAATTCGTTCTTTATTCGTATGTTTCTCTTTGTACATTACTTGTAATATTTCTCTGTTAAAGTAGGTAAGAATTTTGCGAATATTGTTACTGTAATTGGATGACTATTCTGACAGATTTTTTGGCGTTTTCATCTTATTTAATGACAATACCTATTAATTAAAAAAATAATTTCATAGGGGCCTCGTCAGTCTCTCTGTCTACCTTAACATCAAAAACATACTAGTTATATTCAAAAGAATTTTCGAAATAATGAAATTATTACTTCAATATAACTTCAATCTACATCATTACTGGGAACAGACCTGTGCCGATACTCGCCAGCGATATACACTAACTTGGTTGGAGTTAAATATAAGGAAGATCTCAGTACTAGTACAATTTGTTTGGAAAATGTGACCCTCTCCTCCACGACTAACTATCGAACGGCTAGCAGTGAGCTCTACTTAGCCGGAGGCCCTGCCCACTCAGTAACCCATAACAGCAAGGCCATATCAAATGCGCGGGTGCTACAGGCCCGTACATTCATCAATTTAGTACTAGTTTAATTATGTATTCATCTAGTACCTTCTAAGTATGCATAATTATAATAGAGCTATTCTGAGTTTATAGTGCACCTCAACTGTGTACCATATATTATTTTTGTGTGTAAATAAATAAAAAATAAAATAAAATCAGTAGCCCACATACCATCGAGACAGCTTGCTTGGTAGTTTGGTAGGTATCGAGTGTTGCCACATCTTTAGATATTCCATTTTCCTATTTATTTTTGACTGAGTATTCATTCATATCTCATTATTATTATTATTATTTATATATATTTTACAGTAAACACATATAATGTAAGTTATCGAAAACATTTTGATTACGATTCTTTCCACGAACCGTAATAAATATTAGTGTTAATCAAACTTCGTACATAAAGCTCGTTCCTTGAAATTGACCCTCGGCGTGTACCTAAGTGGATTGCAAAGTTTTCAAGTAGTATCAACTGTGCTACATACTACATGAATAGAACAAATTTCGTTCATCACAAGAAAACGTTACTTAGATCTACCTACAAAATTTTGTACATAGATTTTAAATTAATTGAAACAGCTAATATGACTAGTTGAGTTCATAAAGTCTAGATAATTAGTACGTCTCGGTTAAGAAAACTTCCATACTAATATTACAAATGTGAAAGTATCTTTGTCTGTCCAACATTTAGACGTACCTCCAGGACACAGGATAGGCTACTTTTTTACGCGGACGAAGTCGCAGGCGCCAGCTAGTTATCTATAATTACACTACAATTGTAACAATAATATAGCATTAAACTACAATTACAATAATGAAACTTAAATGACAAGCATCTTAATGGCCTCGACTAATCGTTTCCACTCAAACTTCAGGCCTCTGTTACTCTGTTTGAGATAGATCTATCCTTCAGACTAAAACAATCGAAAAGTTTAAACAATACTGCTTCGTCATGAGCGTCATAGAAACACCACAAGTGAAAACTAAGTACAACTTTAACGATAAAGTAAAGAAAATAGGTTGATCCTTTTTTCCAAATGAATGACTCCTGTATTTTCTTAAACAATTTTCCATTTTTCGCTTGTGAACACATTTACATGAACACAATTTTGCATTTGGAAATTCGAGCCATATTTTTAGAATTATCTATAGAAAGAAACGTGTACAAAAATAAAAGTGTAAATCTGTGATTGGATTTAAACTTTAAACGCTTTTTTATCTGAGATAAAAATAAATCAATCCAGCCAACAACATTTCAGCTAGCGCGATGTCTACAGAAGAAAAAAACATCTTTCAAAAGTTATTCCTTATAACATCCGTTACCTGCCAATGACAGTTTCGTCAAAATCAGTCCACCCGTTTCGGAGATTAACCGTAACAAACATACAGACATTAAAAGTATAGATCAGGGGTGCACCTGGTGGTATGTGGTTATGACGCAAGGTAAAGAATTTTGCGAGTATTTGTTCACTCCAAAAGTATTCAAGCTAAAACGGTCAATTTGAAAATTTAAGGATTTATTAAACGTTAATTTTATCAAGATAACTATGTAATGTTACAGATATTTGAGACGTCTGTCATTCTCTTTAATGTTTTTGAAAGCATTTACTCTATCATTCTAATAACTTAAACCCGCGTAGGCCTTTCGCGAAATATAAATATATACTTAGTGGACGAATTTTCTCGGTAATTTTATCAGAGCATTTCTCGCGAACGCAAAGAAATCGGAACATATAAATATTTATAAACATTCCGTTTGATTTGTCGCCTGATAAATCTTCCTAGAATCAGATATATGCAGTCTCGGTGAGATTGATTGTACGCACCCTTAGGCCCAGGATTTCACAGATCTTACGATTTACTTATCAGACAGCGAATGATCTGCTATTACTTGGTTATCACACATTTTTCCTTTTAAACGAACTATAACGAAATAAAATAAAAAAATATCTGCGCACCGCAGCTTCACGGCAGCGTGGAAACGGTTTTATAGTGATTGGTCAAACTATGTAAGTTGGAGTTCAGCAATTTAATTTCATTAATTTCATTAATTTCATTAATTTCATTAATTTCATTAATTTCATTAATTTCATTAATTTCATTAATTTCATTAATTTCATTAATTTCATTAATTTCATTAATTTCATTAATTTCACTAATTTGATATCGCGCCTTAATTTAATATAGTGAAGATTTATCGTCAACTATACTTTTAAAGTAGTTTGTCCTGACTAACTATCAATAACCTAATTAATGATCTATTAACTAATTAATGAAGCCGAAATTAATTATGCTGAAATTAGGAGCATAAGTTTATTTTTATTAAATAAAAAGATCCGCTAAGAAAGTTTTAACACTGTGCGAAGCCCTGAAAAAAATATAACAGTGATAATATGAAATAAATATTATTCTTCATCTAAGAAAAAGGGACGTGGACAAAGTCGCGGGTAAAAAACTTGTTTATTATTAAAATTGGATTTATCGGTTGAACTCTACGAATAAATTGAACTGATGGTATATAATTTACCTAATATCTAATAATAACTGAGCGGCCTACCATTGATCATAATGTCACTCGGGTCCCTTAAGCCTAAGTCCGACCGTAATCCATTATAGATACATATTATAAAATAAAGTCCCCCGGAGCGTCTGCCTGTTTGTATGTTCACCATTATCACAAAAACTAATGGAAAAGAGCAGTTTTTTATACACAATTTGTAGATAAATCCGATTATTTATTTTTTATTAAGGAACGAGCAGATCGCTTGTTCCTTAATAAAAAAAAATATAATACATCACAGTACATTACACGCTGTAGTTCTTTTTTTGAAAATTCCATAGGAACCAGTATAAAAAGCATCCTATATATTAATCCATGTAACAAACTATCTATGTGCCAAATTTCATCAAAATCTTTTCAGCCGTTTTTGCGTAATCGCATTTATAATATCATTTATAATAGAATTTTAGCTCGCTAATTGCTCCTAAGCAAAAAAATCAGTTTACAAATAGATTTGAAAATAATTAGATCACTCATTAACACAATTATTTAAGGAAAATCTGTATTATATTATATTAAACAATAGAAAGAAAATATTGAATGAAATGGTGACACGATTTCCTTTAGCAATTTACGCAGAGAAAGGTTTGGAAAGTTTTACCAAACAGAATAAATATGGACAAATCTCTGTATCCCATTTACTCGTAATGGAAGCGCGAGCTCGTCATATTGGTTTGGGCATTTGCTTAAAACATTTTTTCACAGAAAAACGTAAAGCGATGTATAGATGGTCACTCGTATAAATATTTTAATGCTTGTTTGTCTGGTGAAGCGTATATGTTTGCGGCGTATATTCTACTTTTTCTGTCTGAGTAGAGTAGATATTTTTAAATCAAAAGTTCCCGCAAATGACGCTTATTCGGCTCAAAACTAGACATTTTCACGCATAAAAGATTATGTTATACCAAAGGCCTCTACACCAACTACAAGTAAAGTATTGATTAGTTACTTTTCAAGTAAAGCTTATTGGCGAGTAAATGTTACGAGTATCTTGTGTCAATTTCATTAAACATTGAATTCATTACCCCTGAGTAATGCTACTCGAAGATTCTTACAGGTAACTTTAAATGGCGGTTAGCCTGCTTGAGGCTTTACTCAGAGATGGTGAAAGAGGCCCTCATCATAATTTAACGACTAAATATATTTTTTATCTAAATCAAAGCAGCGCTTGGCCGCGTTCTCTTTTGATGTAAGGTGCAGATGCGGCCGAAGGTGGACCACGCTTACCTAGTAGATGCCCATTTACCCTACGTTTGAAGACCCCGAGGTTGTAATTTTGGGGAAACACAGATTTTATTAAATTTAATAAAAAAAATCTAATATCTACAAATTTAGTTATAATTCCAATTAAATAATCATAAAAGATATTTTAATTGTAATGTTCTTTCACTGAATTCATAAACTTTATAATAAAATATATAAAAATTCTGATGAAAAGTTTTTTGATTAGAATTCACTGTGATAAATTAGACAAATAAAATCAATTTGCATATTTTTGGTGAAAATAAAGTGGTATTGAAAATTTTCAAACATAAATATTCAATTGAATACTAGAACTCGTTAGGGTTTTGTGTATTTCGCATTAATAAATAAAAATATTTGTAAAGGATTTAATTTTGATGTCAAATAAGAGCGATTCTTTATTGGCACGAAATAAAGAATCGCTCTAGATATAGATTGTCGCTCGGCTTGGATTTATTTATTTTTCCTACTGTTCACGCCAGTTTTATTGACACTACAATGAAGCCTTTATTATTAAGCTCTGCGGGGTTCTACAGTTCATTTCCTACGGTACAGTGGTACATTAAATGTACATATAATTTAATACTTCAATATTATCATAGATGTTATAACGCATTTGTGAATCTTACTTAATAATATTGTATTAATATGGAGGAATAATGTTTTTTATTACCCCGACAACAATTGAGGAAAAGTGGATCATACTGTAGTAAAAATCGTGGGAAAATAGGATGTTAATAGCGGGTTGTAGGTGTCTTCAATTCTTCATGGTTGAACAGTATACATATCTCATAAAAATCAGCTGATCAAGTGTGCCAAACAAGGTGTGTATAGCAAGAGCAGGGCGGAGACGGCGTACCTCCACTTTCGGGTACGCCGAGGTTTTGACAGGGGGTACGCAGCCCTTTCCGCACTGGATAGCCGTAGCGGGGCACCGATGTTGTGTCATAACGTCCCGCGACCCCGCCCATCAACGGCCGCGCTAAGAAAGTCGTAAGGTTTTAGCCGGTACGCAACCGGTACGAGTGTCCCAGGGTATTCAAGAGGATTTTTTCAACGTTAAAAAAAGGGGCGGATAATTAATTAGTTGGAGGACTGCAATAGGCTATTTTATTTCGCCATCGTCATCTCGATTTTAATAATAAGTTCCATAAATGTTGTCTTAAATTATAAGTGTCTCAAAAACCTTTTTCTGCAGTACAATTGGCACCATGCACCAGCACGTCACTTAACGAAACACAAAAGCATATTTGCTGTTATTTCATTTTCAGTATCGCGTTATTAGAACAGATTAAATACAGTGAATGTATTTACTGAAGATAGCAAATAAGATTACTTCAACAATGATTCTATGTTGGCTTCACAAATAAGCATTTTGCATTTTAATACAATAAAGAGGTATTATTTTAATGAAGTGGTACTTGTTACTAAGTAATATTAAAGCGTTCAGCCTTTAGAATGATGCTTCACTATTATTTTAAGACAAGTCGGCTATTAGACAGCGGATATTAGAATTAATTAGAAATTTAATTTCTTGGAAAGATTCTCTACTAGCGACCCGCTCCCGGCTTTATCGATTTCGCGTTATAGGCCAGTAACCTATGACAAAAAAAACGCGTTAGGTCGCAAAAAAATGCAGTCCTTATTTTTCTCTATTTCCTGGTTGTTGCGAAGGTTTTTCGAAACTGCAAACTTGATTTTACACTACTGGTATCTATACTACATTTGGTGTCGATTTGGTGTCCCACAACTCCGTATAATATTTATATTGTTCAATTATATTAGCATTTAAGCTTGCATTAATTTGTGGGCGCAAATTCTTTTCACCTACCTTTGTCCAGTCAAGTACCTTTGTACCTTTGTTTGGGTCTAGTGGGAGTGTAAGATTCGCTACGCCCGTTATCGTGATATTAAGGGGTAACATATTTTTGCTTATAACTTAATGATACGTACTAATATTGTTCTTTATGCAATTCTCTACAAAATATACCATGCAAATTTTTACGTACAATCAATATTTTTCGAGATAAAAGGAAAAAAAATTTTTTCGAGATACTCATAAGATTGAAAAAAAGGGGTAAAATATATTTTTCAACATATCTCTTACCAAACACATAAGGCTAATAAACCTTTACTTTGACTTTGATTACAGATGTTGGTGGAGCATACGATTGATTTTTGTACAGAAAAATGGCCGACGTCCATAAGAAAAGAAATGTTTGGAGCGTTCAGTTTTATTTTGGTCTACGCTGTACCCGGTAAGATTTTTTATTTTTATTCTATATTTTGAATAAACTACTCATTCAGAGTGTAAGATATTTTTCAAATTTATCGTTTGTTCGTCTCTGCTTTGTCTCATAAAAATTATCCCAGTTTTTTATATGCCAAGTTTGTCCCAAAACATATTTTTCAACTATTTACTACCGATTTGTTCCAACCTTTAAAAAGTTGTGTTGGTTTGTGTATGTTTCAATAACTCAAAAACTAGCCGACAGATTGACTTTATAAAAAAAAACATAATTTTCATACATTAACCGTTTTTACGGAAACGGTTTCCAGTTAGTTAATATGTTATATATCCCATATTAAGACAGGTGTGTGGTTGATACAAAAATTTAATTATCTATATGTATTTGTGTAATGTTTACAAAAGCAGATATTAATATAATACTTTAACAATACTAAATTGTTTCAATTATTTAATAATAAATCTAATAAAAACGGACCCTTTCGTCAGTAATACAAGTTCTCATTGAATGCAATAAACGAAATATTATTTGATATCTAATCAAATAAAGTACGAATCAAATGAAATAAAAGGAGCCGACGAAGCACACGAGTGGAGCGTGTAAAATAATTAATAGATATATTGATCATTCGACAAATACAGAAGGGGCGGATATGATAAATACAAAAAATGATAATCGAATAGGCAATAATCATTGGATTATTTCTCTCATGCGATTTGCTTTTTTGGTTATTTTTGTTAAATAAATGAAAAAGAAAGCTATCCTGAGAAAAGACAATAAAATGAAAAATTATACAATTTTTGACATTGACTATGCAATGAAAAGTACCTATACAATTTTCATATTAAAAAAAGCAATAACACTTTTCTGTATTTAGTGTCCTTCCTAATATTATTACTTCTATAATTTCAATACACCACAAAAGGGGGAATCGGTTGTTTATCGAACTCACTATTAAAGTCGATGGAAAATTTAATTATTTCTCGAGTTGTTAAGTGATTAGGTACTTAATCTAATAACGTTGTTTATTTGTGAATAATCGCTTTGTTTACTCTATTAATAATTTAAAAATATAATGGGTCACGCAAAAAGTTTTTTTTATTATCATGTTTTATTCACATTTGACTATAATAGACAAATAGAGTGGAAATATTAAAAGCAGCAACAGATTTTTACCGGGAACTCTACGATGACGATGTAAAAATACAGGCATTATCTGTGTCGAAAAGTAACAACAATAATAACACAGATGATGATGTTCCACACATCATGAAAGAAGAAGTTTATAAGGCCATAAACTCACAGAAAAAAAGAAGAGCACCCGGTGAAGACGGCATTTCAAATGAACTTTTAATTGAAACAAAGAAATTAACTATAAATTTTCTTACAGACATATTTAACGAAATTTTATTTACAGAATATATACCATTTCAGTGGACTACATCTACGATAATCTTAATTCATAAAAAAGGTAAAAAAGATAACATCGCAAACTACAGACCCATTAGCTTAATGTCGGACCTATATAAAATTTTCTCTAAGATATTACTGGAACGTCTAACAATAACTTTGGATGAAAACCAGCCCAAGGAACAATCGGGGTTCCGCAGTGGCTTCTCAACAATAGACCACGTACACACTATTAAGCAAGTCATTCAAAAATGTAATGAATATAACTTAAGTTATTATCTGGCATTCGTCGACTATAATAAGGCTTTCGACTCTCTGAAACACGAAAAAATATGGGATGCCTTAACAAAACAAGGAGTCAATGAAAAATACGTACGCTTACTTATTAATATATACAAAGACATGAGTGCGAAGATCCGAACTGAAAGAGTAGGAGATAAATTTTCTATTAAAAAAGGAGTTAGACAAGGAGACCCAATGTCACCCAAGCTTTTTTCTGCAACACTCGAATACGTAATTAGTAATCTTGATTGGGACAAATATGGATTAAAAATAAATGGAGCGCAACTAAACCATTTAAGATTTGCGGATGATCTTATATTAATCTCGGATAATGCAAACAAACTACAAGAGATGCTGCAGCAGCTGGTATCTGAAAGTGATAAAGTTGGTTTATCGATGAACAATGGGAAGACTAAAATAATGACAAATAGAGGCAAGACTCCAATAGAAGTTCTCGGCAACTCTATAGATTACGTAGACGAATATATATATCTTGGTCAAATAATATCTCCAAAAGATCTTTCGACAAAAGAAATAAACAACAGAATAAATATTGCTTGGAAAAAATATTGGTCTCTTAAAGAAATTATAAAAAATCCTAGTTTGTCTCTTAAAATCAAAAGCAAAATATTTGATTCATGTATCCTACCAAGTATGACCTATGGGTGTCAAACGTGGAGTCTGACGAATGCAAATATTCGTAAGCTAAAAACGTGTCAGCATAGTATGGAGCGAAGTATGCTTAACATTAAAAGAAAAGACAAAATTAAATTAAAGAAGATAAGAAAAGAAACTAAAATTACCGATATAACGTACTGTATTAAAAAACTAAAATGGAGTTGGGCAGGACACATGATAAGAAGTCAGAAAGACAAATGGGCTAGAGACGTAGCGGAATGGTGTCCAAGACAACATAAAAGGAGGAAAGGAGGACAACATCGAAGGTGGGAGGACGACTTTAGAAAGGTAGCAGGCAGGAACTGGATGGGAAAGGCTCGTGATCGCAAATTGTGGAAAGCTCTGAGGGAGGCCTATGCTGCAAAGCAAGACAATCTTTAAGCAACGGTGTCAGGACTATATAATATTTCATTTTATGTATATTTTTTTTAAGGTTGTTAAATAAAGGCTATAATAAATAAATAAATAAATAATAGGTATACATGTGCCATTTTGTTCGATAACTTGTTGTCATAGGTATGTAGTAGACAACACCGAAATTTTGAAATTTCTGAACAAAAAACTGCGACAAGTAGATTTTGAAAATCCTCTCTTGATTACCTAAAGAATTTTGATGAGACTTAAACAGGTAATCTGAGATTTTTACTTGGAAGCATTAACACTTCGCAAGCAAGTATCGACTTCATCCTTAACAAGTCGACCAGAGCTTTGACATCAAAATTTCGGCACTGAACATGTTATCAATACGACAAAATATTATGTGCCTGCACATACTAATTTATGTTTTTTTTTTTAATCTAAACAATATTAATTAAAAAATAATAACACAACCAAAGATAACTCGCTACGCTCGACAAGATAGAGCGCTATACAAAAGCAATAGCTCCGAAAATGTGGCAAGTTTTTATTGTAGTGTGTGTAAAAAATTGTCACTTTTTATCACTTTTTGCCCAGTTTTATTACCTATATTTTGAGACAGTTTAACTACGCAAACTGGTATTTTATTATGCCTAAAATTTAATAAAACATTCGGCATGTACACATCACAGACAGTTTGCAGTGTGACTGGCTCGAGCATTTACCAAGTACGACGGCAGTATCTTGTCGAGCGCAGCGAGACCAATCTTTTATCTATGAACACAACATTAAAATGTAACGAAATTTGTAAAGATAATAATATACATAATATAAGCGCCGATGAACTCAGATCCACTGTTACATACCTAATTCATTTCAGTATCAAAATCATATTGAAAAGGTTCAACCAAAAAAAATTGAATTATCAGTTAACTCGAGTTTGATCATAGCGTTACAGCATAATTGCGAATTAGATTAATTTAATTATTCAACCGATCATCGTGAAATTTTGCTTTTATGTTGCCAGCGAAACAGAAAAGGACATAGACCTTTCATCCAGAAAAATAGTAATGCTCCTATCCCGAGGGATCATCAAAATAGTGGGGGACAGAAATATGTATGTTAAACTAAACTTGTTTGTTAAACTTGTTATGTAGGTAAAAAATACTATAAAAAATAAGATAAATCAAAAAATTCCAAGAGTGGAAATTTGTTCACGAAATCAAGAAAGACGCTAAAAAAGCGTGTAATCCAAAAAAAGTACATGGTAATTTACATTTTAAATGGGGAAACGAGTTGAACTTAGAATGAAACTTTTTTACTGTACGGAATACAAATGTAACATTGATCAGGAGACCTAACCCTACATACTACGTGAAATCAAAGGCTCCAGAAACAGCTCAGATTGAAGATAAATAAGTTCAGTTGTATAAGTTTTGTTTGTCTAATTTTATTTTTAATTTAGCCCCTCGATTGGTTGTGGGGAAAACGTGTCCAAAACTAATCAGTGCCGATTGGACTCCACCCATCGTCCGTTGATGTAAGAAGAGCAAACCTATTTTTGATGAGGCATATAGTGTGCTTTGCGAATTGCTTTCAATGCTAGGTTATAAATTTGAATTAAGAATACAAACAAGGATATATACCTAATGATAGACAAGATCTTTCTCTATTTCTATAGAATTAATGAGAGGTCAGGCAGCCGCCACAGCGACGCCATATCCACATCTCTACACTCTAAGAAAAATTTATTTGCATCTTGTTAGCTTGTTAGGTCAACTTAGCAGTTTTTTTATAAAATATAGCTTATGTTACTCGCTGATAATATAGGTTCCCAACAGTGAAAGATTTTTTTAAATTCCTAAAGTAGTTTCGGAGCCTATTCAATTCAAACAAACAAACAATAAAATATTTCCTCTTTATAATATTATAGTATGTGTAAATATGTACAAGACCAATATAGGTACTATAGTTAGGTATACCTAAGTAAGTAATATATGAACCCTGCTTAGTTAAGACTAGGTGTCTTAACTAAGCAGGGTTCATATATTATCAATATTTTAGTATACCATCGTCCAATTGCAATTGGGTAAAAGCATATTTGATTTTTATGTTTTTTTACTTATTAAAACAGTAACAGGATCAAAGAAATTATTATTTACTATTTTTTTCCTTCTTTTGGACGTATTGCACCGTGCTTATTTAAGCAGAACCTAACCAAAGAAGCAGTATGTACTTATATCAAGAATCCAAAAGGCTGAAAATAAGTAGATTATTGTGTTATCCCACATTCCTACATCCGTGGTGTTAGGTGTTAAATGTAAGAGTGGACGGAACGTGAGGGACATTTGGTTTACTTTGGACGCAATCTATTTATTGGAGAAATAGAAATCACCGAACACGCCAGTGATTAATGTCCCTTCTTACTCTGAAAGTACATTCCTAATTTATTATCTTGATTCAATCTCACTGTTTCCTTTTTATATATGACTAGCTGGTGCCCGCGACATCGTCCGCGGTCTGGATGAAAGGTACCCTATGCCTTTCTGGTGTCCCAGACAACGTGTATCTATGCAAAATTTCATTGAAATCAATTGAAATCCATTCAGTAGTTTTTGCGTGAAAGAGTTACAAACATCTACATAGTTATGTGTCTACCAGCACATCACGTGCATGTGCATTCCTTAGGCTAAGCGTATGCTGGCGTGCAGACATTTCTGTGTGACGCAGATCTGCGCGGCACAGTCCACACAAATTTTGTATTGTAAGGACATGTATGAACCTGCGTATGCTGCTGGCAGGATACATGAAGTCCTGCGTAGGTAGGTACCGTCATAATAAGATACAACACTTCCATAAAATGCCCGTATTAACGTACGATTTTAAAATATTAAACGCCTATGGCAGGTTTCAATGACATTATTTAGAGGTTAAAACTGTCGATGTCGTGCTTACAGCAAACACCGTAGGACTAGAAGACTAGACCGTAGAGCCGTACGTAATTCTGAATCTATATTGATGCTAAGTTAAACCGTTTAAAAATTGTGGTGTAGGTAAAAAAAAGGATTAGGTACTTCTAAAATAATTTCAAGTAGGTAATGTACAATGTAATGAAAAATGTAATGAGACATGAGACGATAATAAATGAAGTCAATATTTTTATATTACAGGATGCATCGTGGTCGTATCCTATTCGCTAATGGGTCGAAGGCTTTGCTCAGTGCTGCCCCCTTTTGACCAGACCGAAGGAAGTGTTAACAGCCAACAAGTGAGTGTACATTTATTGTTTATTTATTACCAGAGTAAGAGTTAAGAGTACCCCCAAAGTAATGAGCGAGAGTAATTGCCTGCTTTCAGTGTCCATAAAAGATGTCCGGGAAACAGCCTCTTACAGAAAATCACTATCAATTGATATCGTGTCGTTGTATGTGAGCCTAATGTGAGCAAGGAAAATCAGAACCCATGCCTCTACTATCCCCACATTATCCCTAATCATATGCCTTTTATATGTAACGATAGCAATCAATCTGCCATCTGCCATCTGCCATCGAGTGGGATGTCAGCCTGCCAATCGACCATTTCCATGAAAAGTCCTTGTTTTTCATGAAACTTAAAATTCAAACATTTTAATGAAACAATTTCTTTACATTGATTATAAGTACCTATTTCATTAAAAAAACTTGTTTTTACTTATTTTGATTATCGACGGGTGAGTTCACCTCACTAGGTCCAATTTGAACATCAGATTTGAGTAAGTGCCTCGGCACAGTTTTAGGCTTTAGCAGATTATTATCATTAGTTTTATTATTATAAGTTTAAGTAAAATATTTAGTTTTATTATAAAGTGTAGGTAAACTTTAAACTAGTTGCGATTCGAAAGCGTAACTTTATAAATATTATTAATATAAATATATTTGACGACACAATTGGTCTAGTGGCTAGTAATCCTAGCTGTTAACCAAACGGTCGCGGGTTCGAATCGCCAAATGTTTATGTGTTAACATTTTACCTTTGTACCAGTCATGGATGTTTTTTATTTATATTATGTATGTATTTACAAAAAAAAAGTAATCTATGTAGTACAAGCACTTAGTTGCTTACTGTGGAACTAGATGGTGCTGTGTAGGTAGAATGTGTGAAGATATTTTTTTATTATTACAGCCTAATTGTTACTCGCTGATAACGTAACTTTCTAAATAGGTGAAAGGATTTTTTTATCGGTTCAATAGTTTTTGAGTTTATTTTACAAACATACAAATTTTCTCTCTTTATAATATTAGTACCTATAGATAGATGTTAGTTCCAGTTAAGAGAAAATATCTGAAAAGCTCTTCAAATCAGATCGATAAATTTAATTTAATTTTCCAAGATGCTTCTAAAAAGCTTTCAAGGGTTTATCGAGTTAGAATTTATTAAAATGTCAATCTTCAATTTTAGAATAGCTTCTATTTGTGCACTTTATTGCTACGAACATACAATTACCGTGACGATATGATGATAAGCAAATGTACTTTTCCAGCGGCTGCGATTGGTACGCGAAAGGAAGAGAGTGGCGTTGATTCTGCTACTGCTGGCGATTTTGTTCGCCCTCTGCTGGCTTCCGTACAACACTTTGCAGCTGTTGGTGGATGTCAACGCTGTGAAAGTGGAGTCAGTGGCTCTGGCGCTGCCCTATACCTTGCTTTTAGGTAACGCCTCATAGTATTTATAAATATTCTTATAATTTCTTGTGCATATTTTTGTAAATTTTGTAATTTTTATAATTTCTGTAAGTAATACATTTGCGTAGTGTAAATAATTAAAATAATGTACTTCATTGGGAACTGATACATCGAATATGTGTTGTTGTAAATAAATAAAAATAATATATTTTCGTCGAAACGACTATTAGGGACATTCCGCATGTCTGTCACCTCGTGAGCCAAGCCTTACTAGGCTTTTACGAGATTTTTCGACAAACATTGTTCCGCGTTGGGTTCGATCAATAACCATGATAACAGGCAGGCTTATTATCATTAAAAATGATAACCAATTACCTAATAAATACTAGGTTCACTATTAGGTATACCTAGGTACTACCAACATATCATAAATATTTTTTCCAGGTCACACAAACTCCGCCATCAACCCGATAGTTTATTGTCTGATGACGCGTAATTTCCGGCGTTCGCTCCGCAAACTGCTCTGTCACGATCCGGGTAACATTCAGTCTAGTACTCATTTCCATGTAAGTTTAACCCGATCCTCCCAAACTTTGAATAGTTCGGGTCATAATTTATCACCGGTCTGAAGTAAGCCACAAGTTGTTTTCTTATCACTATATTCTAAGTCTTATCATAACCAATAAGTACACGTCAAGTATGTCAAACTCACAAACGCCTCAAGTTCAGACCGGTCTTAGGTTTTGACGCGTCCTCTATTGCCCTCAAACCGCGAAACGCAGTCATTAAGTCTTAGTTAAGACACTCAGTCTTTACTTTAGTGTTCAGTTCAAAAATCTTTTATTATAGTTTTATGTCCATGTTTATGAAGCAATCTCAATCTGAATTCTGCCATAATTTACTCTAAAGAGGTCTAACGGCATAATTTATTAATGTAGCTCTTTCACAGATGCAAGGTCTCCGTCAAAAATCCAACACGTCTAGTGTAAAGACTCGGACAACCGTCACTTTCCGAAGCAGCAACAACCATCTGGGGAGATCCTGCACGCCGGCCATTCAGTACGGAAGAGTTCCCAGAGGAGGCTCTCTCATTGAAAACGGCTATAAAGACGCTCAAGGGAGGGCGGCGCAATTCCTGTAATTTTGTGTAACTTTGCTTTATACTGGAAATCAACCAATTGGTTTATTAATAAAAAAATACAATTTACATAATTATAGTTCAATGATTTATGGTTACTTAGATCAGTGGTGCTCAAACGGTTAATGGACCAGTGGAGAGCTTTTTGAGTCGAACTCAAATAATATTGGCAGATATATCGGTCGATTCACAAATTTTGTTTGAAGGCGACATGATTCACATTAAGCCAGAACAACCCTTTAATTTTTTTTTTATGTCAGAAAAACGGTTTTATTAAAGTAACGCGCGGTTTTTGTCATTGAGAAACTATACTTATTACTTAAGTATGTACATCAAACATACTTACGCCAATTATACACCTAGTCGATCGCTTCTAGTCAACCAAATATATATAACTCCTTAGTTCAACTCTATATTAGCTACCTCTATGAGGCTAACAATTTTGAAGTTGAAAGATCAAGCACCACTGACAGACATTTTGAAAAAATTCAACTATTTTAAAGTAAGTAGGCACTTATATTTTTATAAGTGCCTACTTACTTTAGAATTAATTAATTACTTAATTATATTTTTTTAATTTACCAGTTGGAGAATGAATATGCTTGTATGGTTGCTGAATAAATATCAATTACTCGACATTATATGTTATTAAATAAAATGTTCATTTTATTAAAAGAAAAATTACAAATTGTATACATAAGCTTTCCTACTATACGATATATCTAGTCAAAAAAGGCCTACTAAGTCGTTAATTTTAATTTAATTTTTTTTCTTTGTATTAAGGTATTGTAACCTATGTTCGGCAAATAAATAAATTATTATTATTATTATTATAAGGAGGCTGACGGAAAAAATCACGGTAGGTGACTACCTAAGTACAACAAAAGGGGTGCTAACCCTGATTAATTAAAGGATAAGGGATGAAGTCATAATTCATAATAAGATATCAAATTTCACCAATAATTTTGTGAGCGAGACGCAAAGCGAAGAAGCGCCGCCATTTTCAATGTTATCCTTCAAAGGCCTGTAAATACTGCATATAAAAATAATATAATGCAACTAAAATCATTTTATTAATTTGACACTTGTGCAGGTGGCGACCTCTAGTGTCTCAAATTTTTTTGAAACTAAATACAGGAGTGTATTATGGAGGCTTAATTAAAATACCCAATAGGTATTTTAATGTAAAATTATTAAAGTATAGGCCTGGAGCTTAATGTCGCCGATTTACTGGCAAAATTTATAGTTTGTGAGTTTAGTATAAATAAAATTAGTGTTGTTTATATACTTTGTACAAACCTATTATATTCAGATTTGACTGGTGATATTGTATTTTACAACTTGAAGTTTTATTACAACATAAATTAACCAAAGTTTATATTTATAGTAAATAAAAAGTTTTGTAAGTACTTATTTAGATATGTTACCGATGTAATTTTCATTAATCTGAAAAAAATTTGCACAGATAAGTATAATTCTCGTTCATATTCAACTAAAATATTTTATATTCCCATTTTCAATCTCAAGGAATACAAAACCAGAAAATTCAGATTTCTTTAAGCATCTGGTTTTCTTAAAATTTCCAGCCCAGGAAAATATGTTACCTAAGTAGTAAAATACGGTACCTAAGTACTTACTGTCTTGAAAATAAATGTTCAAGATATAAACCTATACTGGAATTTTTAAATAAAACAAACCAAAAATAGTATTTACTTACTTCACTTGTCAAATAATTTCCATTTAAGGCTGGGTTGCACCATCTAACTTTAACTATAACCAACGCCGCAACTTGAGTTAAAATAACGGTTAGGCCGAAAATGAGTTGCACCAGTTAACAAATAATCATAGCTGGTTAACTGGTGCAACTCATTTTCGGCCTAAAACTCATTTTCGGCCGAAAATGAGTGCGAATTAACTGAAGTTGCGACGTTGGTTATAGTTAAAGTAAGATGGTGCAACCCAGCCTAAATCTTTTATCATAAGTTATACGGGTAAGTAATTGCTTGGTAAATTTTATATAAGAAAAAAAAAAGTATCAAAACGACTCATTGCATTTAGTTTTTAAGTAAATATTTGTAACATTTTCTGTGTAAAAATGTATTGTTGTATATTACCTTTGTAATATAAAGAAATGTAGTGATATTTTTTCTTCATAAATTATACCTTTACCAACAGCTAAATAAAATGAATCTAATGTAAATATGTAAGCGAATAAATGAATATATTTACGTAAAAATTAAACTTAGTTTTATTTTATCCTATGTTGTATCATTGTATGTTGGTATTTATTTGACACTGTCTAACATTAGCACTGTTTTGTGCTATGCTCTTAGAACCAACTTATTAAATTTAGTTTTCTCTATTTACTTGTCGATATTTAAGAAAAATATTGACCAAAATTCAATCTATGTCACTTTTTGGTGGTCTTCTTCTTTTCCTTTTCCCTGTAAATAAGCCTCCATCCACTTGACTCTTACGTCAAGAATCCCATGGGATACTAGAAATACAATTTTCATTGCATGATATCTACAATTCATCTTCATTTCGTTTTGACTATTAAAATAAAACAAATTAAAAACAATGATCGAAAAATAATGTAACTAAATTACAGGCGAATGAAGTCGCGGTCAAAAGCTAGTCGAAAAAATATGCGTATACCTAGTAATTGGTAATAATAGTTTTACTAATTTCATATCTAGACACTTTTTTATATGAGCGCCATCTATTGATAGCGGTGGACATAATTAAATCTCTGTGACTCAAAGATATAATTATAGAAACATTAGCTTTTGCCCGCGCCTTTTATTTAGATGTTAAAACATTATTTTAATATTTATAGCTCATATTATATTATATGTATATGAATAATATGTATATCTTGCTTTACCCAGGATAAAAGCAAACCTCGGTACAGGGTCAACTTTGAAGTAAATTAAGTAGAACCTGAATCCAAATTTTTGTGCAAATGGATCAAGTACACAAAAAATATCGCCTTGAGAAAAACGAATACTAATTTATAGATTTGTATGTTTGTATAAACTCAAAAACTACTGAAACTGGACCAATTTTGAAAATTATTTCATTCGGATTTTTTTTGTAATATAACTAGTAGTATAACTAGGTGGACTAACCCATAGAAAGCTATATTATCAGCGAGTTACACAAATTTTATAAAGTTAAACGGGTGAAGTCGAGTGCAACAATAGTGTCATATAAAAAAAAACAGTCAATGAAGTCTAACATTTAATAAATTTCTCTAACATTTGAACTTGATGAGACATATATGCTAAACAATTATTTAAAACTACACATTCTTTTTTACAGGTTTCTAAATTAGACATTAACTGCTTGTAGTTGACCATTTTTTCTTTGACCATTGGCAAAATTAACTGCCTCAGCACACTATTGTCTGAACATATGGCTGCTGAGTATATTAATTTACTTACATCCATACTTTGATCATAATAATATTTAACAACCATTAGTAACGCATAGAAGCTAAAACTGAGGCCTTTATTGTCAATGTACAAAGCTTTGTTCAATCCGTGATTATTTATAAAAGAAATTTGCTCTTGTGATAACTTTGAATGTGTTTTGCTAAGAAAATTTTGTATACAATCAAAATTAAATGATACATAATCCAAATCGTTATTGGGCAAGTAAAATCCGTATTCTGTGATCAATTTCAGATTGTGACTGTCGCCATAACATATAAACACTTGTGAATAGGAGTCAAAATTGTTTTTTGTATAAATAGAAAATCTAACATCAGAAAACAGGTTCTCTTCCAAGTCTGATATTTTTATATTTTCAAAATTTTTATTCACTACCAATTTAGTTTCGTTTTTAGCGTTTGGACTGTGATTTATCATGTCCAAATATGGGCATAGAGATATTTTTGTATTATCACTTATTATATTAAGCAATGAGTTTTGACTTTTAAGATCTATTAAGTTTGTCAGATCCATATAAACACATCTAGTGTTCACAGTAAAATAGGCCCATTCATATAAAGATAATGTAAAATGTTTTCTTAACTTAACAACTGCTACATTATTACTTATATTATTTTCTAATATTTCTTGAAAAACCTGAAACGACGATTGTACAGTGGCCTTTTGTTTTGAGACTACCGATAATATGTCAGGGTCTATATAATTGACTATTTCGTTTGGCAAAAAATATGGCACAGTATAATCTTTCGGCAAACTTTCGAGATAAACATGCCACTTTGTATTTTCACCTTGTACTTTTAAAAATGACAAATAAAATGCCATCAGAGATTGGAATGACACCGAACATCTATAATCTAACAAACACTGTTTATTATTCTCTAAAAACACATTACAAAAACTAGAGTCTAGTAAAATACTCGTTACGTTGACAGTCAAGTTTAATGGTAAGTTTATCAGCTCCTCCCCAGCTTTAATTCTTTTTCTCGTTAACACTCCGCGACCTGTGTCGTCGAATACTGCCAGGATCAATTTTTTATTGCGTCCTTTACCCTTTTCAACGAGCCAAGAGTTTAATAAAATCGCTTCATTAGTATTATCACAAACGTGAAAATTGCGCGTTTTCTTCTGGTTTCTTTTGCGGCGCGTTCGGCCCATTTCTTTCTCATATCGTAAACTTCATGTGTTAAAACCTAAATCCTCAAAGGAATTCAAAAGCAGATTTTAAACATTTACATAATTGCTTTAGATAATGAAAATTTAAATTAATGTTGTGATTTATGAGCATTTGTGAGTAACCAGCGCTCTTTTATTTACATTTTTGAAGTTTGAGTTTGACCAAGTAACTATTATTTAATCTGTGGTTGACGTATTGATTGACACTCCCCTCTATGATTGACACGGCATACTTCTTCTTTTGGAATTTTATGGCCTGGTAACTAGATCTTTAAGCCAATCTTGATA